>JARQOC010000003.1:239918755-239988198 GCA_033576535.1 Allobates femoralis
GTTGGTCCAGGCTACCTTTCAGTCTGTAGCCAAGGAAGCTGAGGATACTGAACTCCTTGTAGCCAAGGCAGGGATGTTATATAGCAGCAGCAGACACAGGCAGGCACAGTGCTGCTCTGTAAGCATGCAGCCAGCTGGAGAGGTTCACACTTCTGTGCAGCCTGGTGTTACAATGCACCTTCCTCCTTGGACAAGAGGGAGAATTCAGCTATCAGCACACACACAAATGCTGGGAAACTACTTCATCTCACGAACACCAGCTGCTCCCTGCTCTGAACGTCTTGGGCTCCAGTCAGCTCTTGCTGCTCCCTCTCTCATCACTGGTACTATAACAGCATCCTTGCAGGCTGATGATTGGCAGAAGCAGCCAATTCCTTCAGCTGATCACCCTCAGGACTCTGAAGGACTAGAGCTGTTGTGATGTCATCCTGATAGTGGGATGTAACACATGGATCCTTTCCAATGGAAGCTGCATCCCTCTCCAACCAATGATTTATTACAAGTCCTCAAGGATTTGCAGAATCTGTCACTATACAGTTGGGACCCTTCATTTTTCTTACACACCTGCAGAGAGAAGTGTAATACCACACACAGCTTCCGACACCTCCAATCAATGGTGTCAGGACAATTCTGGCTGAGGAATATTTTCTTTCCTCCTCAGTCCTGTCAGGCAAGTAAAACAATCCAAACTCTGAAGGTTTGGTAATTAGGTGCTATATGTTCTACTAATTCTGAAAGTCTTCTGTCTGATTGTAAGAGCTGTCAATTCTCCAGAATATGGAGACAAACCATGCAACTAAAAAGGTAAAAAAAAGTCAAAAACTCATATTTTAATATAGATTGTGTTTATGCACATACTTGGAAGCAGAAAATTGTGATGCAAATATGAGGCTCATCCCAATGACAAGCAGCCTGAGAGTCCTGAGATCTGTCACCTAAGAGTTACTGCATATTTATACACACTTATAAGGGGCTTGTTAGGCAGAGGTGGATGACACATCTAGTAAGACAGAATTTTGTCTTCTATTAAAAAGTTGTGGACATGTCACAGCTGAAGCAGAGCTTGTGCCTTTTATTAAAAAAACTCTTATTTTAATTACTTACGATGCTCAGATTAATGACAGAAAGTGTTGAAAGCTTTCCGGATGCCTAGTAAGTCGTGAAAATGTTATTGCTAATGCAAAATAATAAATAATCATTACTGTTAGCACACAAAGAGTTAACTGCAACTAGTTCTCAACACTTTGAAAAAAGGAAATTGTTGACGGATTTTTCGGACTATAAGAAGCACCGGACTATAAGAGGCACCCAAACTTTAGAGGATGAAATTAAGGGGAAAAAAGGTGGTTATAATTAAGTTATTGAGGGGGGCAGGATTAGCTGCTAACACTGTTGTGCTGTTATGGGGGGAAATGTGCCCATCCATGGCCCTATCTAGGTAATATATATCCCCCATCACGTTTATAGCCTCTAAGGCTGCGTTCACACGCTGCGTATTTTATCGCGTTTTTTTTTACGCGCGTCTTTTCAAGGGGAAAAACGCGCGTAAAAAAAAGCGCGAGAGAACAACTCAATTCAACTTCAATTGCGCTTTTTTACGCGCGTTTTTTCCAGTGCTTCTAATGGGGCCTATGGAAAAAACGCGCGTAAAAAAATGGAAAGAATTGACATGTTCATTCTTTTTACGCACGCGTTTTTTGCTCCAAAAACGCTGCGTAAAATTACGCGACGTCTGAAAGGCACAAAGTGAATGTCCGTTCACTTTGCTGGGAAACGCAGACGCACATGCGTTTTTGGGGCAAATAGGCGCGTAAAAAAACGCGCATAATACGCAGCGTGTGAACGCAGCCTAATCCTGACATGTAATATCCCGTCCTGAGATATAGCCTCCCATCCTGGGATATAGCACCCCCCATCCTGGGATATTGCAGCCCCCATCACTGGATATGCCCCCCCCCCCCCCATGCTAGGATACTGCATCTTCCATCACTGGATATGGCCCCCATCCTGGGATATAGCACCCGCATCACAGGATATGACCCCCATCACTGGATATGGCCCTCCCATGATGGAATATTGCAGCCCTCATCACCAGATATAGTCCCTATCCTGGGCTATAGCTGCTCACATCACTGGATTTGGCCTTCCTATGCTGGGATATTGCAGCCCCCATCACTGGATATGGCACCCCATGTTGGGATATTGCAGCCCCATCACTTTATATGGCCCCCCATGCTGGGATATTGCAGCCCCATCACTTTATATGGCCCCCCATGCTGGGATATTGCAGCCCACATCACTTAATATGGCTGCCATGCTGGTATATTGCAGCCCCCATCATTTTATATGGCCCCCATGCTGGAATATTGCAGCTCTCATCATTGGATATGGCCTTCATCATGGATGTACCCACCGAGGGGCAGGGGTGCATCTGCCCCCCCAGAAGCAAAAAAATAAATTAATACCATATATACTCGAGTATAAGCTGGTTTTTCAGCACACATTATGTGCTAAAAAGTGCCCCCCTCGGCTTATACTTGAGTTAGTGTTTAGAGTCAGTGGTGGGGGCAGTGAGCGGGTGCTGCAGAGGGAGCTGGAGGTCACGTGGGCCCGCTCATTAGTGTAATGTGATATGCACTGCATCCCCCTGTCCATCACTGTGATGGGGGAGCAGTGCATATTACTTTAAACTATGTATACTCGCCCCCTATCCTCATAGTATATGCCCCCATGCTGCTGTTGCACGCAATAAAATAATAAACAATTGATCTCACCATCCGTCGTTGTCCTGCAAGCACCGCGGCATCCTCCGGTATTCCTGCTAGTTCCCATCATCACTGCTGCGCCGATATCTCTATATCAGTGATGGGGACTAATATACCAGTGATTGGGCAAATATGCCAGTGATGGGGCATTATACCAGTGATGGCGCTATACCAGTGATGGGGGCTATATACCAGGATTACCATGATGGGGGGCTATATATCAGTGATAGGGAGCTATGTACAGTGATGGAGGCGCTATATGCCACTGATGGGGCTACATAGAAGGATTACCAGTGATGAGGGGCTAAATACCAGTGATGGGGGGCAATATACCAGTGATGGGGGGCTATGAACAGTTATGGGGGTGCTATAAACCAGTGATAGGGGCTATTTAACAACCTGAATGACCATGGCTTGCCAACCCCAAAGTTTTAATCCTGGGTACGGCCATGACCCCATCACTGGATATGACCCCCCTCATGCTGGAATATTGCAGCCCCATCACTTTACATGGTTCCCCCATGCTACGATACTTCAACCCCCATCCCTGGATATGGCCCCACATCACTAAATATGGCCCCGCTGCTTCCGCTTACATGAAAATAATAAATAGTATACATACTTACCTGTCCTCCATCCCCTCCTTCTCTCCCTATGCAGCTACAGCCACATTGATCTCTTCCTATGTGAGCCAGCATCCTGTCATGTGACCGGGATGCTCAGTGATGACATCACTCTGCTCTGCCCGGTAACATGACAGGATGGCGGCTCACACAGGAAGAGATTGATGTGGCTGCATCGTGGTGTTTTCAAGGCAACAGGCACAATTATGTCCAATGCCTGCCTGTTTCTACCTTCCTGTGGCAGCGTGTAAAGGGACCATTATATACACTGCCTCAGCGCTGACGTCAGCACTGGGATGTGAACAGTGGAGTGCAGTGAATAATACAGTACACTAATGAGCAGGGACACATGATCATGCGCTGCTTCTACAGCCCTTGCCAGTCTCCTCCAGCCGCTCCAGAGCCGCCCCCCCCCCCTCCAGCAAAGAACAGCGCAGCCGGCAAAAACCCTTATATTCGGACCATAAGATGCACCCCCTCACGAGTAGTACTCCCTCTTTTTCATTGGCAGAAAGAGTACAGTGGAAAGCTGTAGCCTGCAGACCACAGTTTGTGGTTTAACCTTAGCTGGTAATCCAAAAATAATGTCACCCACAAGCAATTTTTCCCATTATTTATTTATAAATAAAGAATTAAAAAAAAAGACATAGAGGTCCCCCTATTTTGTATTACCAGCCAAGGTGAAGGTGACAGATGAGGTTTGCTATTTTCAGGGTGGGAAGGGCCATCTTTCATGGGCCCACACCTCTCTAAAAATAGCAGGCCGCAGCAGCCCCAAGACTGGCTCCTCCAAAGAAAGCGCATATCCCACCAAATCCTCATCCTGCTGCCCTGGTGTGGTGTCAGTCAGGGTAAAAGAAGGGATTAATGACAGATGAGTATTGTCAGCTGTCATCAACCCCTGAATCGATAATATTGAGACATCTATGATATATCCATGTTACCAATCCAGTGACTAAATAGTTAAAAAAAAGAGAAAAATCCTTTATTAGAAATAAAATACAAGAAAATTTCTTTAAGGTGAAGAAAAATAATCAAGACAACCCTCTGTCACCCATTTATTAACCCCAAACATACCATCCGACAATAATCCACAGTGATGTTCCTTGAAGATCTGCAGTTCTGCTACATCCCTGTAGACACGTCTGTTCACCTAGGGGGAACAGGCTCACCCTCATACTCGGCTGTGATTGTGGTGCCATGAGAGAGTTCATCTGAGGACTCTGCAAGTCACTTGGCCACAGCACGGGAGTGCTGGCAGGCACTAGCAGGAGACCAGTTAAACAATTGCTCTACTCTAATCCCAATAAGACTGAGACCTAGGGAAACAGTGGTGGCTGTACCAAAAGCCCGGTTCCTTGGACACAGATAACATAGAGACCACCACAGAGGACTGTGACAAGCCTCATACATTAACAAAAGCGAAAGCACCTAGACTTGAGGAATATACCCATGTGAAAAACATTCCGGCTCCAGAAATAGTCTACCATTTGAGAGTCTCCTATCAACAACATGTGATTCCAGGAACCAGATCAATATTAGCGACTGTTTGATAAAGGCCTTCTGTCACAATCCCTGTCACAACTAGGCACGAGTCAATAAATTATCACTTTTTGCAAAGGATCAGACGAGTGTGCAGTGTTTCACCTAGATTACTTTGAATCAAGGGTCCACTGGATCCCTACACTGGCACCTCCAACAACCAACCAGTGTGCACGCCATTTTTCTCTGATTACTAATTTGTTATCCAGCATGAGCTACTGTGACAACCTTAAATCCTTTTCCTCTCATGGCAGTGTGGATCGTTCACATACATATCCATTGGATTTATTTGTTTGTCAGCACACAATACACGTGGTTTTTGGATCCTGTAACCCACCCCAGGGCCCTTGGGGTACTTGGATCCCGGGCGTTGATTAAGTGTGCTGTCACTGGTGGCCGGTGCCCGGACACATGGCCCTGGTGGTCGCTGAAAAATGTGTAAAATGAAAAGAAATAAAATAAAGTTTGTGAAGCCACCTACGGTACCTGGTAATGTTACCAGTGCTACTCAGAGCTCCAGGGATGATGGTAGGCAGCTGGATGGTGATGCTTCCCGCAGGTGGAGCAGGATCTCTGGGGCAGTGGTAGAAATGGAAAACTTACACAGGAAGGCAGCTCCGCAGGTGGAGGTTTGATGCAGTCTACCTGAGGAGAATGGAATGTGACTTTCCCCGACAAGATGAAATAAGACACCACACGTTGTTTAGGCTCTGCACAGGTTTACTGGTAACTTTCAGGCAGCTTTCAAATGGTACACAGTCACGGGCAGCTGGCCTGGGTAGTCACCAGGGGATAAAATGTGTGGCGCCCCTCAACGAGTGCGTCACAAGAGAGTATTGCAGCCACAAATGCAGCCCAAACCGAGACTTGTATAGAGGGGACATTGTGACCTATGAGCGACATGTATGCTGTGACGGGTGGTTCGCTATACGAGTCCGGAACACTGCCCTCCATAAGTGACTGTTGTTGTTTGAACTTTGCTACTAAAAGAGACTTCTTCCTGTTTGCACCGTAACACCGCGACTTGGCGGTTACAGCCTGAACTTTTATTCTAAGGACAGCCGACCGCCCGCCGGGTCCGCGCAATGTGTTAACCTGTTATTTACCTTTTCACTTTTATGCATACAATGACCTGTCATTAATAAAAGTGTATTACCTGTTGTAAAATATAAAATACAAAAACCTCTGTAATGTGAGTAGTGTGACGCTTGGGGACAAGCGTATTCAACCAAGGGGGAGTGTGGCGCCCCGCAACGAGTGCGTCTCAAGAGAGTATTGCAGCCACAAATGCAGCCGCAATATCCTCTGACTCAGCAATGATCCGGTTAACGTAGAGATCCAACCCAACATACAACACCTAGAACAGAGGGCCAATCATAGGTCCTGGGGGGTGGAGTGTTAGGGTAGTGGAGTAGAACACAATAATCTAGACGAGAGAGATAGTCTAGAACTCGGAGAAGAAGGGTCTAGGACTAGAACTTGGAGAGGAGCGGGGGCTCCGCACCCCGTGCGGGCCCCTGGGTCGTCACCGGTCGGGTGTCAGCACCTGAGGCCTTAACCACCGGGATTGGGCATTATCTACACGGGTTCCCAAAAGACTCCCGTGCCCACAACTCACAGCCGGTTCACTGGTACCGAAGCTGGCAGCAGTTCACCTCTGCCACGCGAACCAGAAGAGTGGAGGAGCAGCTTCACAGGAGCACCCCACCACCAGTCAGTTTCCAGTCGTCTAACCAGCGGTGTACCCACTGAGGGATCCAAGGCTCCCCAAAGCATCCGGAACGTACATCATGGATAGGGCATTGAAGCAGCCTCCCCGTACCCGACCTGGTATTCCTGGGCGACACTGGCAGAAACAAGTTAGGTAGAATGGAGGAACACTGCGGATCTCTAAGGGACACCATCACTGCTGAGTCCACCCGGTCTACTACTCAACCACTGTATACCATGTATTGCCTGCTGGTTACAGTAAAGACCCGTTGCAGAGACTACCCGTGTCCGTGCTTCCTTATGAACTGTCTGTCCGCACAACAAGGTAACCGTAGCTGCCGCACAACATCTTGAGCAGCTCCAGCTTCCGGGGATCACCGCTCAGCCTGTGGGGAGCGTAACATCTAGCTGCTGTCCATCCCCCGGAGGTTCCGCAGCGTCGGTAGCCCTTACCGAATCTACTCATAGGTGGCGTCACGAATAAATTAAAAACCCCTTTAATCTGTTCCACCAAGACGTCTTCACTTTTGATCTGCACTACACCGGGCCCCACTACCGGCAGGCGTGGTCCACCCGTGACAAGGAGGAAGGAAGCATCGCCTGTATCAACCGGAGTCAGCCGGCCACGGTGAGTCAAATGTCTCTTTGAGGCCCTCAGTCGTGTTCCTGCCCGTTTCTCCCTCTGTCCTCACACTGTGCTATTTCTCCTGTCCTTCCTAGGGCGGTGCTGCACAGAGCCCTTCATGAGTCCCCACGGGTCTTTGCAAAGGTAGACCTTTACTAATCGGCTCCTGACCCTGTACGGGGGCTTTTGTGGAAACTATGCCAGGGCTTGGTAGCGACCCTTTGAGTAGCTCGCGTCCCTCCGGTTTGGCGGCTCAGTGCTGAACTTCTGCACCGCTCTCGGAGCCGGTCCTATGTTGGTGGACTGGGTGCCTCTGGGTCGGGTGCTGTTCCAGTCCGGATTAGGGTGTTAACTGACACCCAAGGATTCCCCTTCAGTCTGGGTCACCACCCTTTCAGGTGCCCTCCTCTGCATCACTCGCAGGGTCCCCTCTTCTTCTCTCTCCTGACGAACTGGCTAACTCACTCTTTCCCGCTCTTCACTACCCACCTAAAACTCCGCCCACCGGGTTAACCAATTGATCCCCTGGCTAGGTGTGTGAATGTGTGTGGTGAGGGCCCCAGATTAACATCCCAATCCCCTGGTCACAGGGATACTACACACTTTGGTCTGCGTGCAGTACCGCTCAGTGGCGCACCGACCAGTGGGGCAGCAGCAGCCATTACATGCGATGCAAACTGGTTGTGTGTCACACAAACACCCCAGGTAAGCAGTGACGTCAGTGTGTGTATATGTCACAAACATAAGACCCTATACTGCAATTATGTATTCTCCATATTTTGTTCCTACTGTGATAACCTTGGCACCTGTTAAGAGAGCTTTAGTAACTTTACCTAATTATCTTCATAATGACCAGCAGGGGAAACAGTAAAGAGAGTCGAAGGGCTAAAATAGTGTAGGTGATGAGTATCTTTTTTTGTCCTATCCTGGGCATATTAAGAACTATTTCGAAATTTGGGAACAACGCCTTTAATAATATATCATAAAAAATAATTGCAAATTACTGCCTTTTAACAGTAAGGCTATGTGCTGACGATTTGGATGTATCGCAGATTTTGCTGTGTTTTTGGCGCGTATCTGCTGCAGAGCTTCATATGATCTAAAGCACAGCGTAAAGTCAGCTAATACATACTAGTATGTGAAATCGGAACACCTGTGCTAATGCTGGGTATTTTTTCTGTGGAGGAAACCCTGCGTTTTCAGTGTAAAAAAATCTGCAGAATGTTATTGCTGCAGATTTTTCCACCAAAACACAGCAATTCCCAATGCAAAAAGTATGATTTTACTCTCTCTCTTTCTCTCTCTCTCTCTCTGTCTCTCTTTCTCTCTCTCTCTCTCCTTGCCCATACCAGAGACATGAATTTTGGAGCCTGGAATAGAAATTTAATGAAAAACAAACGTACCTTATCTGCAGCAAAAAAACACAAAATTGGCACAGCCATTTTTCTGGTGCATTTTACTCTGCAGGTGCAGATTTAAAAATCTGCACCACTATTGTCTAGCCGGCACATAGCCTAACAGTTTCATCATCACCAATGTCAGCAATATTAAGGAATTCGATAATTACACGTAACCTCCTAGACCCTTTCCCATAAACTTAATCATTTGTGTTATCTTCATTTGGTTTTGACAAACGTAGTAGAGGTCTTTAGTATTCCTTTTTCTTTATTAAGGCTTCATATACAAATTGTGTTTCTTCAATGAAAATAAGTACCCTCTGAGCTCCACCACAGGCAAGCTATCCTGCAATCCAGTACTCTACTCTGTTTTGATAAAGGGAAAAAAAATCTGAAACTGCTGTCTACAGATGAGTGTTGAGTTTGGCTAGTATAAAATGTCATCCTTCTGGGGAAGCTAATTTGCACAGTATATGAAAAAAAGCCTTGTCATCAGATTCTCAGGTTCCCTTGACAATCAAATAATGGGAGAAATTATTTTTTCCTTCCTTCGTCCTCACATTGTACATAGATATTTTTTATCCTATGACTGCAGTATGAAGAAATGCTAAATTGTCAAATACTACACCCTCTATTTTTTTATGTTTTGATAAATTGATATATCATTCTGTAGATTTACACACATTCAACAATGCAGTAAGATGTCTTGTCCAAACTTGACGCAGTAATTGGCTTGTAATTTGCGAAGTTTCAAGTTATAGTTTTCTGCATCACAATATTTTTTTTACATAATAGTACAGTTAAAGGAAACCTCTTATGTCGACAACTGGTATTAACCTGCAGATAAAGGGTTATTCTGCAAGTTAATAGCATTAGCTAAGTACCCACCTACCACACTGAAAGGGTGTCAACCGGGAAAAAGTTAACTTTGGCCAGGGTCACACTCACGGTTTTTAGCGGATGTCAGAGACATCCGCTAAAAACTTAGACATTTTCTGCTGAAGCGGATACTGTTAACGGTGTGCACTCCAGTAGGACGTAGTACCATAGCCCCTCATGAGTTAGGCTGGTTTCACATTACGGAATTTTTATCGGACAGCATCGGAATGATTCTGGCCCCCATGCAGCCCTATGGGCATCGGACGGAATCGGATGTGAACCGATTTTTGCACCGAAAATAAAATCGAACAAAACCGGATCGGACCAAATCGGATGCCATTTAGTGCACATCCAATTTGGTCCGATGTTTTTAACATGGGGCCCTATGGAGCAGGGTCCGAGGATACATCTGATGTCTCCTCAGATCCGATTTTACTGAGCATGCTCAGTACAGTAAAACTGCTCCTAAACATCTAATTTTACTTCCGCAATGTATATACATACATACATTGCGGAAGTAAAATTAAGTAAGGTAGGGGTTAAAAATAATAAACCATCTATGCTCACCTGTCCACGAGTCCCTCAGCGTCTCCAGCATCTCCTGCCTCTAGGACCTGCCGTGATGTCACAGTCACATGACCAGTTACCGCGGTAACGGTCATGTGACTGTGACATCACGAGAGGTCCTAGGATCAGAAGAAGATAGCTGGAAGTGCCGTGGGATTTGTGGACAGGTGAGAATAAAATTTTTTTTATTTTTTATTTCGGAGGAGAGGGGAAAGGAGGGGGAGTACTGGGGGACATTAGGGGGACAGACAGGGGAGAAGAGGGGAGGACACACAGGGGTGAAGAGGGGCCACACAGGGCAAATGAGGGGGAGCACCAGGGGAGATGAGGGGGACACACAGGGGAGAAGATCTGTGACATGTGACAGGAGGAGCCGGCAAACTGATCCTGCAAAATGTCGGATCGGATGCCTATTTGGCACCCGATTGCAGGGATCAGTTTAGATCCGATGCTGTCCGATTTATATCGGACAGCATTGGATTTGACAAAATCGTTATGTGAAAGTAGCCTTACCTGCACAGCGGCCTCACACAGAGCATCTTGGGCGGCTGCTTTTCCTCAGTGCATGCAGTGTTTCCTGTGCGCTCCTGAAAAGCAGCCGCCCAAGACGCTCTGTGTGAGGCCGCTGTTCAGGTAATTCATGAGGGGCTATGGTACTGCGTCCTACTGGAGTGCATACCGTTAACGGTATCAGCTTCAGCAGAAAATATCTAAATTTTTAGCGGATGTCTCTGACATCCGCTAAAATCGGTGAGTGTGACCCTGGCCTTTATTCCTCCCATTAGCTTTCAGTGATATAGACATCCTAGTGTGGCTACAGTCACTGTTCACTATAACATAAGCATCCATCGGCACTTTGGCCAGGGTCACACATACCAACCCTTTTTTGGGCTAAATCCATTTTTGGGAACATTTTGGCCTTTTTTTATTCAAAATCCAAAAACGCATATGCGTTAACGCATAAAAAAATGCATGCGTTTTTACGCACCATCCCAAAAATGCTGCTAGCAGCGTTTTTGGGGTCCTGTAAAAAAACGCATTTGTTTTTTTTAACATGGGGCCCTATGGGAGACGCATGCTTTAACGCATGATACTTATATGCACCATGCGCTAACGCATGTGTTAACGCATGCCTTTTTTGGTAAAAAATGACTAAAACTCAACAGTTCCAAAAAACATCCTGGACTTCAGGGGACACTATTAGCACCCTTAGAAAAATGGATCAGTTTTTCTAAGGGCTTAAAAAATGGATTTGCATGTGTGACCCTGGCCTTTGACTGATAGCTTACTCCGTAGAGCATCAATGCAAAGTCAGTTGTCAGTCAAAGTGTCGGGCTATGCTTACAGCCACCATTTACATTGCTACGAATGGTAGTTGCAGCCCTGCCGTCACACATATATGACTGAAAGCTGGCAGCTCCCAGGAGATTTAAACTTCATTTCCTTCACCCTCAATATGGAAGCCCACCACCTTTCTGACACTTTTAAATAGCAGATTAACCCCTGCAGATTAGAAGCATTATCTGACCTGACAGGTTCTGTCTAAGGAATTGCATGTCAAGTGAAATAATGTGCTACGTATGTTTAAACTATTTTGTGACGTGTTTAGTAGTAATATCAATAATGGAGTAATAAACTTCTTTTCTAGTTAGATATTAAAAGATTAGATGAAACAGCACATCTTTTATATACTAGAATTTTGAAGATGGGGTCTTCATAGATCAGACTTGTTATTCCAACAAATTCTACAGATGTTTCATCAAGGCCAAGTCATTTACCTTAAATATTTTTGTAATTTTCCTCAAACTAATTTTGAAGCCACTGCTAATATGGAGTAACATTATCATGAAGTGTTCTTCTTGAATTATAACAATGTTCTAGTGAATAGTATGTATCATTCACAACAAGCCCTTCACATCATTTTATGTACCCATATGTTATGTTCTGGAAAGGATTCCCGGCCTTTAATACAGTATATACATATGTCATGGCAATCATGAGGAGCACAGGAGCTGTGTCCGCACTAACTATGGTAGGAGCCCAGAGCTGAGCTACAGCTGACACAGCCAGGGATGGTGCCTGTACTACCCATGGCTGTTTAACTCCCTAAATGCTGTGATCACTCGCAATTACATTATTAAGGAAGCAGAGGGAATGTGTTCCCTCTCCACTCACTTGGGACACCCAAGATGTGATTACCGAGTCTCAATCATTGCCATAACAACCTGAAGTCATATTATTTTCTCACAAGTATGACCTATTAGACCATGCCTGCTGTATGGTCTAAGAGGTGTAATGCCAGTGTCACACTGCAATACCAGTTTCCAGTCTAATAAAATTTAGTGTCCCATTACGGAACTAAGTAAAATGGTAAAAATTAGTAAAAAAAAAAATTGTCACACTGTTTAACACTGCAAACACTGTAAAATAATAAAATATGTAGCAAAAAAGATACTTTTTCATCATACTGCCAAAAAAAGTGGAATAACTCACAATCAAAAAATCACATGTAAACAAAAAATGACTGTCGTACAGCTCCAAGTGGAAAATGAAAAAAGCTTAAGCTCTCAAAATAGACTGATGTAAAACATTTTTTTAATGAAAACTTAAACAAAATATTAGAAATGTGGTATCGCTGTAATTGTACTAACCTGAAGAATAAACGTGTCTTATCACTTTATCAGATGTTGATCAATGGAAAAAAAAAGGAAAAACAAATACTGAATTGCTACTTGAAGTTCATTCGGCCTTCCAAAAATGGGAATAAAAATGATCTAAAAATGATGAGTGCTGGAAAATGGTAACAATAAAAATGTCAACTCATCTTCAAAAATCAAGCCCTCACATGACTCAGTCAGCTGAAGTATAGAAAAATTATAGCTTTTTCAGCTTTCAAAATAATGTGAAATAAAATCTTTTTTTCTGTAAACGAAAGTGTTCTTAGTGTGTTAGTAGAAATACATTAAAAACTATATAAATCGGGTAACACTGTAATGACCTGACCCAAAGAATAAAGCCATCTTATCATTTATACAACACATTGAATGGTGTAGAATATAAATTAAAAGGAACCTGTCAGGTCATTCTACCCTCCTAACCTATCACTACCTTGCTAGCTGATCCCTAACCATCCCTGTCTGAGCTAAACATGCCCTATAAAGTTTTAAAAAAATGATTTATAACTTACAAGCAGTGTCCATCCGCAGACTGGAAAGGTGGGCTCCGGTGCTCCATGCTTCCCACCTTGCTAGCTCCTAGCACGCCCCGCTGGGCATCGTCATTCCTTGTGCTGTGCCACCTCTTTTTAAAATTGATGCCTCTTTTGCTATTATGATGTGCTGGGCCAGAACGTCATATCTGGCCCGTTGCATTGTGGGGGCTGATCACGTGTTTGTCCGATCCTCGGCGCATGCGCAGTGCGCATCTAGAAGCCGACTCGTAAACATCATGTCCGGCCTGGTGCATTGTGGAGGCTTATGACATGTATGGCTCGCCTTCAATATGTGGGCTGCGCATGCGCTGGAGCTTTGACGCACACGTGATCAGCCCCCACAATGTACCGGGCCAGATATCATGTTCTGGCCAGCTTTGCATAGCAGCAGTGGAGGTGGGAATTTCAAAAAGAGGTGGCACAGCACAAGGAATTAGGATGCCTAGCGGGGCATGCTAGGAGCCAGCGAGAAGAGGAGACTGGAGCCCCGGAGCCTGCCTTTCCAGTCTCCGAATGGAAACTGTATGTAAGTTATAAATCATTTTTCTTAAACATTATAAGGCACGTTTAACTAAGACAGGGATGGTTAGGGATCAGCTACCAAGGTGCAGGGACAGGTAGGGATAGCTTAGAGGGGTAGAACGAGCTGACAGGTTCCCTTTAAAGCAATTTTTGACCTGCAGTTGACTTCTTAATTTATATCCTGCACTCTACAGTCATGGCCAAAAGTTTTGATAATGACACCAAAATTATATTTTCATGTGATTTGCTGCCCTCTGGTTTTTATTTGTGCTTGTCTGATGTTTATATCACATACAGAAATATAATTGCAATCATATTATGAGTACCAAAAGGTTATATTGACAGTTAGAATAAGTTAATGCAGCAAGTCAATACTTGCAGTGTTGACCCTTCTTCTTCAGGACCTCTGCAATTCTTCCTGGCATGCTCTCAATCAACTTCTGGACCAAATCCTGACTGATAGCAGTCCATTCTTGCATAATCAATGCTTGCATTTTGCCAGAATTTGTTGGTTTTTGTTTGCCCACCCATCTCTTGATGATTCATCACAAGTTCTCAATGGGATTAAGATCTGGGGAGTTTCCAGGCCATGGACCCAAAATCTCTATGTTTTGTTCCTTGAGCCATTTAGTTATCACCTTTGCTTTATGGCAAGGTGTTCCATCATGCTGGAAAAGGCATTGTTGGGCGCCAAACTGCTCTTGGACGGTTGGGAGAAGTTGCTCTTGGAGGACATTCTGGTATCATTCTTTATTCATGGCTGTGTTTTTAGGCAAGACTGTGAGTGAGCCGATTCCCTTGGCTGAGAAGCAACCCCACACATGAATGGTTTCAGGATACTTTACAGTTGGCATGAGACAAGACTGGTGGTAGCGCTTACCTCTTCTTCTCCGAATAAGCTGTTTTCTAGATGTCCCAAACAATCGAAAAGGGGATTCATCAGAGAAAATGACTTTACCCCAGTCCTCAGCAGTCCACTCCCTGTACCTTTTGCAGAATATCAGTCGGTCCCTGATGTTTGCTCTGGAGAGAAGTGGCTTCTTTGCTGCCCTCCTTGAAACCAGGCCTTGCTCAAAGAGTCTCCACCTCACAGTGCATGCAGAAGCACTCACACCAGCCTGCTGCCATTCCTGAACAAGCTCGGCACTGCTGGTAGTCCGATCCCGCAGCTGAAACAGTTTTAAGATACGGTCCTGGCACTTGCTGGTCTTTCTTGGGCGCCCTGGAGCCTTTTTGACAACAATGGAAGCTCTCTCCTTGAAGTTCTTGATGATGCGATAGATTGTTGACTGAGGTGCAATCTTTCTAGCTGCGATACTCTTCCCTGTTAGGCCATTTTTGTGCAGTGCAATGATGGCTGCACATGCTTCTTTAGAGATAACCATGGTTAACTGAAGAGAAACAAAGATACCAAGCACCTGCCTCCTTTTAAAGTGTCCAGTGGTGTCATTCTTACTTAATCATGACTGATTGATCGCCAGCCCTGTCCTCATCAACACCCACACCTGTGTTAATGGAACAATCACTAAAACGATGTTGGCTGCTCCTTTTAAGGCAGGACTGCAATGATGTTGAAATGTGGTTTGGGGGTTAAAGTTCATTTTCTAGGCAAATATTGACTTTGCAAGTAATTGCTGTTAAGCTGATCACTCTTTATGACATTCTGGAGTATATGCAAAATGCCATTAGAAAAACTGAAGCAGTAGACTTTGTTAAAATTAATATTTGTATCATTCTCAAAACTATTGGCAATGACTGTACACTGACGTGTAAATCTATGAAACGTGATTAATACAGAGCTCTCAACAATAAGTTCACTGCAATGAGGCAGAGAAAGTCATTTTTGACTGTGTCTGCCTATGATCCTGGGTTATTCTTTTTCTAATCAGTCATAAAGGAGAGGTCAACCAGTTTTGTGCATTTCTGAAAAGTACAACACTGAAAAGATTGGTTGTATACTGCAGGGAACAATGTATGGGCACTACAATATACTGGGCACCTTAATATCAGATTTGCAGTTTTCACACAGTAACATCCATTGCTGCTTGATTCTGGAAAACACTTAAAAAGTCAAAATCAACACTTCATCTGTGAAAAAAATTTCCATACTGGTATTACTTTTAAAATGGGGTCACTTGATAGGAATTCTACTCTTTTGGGACTTAGGGGCTCCGTATATGGAGTCAGAAAACTATTCTAGGAAAATCTGTGCTCCAGTACTTCCCAATTACATGAAATGTTTTGATGCACTTCCAAGAGTTACAAAACAAACTGTGTGATCCATTTTATCCTGTTAGCCCTTATAAAAATTAAAACTTTAGGGATAAACAATATTGTAGTGATAAAAAATGTTTTTATTCTTTCTTCACCTTCCAATTATATAAAATCTAAAACACATATGAGGCACATGTAGTGTCAACCCTCTCAAGGCACCATTAGATGAATTCATAGAGGGGTGAAGATTGTTAAGTGGTGTCAGTTATGGGGAGAATGGTGCTTTTCTCTCAAGTCAATGGCTCTCTTATAGTGACGTGGCACCCTCAAACCATTCCAGCAAACTCTGCACTACAATATGATGCTTATTTCCTTCTGAGCTTTGAACTGTGCTTCAAAAGTAGTTTTCAACCACAAATGGGGTATTGGCACACTCGGGAGAAATTGGATCCAAAGAAACATTTTACTGGAAAAAATGGATATTTTAGTTACTCAGTGTTATATAACTCTGTGAATCACCTGTGGTCTAAAAATTCTCATTACACCACTACATGAATTCTGTGTTAGGTGTAGTTTTCAAAATGGTGTCACTTGTGGGGGGTTTCCACTGTTTAGGCACATCACAGGGTCTGCAAGTGTGTATTGGCATTCACTATCTATTCCAGACAATTTTAAGCTTCAAAAGTCAAATGGTGCTTTTTACCTTCCGTGTGCTCAAACAGTAGTTTTCCACCACATATTGTTTACTCAGGGCAAATTGCACAACAAATTGTATGATCAATATTTGCCTGTTAACCTTGGGAAAATAACAAATGTGAGCTTAGAATAAAATTTTTGTGGCAAAATTGTTTCTCATTTCATGGCTCAACTTTATAAAATTCTGGGAAGCATATGTGTGTTCAAATTGCTCACCCCACCTCTAAATAAATTCCTTGAGGATTAACAAAATGGGGTCACTTATGGGCAGTTTCCACTGTTTAGCAACATCAGGGGCTCTACAAATACAACATGGCATCCGCTATTTATTTTGGCCAATTTTGCACTCCAAAAGTCAAATAATGCTCTTTTCGTTAAAAAAATTGGTTTTGTAGTTTGTTGGAAAAGTGAGAAATTGCTGATAAAATGTGAGTCCTTAAACTTCTTAACAAAACATACTGTTTCAAATATGTTACTGTAATGGGACAAAATGCCGAAATGCCCGCGCTGCCACCAAGAATCACCAGGAAACAAGGAGTTAACTGGGCAGATTTTTCTTTTATTCTATCCTACGCGTTTCAGAGCCTCAGGAAGGAGCTCGAATAGAGGCTCTGAAACGCGTAGGTAGAATAAAAGAAAAATCTGCCCACTTAACTCCTTGTTTCCTGGTGATTCTTAGTGGCAGCGCGGGCATTCCGGCATTTTGTCCCATTACAGCATTCCTGTTTCCACGTTTATCGTGAAGGTGCAGCCCTGCAGCAGCCATTCTACAAGCCATCTTACAGGCGATTATACCGGTTGTGGGTGACACAACCGAACCAGGTGAGCAGTTCCTAATATACACCGCTATAACCCTTTGTAAAAAGGATAAGACCCTATGCGCATTTATCTCACGTTTACAGGTCAAATATGTTACTGACATAAATTACACATTTGGAAAATATTATTAATTCACAATGTTGTGTGCTATAGCTTTGTGGAAAATTGCAAAATGTTTTCATTTTTTGTCAAATTTTTACCTTATCATAAAGAAATGGAAATACAAGTAATATCAATGAAAATGTACCACCTATTTGAAGTTAATGTGTCCACATAAAATGACAGTGATCAGAATTATAAAATTTAGCCTGGTCAGGAAGGCAAAAACAGGCTACAAGTGAAAGGGTTTATGCCAAGATCCCAAATGACTCAGCAAAGCATTGCCTATATCAATTGTTTATTGCCTATCAAACTGCCTCTGCTGTCTTGCCTTCTTTCCATAATAAATCCTGGTGCTATCTCTTCCTTACAGTAGGCATGAGCCAGTAGTGAAATATTCGGACTTGTTATACTCGTAACGAGTAGGTCCTAATACTCAGGTATTCGTTACGAGTAACGACTCCAATGCAAGTCAATTGGAAATGCGAGTAATTGTCTGCTGGACCCAAAAAAGCAGTCTCAAGGCTGAGGAAAAGGCTGAAATGGGTGCATGATTGTTTAAAAGCCGGTGGTAAAAAGCTGCCGGCTTTTAAACAATCACTCAGCTGATGCATGCTCCTAACCTGTTCCCCTCTGCTCCTCTTCCCCCAACTCTGTGCCCACTCCCATTCTTGGAAGCAAGCCGCCAGCTATTTCAAATGAACGGCTGATACATAAGCTGTTTGTTTGAAATGGATGGCGGGAAAGCAGGCGGTGAAAATACTTCATCGCTGGCTTTCCTGCCTGCTATTTCAAATGAACAGCTGATCAGTATCAGCTGTTTCTTTGAACTAGCAGGCAGCAAAGCAGGTTGTGAAGTCTTTTTTTTTTACTTTTTGTAAAAGTGCTTTCAAAAAATGAATTTCCCTAGATTTTCCATTGTCAGTGAAGGTAACACCAAGCAGCTGGGGTTAGCAGCCAGAAGCTGCTTGGGGTACCCTTAGCTGGCAATAGAAAATGCAGCTGGAGCCCACATGCTTTTTTTAACCCCTAATCCTAGGTTAGGTTTATGTCTTTTATTTATATATACACTGTGTGCAGAATAATTAGGCAAATGAGTACTTTGATCACATGATACTTTTTATACATGTTGTCCTACTCCAAGCTATATAGGCTTGAGAACCAACTACCAATTAAGTAAATCAGGTGATGTGCATTTCTCTAATGAGGAGGGGTGTGATGTAATGACATCAACACCCTATATAAGGTGTGCTTAATTATTAAGCAAATACCTTTCCTTAGGCAAAATGGGTCAGAAGAGAGATTTGACGGGCTCTGAAAAGTCCAAAATTGTGAGATGTCTTGCAGAGGGATGCAGCAGTCTTGAAATTGCCAAACTTTTGAAGTGTGATCACTGAACAATCAAGCGTTTCATGGCAAATAGCCAATAGGGTTGCAAGAAGCGTGTTGGGCAAATATGGCGCCAAATAACTGCCCATGAATTGAGCAAAATCAAGCGTGAAGCTGCCAAGATGCCATTTGCCACCAGTTTTGCCATATTTCAGAGCTGCATCGTTACTGGAGTATCAAAAAGCACAGGGTGTGCTCCACTCAGGGATATCTAAGAAAGGGGTGAGAATGCGCAAAATATGGTCTTATCCTTAGGAGACAGGTTTTGAAATGGTGTAACTTAGGAACTGCTCACCTGATAGGGTTGTGTAGCACACAACCAGCGTGATCGCTCAGACCAATACAGCTGCTGCCAAGACCGTACCTCCACAGGAGGGAAACGAAAATAAATGCTATTAATAATAATAATTAATAATAGCATTTATTTTCGTTTGATCCCATAGCTCATGTGGTTAAACACACACATCACATTTTTTCTTTTGCACTCATGGGTTCTAATACACCCATCACCCTTTTTTTCTTTTGTCTTACTTCACTTTTTATTATTGTTTCATTACCTCATGCTAATTGTATTTTGCCTAATTGTATTGTCACATATATTTGTTTTGCACTCTGACAAATGTTTCCCTTTTTAATCACACATAAGATCATGTTGTTACGAGCATTTGTATACATAACACTGTGATGTCACCTAGACACCCCTTTGTTTACCTACGTCATATCCAACTTAATTTTCGCGCCGTTTTTCATGTTACAAAGGCTTTCGTTCACTGTAATCTTGATGTTCCCTGAGGAAGGAGTTTGGGATATGACTCCGAAACGCGTCGGTAAATAAACAGCTACTACTATACCCAGACATACCGCTGTATCTGGTTTTTACATCATACGAACACAGCAGCTCGGACCACAAGGTACTTTGTCCTATTAGATACTCAGGGATATGGCCAAGGAAAGGAAGGCTGAAAACCGACTACCTTTGAACAAGAAACATAAGATAAAATCTCAAGACTGTGCCAAGAAATATCTTAAGACTGATTTTTCAAAGGTTTTATGGACTGATGAAATGAGAGTGACTCTTGATGGGCCAGATGGATGTGCCAGAGGCTGGATCAGTAAAGGGCAAAGAGCTCCACTCCAACTCAGATGCCAGCAAGGTTGAGGTGGGTTACTGCTATGGGCTGGTATCATCAAAGATGAACTTGTGGGACCTTTTCAGCTTGAGAATTGAGTGAAACTCAACTCCTGGACCTACTGCCAGTTTCTGGATGACAACTTCTTCAAGCAGTGGTACAGGAAGAAGTCAGTATCGTTCAAAAAAAACATGATTTTCATGCAGGACAATGCTCCATCACATGCATCCAACTACTTCACAGCGTAGCTGGCCAGTAAGCATCTAAAAGAAGAAAAAATAATGACATGGCCCCCCTGTTCACCTGATCTGAACCCCATAGAGAACCTGTGGTCCCTCCTAAAATGTGAGCTCTATAGGGAGGGAAAACAGTACACCTCTCGGAACAGTGTCTGGGAGGCTGTGGTGTCTGCTGCACGCAATATTGATCCTAAACAGATCAAACAACTGACAGATTCTATGGATGGAAGGCTGTTGAGTGTCATCATAAAGAAAGGTGGCTATATCGGTCACTAATTTTTTTGTGTTTTGTTTTTGCATGTCAGAAATTTTTTTTTCTAAATTTTGTGCAGTTACATTAGTTTACCTGGTTAAAATAAACAAGTGAGATGAGAATATATTTGGTATTTATTAAGTTGATTAATAATTCTGCACAGTAATAGTTACCTGCACAAACAGATATCCTCCTAAGATAGCCAAATCTAAAAAAAAAACACTCCAACTTCCAAAAATATTAAGCTTTGGGAAGATTGAGAACATATTTGTTGATCAATAATAAGAATAATCCTCTAAAATACAACTTGCCTAATAATTCTGCACACAGTGTGTATATACTATATATATATATCATTTCATTATATATATATATATATATATATATATAATTTAAAAAAAATTTTTTTTAAATGAATTAGTAAAAAAATTGACGTGGGCTTCATCAAATTTTTGTATGCCAGCCAGGCCAGGTACAGCAGTCAGGTACAGGCTGCCCCCAACCCCCAGCTGCCTATTTGTTACTGGCGGGAACCAAAAATATAGTTTTTTCATGAAATAATTTCATGAAATAATTAAAATATTATGTGGGCTGCGCCCTATTTTTGTGTCCAGCCAGGCAGAACTAGGCAGCTGGGTGCTGGAATACACAGCGCAGGGTGAGCCAAGCTCTGTGAATTGCAGTCCGCAGCCACCCCAGAAAATGGCGCATTGATAGAAGCGCATTCTTCTGGTGCTGTATCCGACTCATCCAGCAGCCTCGGTGCCGGATGGCTAGCTGGGTAATAATGGGGTTAGGGGCAGCTTTGTATTATCAGCTGGCCCTAAGCCAGAAATTCATGGGGTCACACAAATATTAGACATGTCCACCATCAATTTCTAGCAATCAGATAAATAAAAAACACAACATAGAGAAAAATATTTTTATTAGAAATAAAACACAACACAATTAGTGACTATCTATCTATCTATCTATCTATCTATCTATCTATCTATCTATCTATCTATTATCTATTTTTGTCAGTCATCTATCTACCTGACCACCATTTGTCTTTCTGTCTGTCTTACATCTTTATCAGTATATATGTAAATTTGTATTTATGCATGCTTTTCTTCCTCTCTCCATAATGCATTGCTAAAGTAGGTAGCAAAAAGTACAACTTTAATGTGAGAGAAGATAATTTATGTTGCCCTTTGCCTCTTTTCTTCTTAACATGTGCAAGGTTTCCGGTAACTAGCCTCCCTGATGCATAGATGCACCTGTAATTCAATATTCTTAACCAGACCCTTAAAATATAATGGATAACCTAAACCATAAAATACTGATTGCATCATTATATAAATACATTTTACATGGAAATGCTTCAAAACTTTGCATTTTCCAGCACTACTTGGTTCATCAAAGTGTACATGAGTGTGAGAACACCTTAGGCATTTTTGTGTGTTCAACATTGGTTATACTATGATTTGAAATGAAATTAAAGCCAAAGTGCAAATAGAACATCTTAAATTTATCCAGTTCTGAATATAGAAAACAACAAGGTTACAGAGTTTCTTGAAAATCCTCGAAATTCCACTTAAATGTTCCTGTCTGACAGATTTATCTTAGGTGGAAATTCTCATAAAAATGTTATTTAATGTGACAGTACAATCATAACTTATCTCAATACCAGAACCATTAAATATTCTCAAACTGTATATTTACTTCTGATAAATACTACTGCTACATATACTTTAATAGGAAGTTTTCACTGCTTAACAATTTTCCGGTTTTAATGATTCTTAATGAGAGATGACAGTATTATTTAGTGTGCGGGCAACTTTTGTGAATGGCGTATTACTTAAAGGAAATCTGTCAGGTGGTTTATGCCTCCCCATCTCTCACTGTCTGTACCTGTAGCTTTATAATACCAGTCTAATCATCCCTGTCTGCGCTCATAGTGTAATGTGAAAGGTGAAAAAAAAGCATTTATACACCTACATTTCCTTATGTAATGAGGCAGTCAGTCTCCAGCTTGGAGAACGGGGACTGTTTGGCAGGTTAATAGTTAACATTTCAGCCTTATGTTAGAACATGTTGGGAGACCCGATGTGATGTCATAACCATGTGACTACAATAGGCGGAGCTAAGTCCCTATAACATATGAGTTTGCTGGCTTAGCTTTGCCCACTATAGTCACATGATCGTTACATCACACAGGTCCTTTAGCCATGCAAGTTAATAGTGAGTTAACTATTATTCTGACAGACAGTCTTCCTCCTCCAAGGTGGGGACTGAAATGTAAGTGTATAAATGCTTTTTTGTCACCTTTTACATTACACTATGAGCTCAGACAGGGATGATTAGAATAGTATTATAAAGCTACACGTACAGATAATGATAGCTGGGGAGACATAAATCACCTGACAGGTTCCCTTTTCATTCGTGCAAGCGCACTGCTTTAACTCAATGTGTTATATATTTTATAATTTTAGGCATGTGCATTGCCCTTTCACTTTTGTACCTGCGCATAGTTTTAATCTGCTGACGCATAATCATGTATGTGCATGTGCACTATTCCAACCAACTCATAATACGATAATATCTGTTGTGCACTCACAAACTAATTATGGAGTCCTGATCATTGGTTACACTTACAGCAAGGGGTAGGATCTGTTTGCCATATGTATATATGTTTTAATATACCGTATATACTCGTGTATAAGCCGAGTTTTTCAGCACAGAAATTGTGCTGAAAAGTGCCCCCCTCGGCTTATACACGAGTCAGTGACGGCTGACTGTGTGGGGCCGGTGTCCGGGGGATGGAGGAGGCAGGGGGAGGCTGTATAGTGAGCGGCCGGTCACGTGGGGCCGCTCATTAGTGCAATGCAATATGCACTGCATCCCCCTGTCCATCAGCGGCAGGGGGAGCCGTGCATATTACATAGCACTGTCAGTGCTCTCCCGCCCCCCTGTGGTAGTATACAGCAGCCCCCCCGTGGTAGTATACAGCAGCCCCCCCGTAGTATATACAGCAGCCCCCCCTGTGAGAATACAGCAGCCCCCCCGTGGTAGTATACAGCAGCCCCCCCGTAGTATATACAGCAGCCCCCCCGTGGTAGTATACAGCAGCCCCCCTGTGGGTATATAGAGCCCCCCCCGTTGCTGCCGCACACCTGTAAAAAGAAGATCGTTCATACTTATCCTCCTGCTGTCACCGCGCGCATCCTCCGCTCTCCTTCTTGCTTGCACCCGGCGTCCATCCACGTGACCGCGCACAAATAATGACGTCATTATTTGTGCGCGGTCATATGGATGGACGCCGGGGCCCGGGTGCAAGCAAGAAGGAGAGCGGAGGATATGCGCGGTGACAGCAGGAGGATAAGTATGAAAGATCTTCTTTTTACAGGTGTGCGGCAGCAACGGGGGGGGGGGGGCTCTATATACCCACAGGGGGGCTGCTGTATACTACCACGGGGGGGCTGCTGTATATACTACGGGGGGGCTGCTGTATACTACCACGGGGGGGCTGCTGTATTCTCACAGGGGGGGGCTGCTGTATATACTACGGGGGGGCTGCTGTATACTACCACAGGGGGAGGCACTGCTGTATACTACCACAGGGGAGGGGCTGCTGTATATACCACAGGGGGGGGACTGCTGTAAACCCACAGGGGAGGGGCTGCTGTATATACCACAGGGGGAGGCACTGCTGTATACCCACAGGGGGGGCTGCTGTATACTACCACAGGGGAGGGGCTGCTGTATATACCTCTGTGGCTGCTGTATACTACCACAGGGGGAGGCTGCTGTATACTACCACAGGGGGAGGCTGCTGTACACTACCACAGGGGAGACTGCTGTATACTACCACAGGGGGAGACTGCTGTATACTACCACAGGGGGAGACTGCTGTATACTACTACTGGGGGAGACTGCTGTATACTACCACAGGGGGAGACTGCTGTATACTACTACTGGGGGAGACTGCTGTATACTACCACAGGGGGAGACTGCTGTATACTACTACTGGGGGAGACTGCTGTATACTACCACAGGGGGAGACTGCTGTATACTACCACAGGGGGAGACTGCTGTATACTACCACTGGGGAGGCTGCTGTATACTACCACTGGGGAGGCTGCTGTATACTACTACTGGGGCTGCTGTATATACCTCTGTGGCTGCTGTATACTACCACAGGGGGAGGCTGCTGTATACTACCACAGGGGGAGGCTGCTGTACACTACCACAGGGGGAGACTGCTGTATACTACCACAGGGGGAGACTGCTGTATACTACCACAGGGGGAGACTGCTGTATACTACTACTGGGGGAGACTGCTGTATACTACCACAGGGGGAGACTGCTGTATACTACCACTGGGGAGGCTGCTGTATACTACCACTGGGGAGGCTGCTGTATACTACTACTGGGGCTGCTGTATATACCTCTGTGGCTGCTGTATACTACCACTGGGGAGGCTGCTATATACCACTGGGGGGGACTGTATACCTGTGCTGGGGTCCACCCTCGGCTTATACACGAGTCAATAGGTTTTCCCAGGTTTTGGGGGCAAAAGTAGGGGGGTCGGCTTATACACGGGTCGGCTTATACACGAGTATATACGGTACTTCCTTTTCATGTTTTTTGGTTGACATTTGATTTAAAGATATAAAATATGAATTCATTTTAATTACACCCCCTGAGGAAGCCTAGACTTGTGATACGTGTAAAGATTTTTCTACCTCTTGCAAGGATTTTTTTGAATCACCTCATCTATTTCCCTGGTATTCTGGATTGGTATTTATTCATTATTGGTCTTCTTTTATGTGTACTTGTATTCTAAGTAAAGACAAGGATGTCAGCTCACCGTACTCTGGCGTTCACAGTTGGGAAGTCAGCACAGATCTGCTCTTGCCTGTGCTGAAGATTCACAGGAAGAAGAAAAATAATTGCATCCGGTGAGACGAGGAACTCTGCGGCTTGGATAAAAAAAAGACTGAAATTATTTTGCAGTAAGAACCAAGTTTCCAGACATAGACCACCACAGGTAAAAGTAACCACCAACCCCAAGGCGAGACACGTTTTGACCTAGCCTTAATCATGGTAACCATGATTTTGGCTACTTGAAAGCATATCGGGTTTTAGGAAGGTTGGTGGGAATTTTTAACTGTGGTGGTCTATGTCTGGAACGGAGATTTCTACTGCAAAAAAAAAATCCAGTTTTGTTCCTCCTGTCACCAGATGCAATTATTTTTCTTCTACCTTTATTCTAGTGTTTTTTTTCTTACTATGCATGCATTATCTTAAGCTTAGACTTTAATTTCACCTGGGCACATTGATTTATGCAAACTTTTAAATTAAGGCAATAACTACTTTTTATATGTTCAAGACATTTTCTAATATGATTTTGAAATAAAAATTAAAATTATTGATTTCATTTTTAGGGATATGCATTTTTCTAGCACAGTTCTCTTTTTATCTTCTTTTCTTTAAATAATACAGCATGCAAAATTCACAATACCAAGGTAAGTTTTTGTAAAACAATTGTGTTTTTACTCCTGCTATACAGTTGTGGCCAAAAGTATTGACACCCCTGCAATTCTGTCAGATAATACTCAGTTTCTTCCTGAAAATGATTGCAATCACAAATTCTTTGCCAGTGTCCGTCTTGCAATCAGTACACATAGCCCGCCATGCTGCTAGTACACATAGCCCCCATGCTGATGGTACATAGCCACCCATGCTGATGGTACACATAGCCCCCATGTGAATGGTGCATAGCCCCCCATGCAGTTGGTACACATAGCCCCTATGCTTGTGACACACCCCATGGCCGGGATACTCAGATCCCGGGCATAGCTTTAAGGGACTGTCACTGGTGGCCGGTGCTCAGATCCGTGGCCCTGGTGGTCACAAAAAAGGGATTTATTAAAAATAAAATAATAAAAGTTTTTCAACGTGACGCCATCTACGGTGTCTGGTGAATACACCAGTGCTGCTGCAGACCTCTAGGAATGATGAATAGGCAGCCAGATGATGTCTCTTCCCAGGGCAGACCTCAGTAGTACTTGTTGTTGTGGTTGTTTTCACAGCAGCAGCTCAGCAGGATCAGAGAATGACACAGTCTCTTTGCTGAGAATGGAATGCAGTTTACCAGCTTAGTGGAAATGATACGCAGGAGACATTCTTGGTCTGCACGGGTATTTACTGGCTACTTGTCAAGGCAGTTCTCATCGGTACACAGTTACACAGTCAGGGGTAGTTGTCCGGGTAATCACCAAAGGTTGCAAAGTCTCTCTGAGGCCCTCAATGATGTTCCTTCAGATTTCACTCTCTGTCCTTCTTTCTCACTGCGCTCTCCTTACTATCTGTGCGTTGCCCTGCACAGAGCCCTCTTACTACCAGGCCAGTTGGGTATGTAGAGGTTACCGTTCTCTCAAAGGGCCTCAACCTGATTTGGAGCTCCTGGTGGAGACGTGCATGTCAAACCAGGTGGGGCTATATAATAGGCCTGCGACCCACCAGGTTTGGCAGCTCAGAGCAGAACTTTCTCGCACCGCACTCAGAGCCGATTCTCCGTCTTGGACTGGGTTTCCTCTGGACCCGTTATCAGGACGGTCCGGCACCGGGCTTGCTCAAGCCAGGGATCACCTTCTTTTTCAAGCACTCTCCACCACAATCCTTTCAGGGACCTCCTTTTCCTCCTAGCCTCACTGTATTCTTCTCACGTTCTGACTAACTGTCACTCCCGGCTCTTTCACTACACCTTACCTCTTCCCACCGGGACTGGTTCCCTAGCAATGGGTTAGCCAAAAGGTCCCCTAACCTAAGTGTATGAATGCAGTGATGAGGCCTCAGATTAACATTATCATTCTCTAGTGACTGGGACACCGCACACACTAGTCGGGGTGTAGTACCCCTTTTGTGGCACACTGACCAGTGGGGCCCCACATTCCCCCTTGGGGAAACACACTTGTCCGCAAGTGTTTCTACCCCTACCCGGTACAGAGTAAAATTTTTGTATGCTTTAACAACAACTGGAACATTTTTATTTACACAACATTACACAATACTTTCCTTCCATATGTGGGAGGCTCTTTTCTTTAAACATTGCAAATATGTCTTATCTATGCCGACCTAACGGGGTTGGGTTCACACATTCACATTTTACTGTGTTCTTGGGCTTAACAGGGGTAGTCCAGCAAGTCTCAACAAAACAAAAGTCCTCATGAAAGTCTATGAGTTCACGGAAAAAGAAAAGCAGTCTTCACACATTTTCAACTATTTACATTAATGGGTTATCAAAGTCAGTTTTTGCATTTGCATACATGTAGGGCATACCATCCTCGGGGCCCTGCATGGCATTCATAAGACACTTTGTCACTGCGATATAAATCACAGTCCAGGTGTCCTTTTGGGAGGTGGGACTCTGCGTCGCTTCATCTCATAAATACCTCCTCATAGAGTCCCAATTCCTGAAAAAAAACCACCCGTTCTCCAAATTAAAGGTGGTCACAGTACCTTGTTTCCGGTCTTCCAGTGGTACTTGTGGTTGGCGGCAGGCCTGGGCTCAAGCTTGCAGTTTCTCGAGCTCCCTGGCCCACCATTCCCCACGGCGACGCTGCCTCATCACCTGGTCAGCCAGGTATTGCTCTTGCCAGTTGTCTGGTGGGTTATGAATAGGACAGGGAGCCTGTTCCTGTACCAGTCCCTCCACGATGACTCAGTTTCTCTCGTCCCAGCAGTTTGGATGTTATCCCACCAGGCTTCGCGGGGCCCGGATGCCCCAACTTCCTAGATGTCATCATACCGGTCTTCCTCCTCCTCGGAGCTTGGCTGGTTGGGCGTTTCCTCCAAGATGGCCTCCAACACCACATCCGACTCTCCAGTGAACACCTCCGGGATCTCTGGCTCGGTGGCTGTCTCGGGCTCCACTCCGGTCTTGCTGCCGCCGTCATCAGATGGGGCCTCAGGGTCATCTGCCTCTTTGCGGGGCCAGGATGCCCTGACTTCCACACTGGTGATGACGGGCTGCATCTCGGCTGGCGGGTCCTCACTGACAACTGGGTGCTCAACCATGGACCAGTCTCTTGCTCCCAGTTCCAGCTCCTGGGTGCTGGACCCTGGCAGGGGTACTCTGATATTTGGCCCGTCCCCTTGGTTGTTCGATGGCAATTGGGACAGGCAAGTATTTTTGCCTCTGACATGGTCATCCTACAATGAGGGGCCAAGGCACGCCCCTGGGCCAACACATTATTGTTTACATTTTTAGACCCAAAAGTCCAGCAATGAAATCTTCAGGTCTTTCCGGATCAGGCCGCTGCACTTATCAGTCCTCAGCAGAGTGAAGGGGCGGTACATATCTTCGTGCTTTTTTTCAACCATTATGCCCCCTTCCTTCCCGCTCTGTGATACAGTTAAATTTCTGTGGCGCAGTAATTGTGGCCCGATTCAACATTACACAAAACACAGTCAATACACAGCACACAGTACCCGGTAATAGAGGGCATGGGATCCTGTTCGTGACTCCAAAAGATGACACACACCAGGGCCGGGGTACTCAGATCCTGGGCGTAGCTTTAAGGGACTGTCACTGGTGGCCAGTGCCCGGATCCGTGGTCACGAAAAAGGGGTTTAGTAAAAATAGAATAATAAGTTATTTTTTATCATGACGCCACCTGCAGTATCTGGTGATGGCACCAGCGCTGCCAGCAGACCTCCTGGGACGATGGTTAGGCAGCCGGATGATGTCACTCGCTGCAGGCGGAGCGAAGTCCCCAGGGCAGTGAGGTAAAGAAATGGTTTCACACAGGAACAGCTCTATAGGAGGTTATGACATAGTCTATATTTGGTGCAGGTTCAGGGCGGAAAGAACTGGCAGGCATACACTGGGAGTTGTTTTCATACTTTTTACTGATGTTAAGCAGGTATAGTCGAATGTACACTCCAGGTAGATGGGTGGCCCTTCGGGATTTCCACACCAAGTGGTTTATAAGGCCTCCTGGTCCCTGTTTCCTTCCTGTTGAAGCCCTGACCTGTATGAAACTTAGTCTGGCCTCTGCTGTGTCTCTCACCCGTATTAACTGGACTAAGAACCCTTTACTGGATGACGCCTTTCTCCTCTCTGTGATTCCTAGCTCTCAAGCTGAATGTGCTGCGTGTGTCCGGGAGACTGGAGTCTCCTCGGTGTACCGATATTTTCTGCTGGGCTAAACTCCCCTAGGCAGACTCGGACTCCGGTATCTGGGTACTTCATGGGTTGAGCCGGTATGGCTCCTCTTCTCCCTGTTTATCTACTTTTCACCTTGCCTTCGTCCCCTACTCCCGGGACCCTCACACTGGTTCAGGCTGTTCCCTGGTACGGGCCTAGCACAGCTCCATTCACCAGGTTCTTCACCGTGCTGCCCGCACTGCACAGACACTTTGACTCTCTCCTCTGCTGACTAACTGTCTGACCGTCTGACTGAAAAACTGTCTAGCTCCACCCCCTGTATTTATAGGGGACCTCAGCAGTTCACCTGATGGCAGCTGTTAGAGCTCCTCCTACAGGCCTGGGGTGGCAGGTGTTGAATGTGTGAGGTGTACCCGATGTGGAAATCCCTACATGCTCTAGGGTTCCTGTGACTACCTGTACTGTAGGGTGCCACACGGGTGGTACACATAGCCCCCCATGCTGATGGTACACATATCCCCTATGTGGATGGTACATAGCCCCCATGCCGATGGTACATAGCCACTATGCTGATGGTACACACAGACCCCATGCTGATTGTACACATAGCCCCCATACTGATACAACATAGCCCACCATGCTGATGGTACATAGCCCCAATGCTGATTGTATATAGTCTCCTATGCTGATGGTACATAGCCTCCCATGCTTGCGCACACTTAAAAGCTAATAAACCATCATATTTACCTCTTCATATCGCTCTCTGCTGCCTGAGCCATCTGTCTTCTCTCTTGTCCTGGGCATCTAATCATGTGAGTAGCGTGCACAGTGATGATGTCACTGTGCTGTGCTGCTCACATGACCAGATGCCAGCACAGATAGAAGGATGGTGCCAGCTGCAGGGAGCAATAGAAAGATGAGTATGCTCATCCATCACCAGGATAGTCACTGCTTTCCATGCAATGAAAGCATGGGAGGCAGTGACTATCCATACAGGATCGCCCGGGATTGCAGCTGCAGCTACTGATCCTATGGGCCCGCTCATTAGGCTCATGTCATATTCGCTTGTCCCCCCACACACCTCTCAGCGCTTAAAGGTATTGGACAGGGGATGCAGAGAATATTACAGGAGCATAATAAGTGACCCCACATGACTACAAGCCACAGCTGCAGCCTGTCCCAGCCTCCTCCAAAGCCACCCCTCCTCCCCTACATCACAGCCCCACAGTAGATTCAGATTATAAGCCACACACCCCACTTTCTGAAAAATTTTGGGGAACAAAAGTGCATCTTATAATCCGAAAAATACTGCATACTTTTAATAGCCACCATGGAACAAAAGGCACAGCAGACTGAATGAACAGGAAGGTCACTGGTGGCTTCTCTTCACCCACTGATAGCAACAGACAGGTCTATGCTCATATGCACATATAAGCATTGACCTTTCAGCCCAAGACAGAAGACAGGGAGAAGCTTCTAGGGCCCACTTTTCTGATGAATCTGCAGTGCGGTTTGGTCCAGGTTGCTATTAAAAGCATATTTTTTTCTCTGAAATGCCAAAGCGTTAAAGAATCAAACATACCTGATAAAACATAATACAGCCAGTGGCTGACACATGCTGTCAAGCTCACCCCTGAGATACTGTTCCAATCTGGGAGGAGCACGACATCCCCCCTGCTGCACAGCGCTGGAAGTAATTGAGGAAATTAAAGTTGGAACCAGCTCAACACACCGGAGTAATTAAAAATGTACAAAATCTTTATGGGAAATCCCTTAAAAATAAAAGTGATGAAAAATTGGGCATCTCAGGCAACAAAGCAATAAAGCAGGGTGGTGTGTATAACAGGAATCAATCCATACTCGTTTCAAACTACTTGGCTCTTGAACACTGGGCTTAGATGCCAGAGTAGGTCCTGAGGAGCTCACAGACTGGAGGTGAACTATTCCCAATGCCACCTGGTAGCAGCAGATATCACACTCAGGAGGATCTTGCAGCATGCCTGGTGTAATTACACCTGCCACTGATGCAGCAGCCACTCGTTGGCAAACTCAGGACCAGGAGCATGATGATGAAGACGAGGATAAGGATGAGGACGAGGAGGAAAAGGAGATAGTACAGGCAGAAGGTCTGTTTCCCAGCCTTGTGTAGCACTCCAGCCAAAGGCCTTTCACTGGAAGAATTCCATGTGGGGACCCCTTCCATATAGCATGAATCACACTGTACTGTCACCTTTATTGGGGAGATTCAGCTCACGGATGCCATCACCTGAGTGGTAGTATGGGCCTAAGGCCTATGACTCTTATGACCTATGTCTGAGGCAAGGCGGTAACATTTATCAAGCAGAGGGGGTTAGGCTCCATAGCCAAGAAAAGTACTGGTCATCAGTGCTACATCATCCAGCAAACCCTGCGGCATGACCATCTTCCCAAAAGACTATGCACAATCTATGTTGGGAGGAGGTCACCTTCAAGGTGATGGGCAGCAAGGGGTATTGTTTGGTTGACCTAAGTTGGGTTAACACCACCAAGTTTGATAACCAAAAGCAGGAGGCTGACCTGGAGGGAATGTGTCATGTGGATGCCAGGACTCTCTTGGTTAGCCAGCCAGCTGAACCCAAACCCACAGGGACTATTGATCCTGAAGGGCCTGATGGTGTTGACCAAGTTGCTCCCATCTCTCCTAGAGGGGGTGGTCATTTCCTAATTCCTCCATCCTATTCTCAAGTGTTGGCTTTGAGGGTAAGAAATGGGGGCAGGATTTTTAAAGTTGTTTTTGAGTTCTTCAAAGGTCAAGGCCTATGTTTTAGTTCATTTTATTTTTCCCCTTCCCAAGTTTAGTGCTGGTGGTGCTTCCACCTGCTGGGTTACCAGGACTGAAATCTTTGGGCTACGACTCAAAGCCCTTAATGGACTGTGCCCTTAATGGACTTTGTACCATTGATCCCTATGGGACTTTCCTCATAAATACTAAGTATATATGTGTCTTTGAGACTTATTATATAGTCTATGGTACAGTATAGCTTTTTTAGTTCACTCATTTTTGGCTTGACTGATTTCCCTACCATTGCACATTGTGCTGGAATAATCACCTCTGTAGGTGATGAAATTATTCCCTGTGCAGTGATAAGGAAATCCTGAAAAGTTGTCCTGTTTTCAGACCTTTAAGACTGTAGTTAGTCACCCTATCTTAGAAGTCTTTTTTGAAGTAGCTGGTAAGCAGAATTCTCACTCACTTTTACCCCAACTGTGGCTCTCTCTTGAATCTCTTACAACCTGTGCCCTTATTGCATAGTTTAATGTTTTGTTTTTTTGCAGATTTTGAGTATCTGCGTCAAAATCTGCATATCTTTCCTGAGGCAAGCAAAATCTAAGTCAGGTCAGAAGCATTGAAACTTGCTAAGTAATAGTGTGGGAAGATAAAGAATATGCCAAAACAGCTAAACTCCCCTGTAAAATAGTTTGAGCTATGGTTGGAAGCTTTGGGCCCTTTTTTAGATGCTTTCTAAGCCCTTGATTTTGAATCCCATTAATTTGAGTTGGGTTTGTAAGTTTGGTGAACTCTTCGCTGATCTATTCTGCGAGCATATGCCCATTCGGTGAACTGAGCAGAACCCGAACTTGAAAAGGTTCCCTCATTTCTATCTATACTCCTCCTTCTCCACCTTCTCATCTCATGAATCTCCTCATACTTTCCAACTGAACTTTTAGTGTCTTAACTCCCACACTACAGTACATGCTCATCCAACCTTCTCACTGTCAGTGTTACTCAAGTCTCTGTCCTGTGAACCATACTCTTGTTGATCTTGTTGTGACAACTCATATAGTTACATGGATTCCAGTACCACGTATATGCTGATGACACTCAGATCTACCACTCTGGTCCACATGTCACCTCCCTGCTGCCCAGAATCCTGAAGTCTACCAAGCAGAGCAGGGAAAGGTTTTTTCTGTGCTGCCGACCAACAAATAAATCCAAGATAGTCCAACATATTATGAATGCAGCTGATATTGCGATTATTGGGGTTGTGTCTCACACAGCAACATAAAGTGAGCAGAGCAGTAGCTGGTTTTTATTTTGATCAATAATCAGATAAGACCCTATTTGTGCTTATATTCCTTCTAGGTTTTAAGTGTCTACCATCCATATTCATATTATTGTCCTCTTGCGTCCTAAATTTCAATGTGGACAAACATGAACTCATCATCTTTTCCCCATCTCACTTATTATTCCTACCTGAAGTGTCTATTACAAAACATACACCTCTCTCTCCATGGTACCAAAAGTCAACTGCTTTGGATCAACCCTCAACTCGGCCTTGTCCTTCAAACTGCAAATGCAAGGTCTCATCACATCCTGCCATCTCCAACTCATAAATATTTCCAGAATTTAAAATTTCCTCATCTCCCAATCTATGAACATGCTAGTGCATGTCCTTATAATCTGCTGTCTCAAATACTGCAAAATCGTCCTCTGTGGCCTCCCTGCTAATGCTCTTGCACCTCCCCAGCCCATCTTTAACTCTGCTACCTGACTAATCCACCTCTTTTCTTGATGCTCCTCCACTTCTCCCTTATGCAAATCCCTTCATTGTCTCCCAACTACCCAGCATATCCAACTTAAACTATTAACTATTAACATTGGCCTACAAAGTAATCCATAAACTGTATATCTACAAACTAATTTTATATAGTCTGGGAGGAACAGGAAAACATAAATAGGGTCTTATCCAACAAATGATAAATTAAACTTTGCTTAAGGTTGGACTTACTTTCTGTGGTTGTGAGAGTTACAACCACTGTAATTGCATAGAATTGGCTGCTGCAGACCCACTTGCTGATGCAAATGTGAAGGGAGGAAGAAAAAGGGTACTACTTGTACTGACGATAAGAACATCCAAGACAGTCGAAATTGTGAATTAAATGGATTTATTTTCCAACGCATTTCATAGCTAACTTGCTACTTCTGCAGGACAAATCAATTATTTGATTTGTCCTGAAAAAGTACCGAATTAGCTACAAATGCCTTAGCAAATACATCAATTTAATTCACAATTTGTGCTGCCTTGAATGTTTTTAGATTTTTTTTTCAAATGAATTTACTCTGTGTTGTGTTACTTTAACTATCTTCATAGAGAAAAGGAATATAATCAATCTGCCCAATATGACAAGCTATCAATACTCAGCTGTCATTAGCCCCTTCTATCACTCTGATTTTACCAAACCAGGGCATCAGAAACAGCTGAGTAACGCACAAGGAATTGGTGCTTCTCATGAATGCGCCAATTTCTGGGGTGGCTGCGGACTGCTATTCTTTGGCTTGGGAGACTAATAACTATGGGCTTCACCACGCTGAGAATACCAGCTGCCTTGGTTTTGCCTTGGCTGGAAATCAAAAATACAGCAAAGCCCACACATTTATTTTAAATTATTTATTAAAAGAATAATGGGCTTCCCTGTATTTTGATTGCCAGACAAGATAAAACCAGCAAGCTCGGGTGGCAGCCCGTGGCAGTCCGATTTATCTGCACTAAAAATCAAAAATACAGTGAAGTTCTATGGAATTATTTTTAATAATTTTTTTACACTACTATGAGGTCAGGTTGGTTGCCTAAAGCAACCAATCACAGGTTTCGGTAGAATCGGAGGGGATGAACAGTCAATCAAAGATGCTGTCACAGAGAGAGGGAGTCAAGGATTGGCTTTTGAAGCCAGTGCAGTAACCTGGAAACAGCCCATATATTATAGCATCTAATGTGCAGTAAATAATTAGGAAGAACAAGCACTAGGACCTGTTAAATAATTATGCTGATGTTTAATCACTATATTGTTTCTTTTTACAGCCTTCTTAGCCACCATTTCACAACTTTAATCTGGTTTCGGGGTTTGAACTCAAGTTCAGGTGTAAGTTTAAAAAAAAAAAAAAACAACTGGAAAATTGGTGAGTTCACCCATCACTAGTGTTGATGATGCACAGAATCTCTAAGATGATATCCTTGAACAATAATGGGAATATAAGAAAATCGTAATCCATCACTGCCAAAGTTAAAAAGACGATCTTTCATTAACAATTGTTTGCATGAAGTAGCAATAAAAACTTCTTCAAGGCAATTGTTTTTTAAAGATCATTGTTTTAACTTTGGCAGTGCTAGATTACAACTATGTAGAAAAATAAAGACTTTAAATTAGAGATGAGCGAACTCTTTCCCGAACATGTTTCCTAATTTCAAATTCGGAGCGAACATTGACGATTCATTTTTATGATCAGATACCCGAGCAATTTACAAAAAAAATCAACAAACGTGGCTTTGTTCGGGAAAAAGTAAAAAATTTAAAATGACCCTAATATTTTTCTTGAATCTTTGAGGCCAAAACACTCGCCTGAAGACCCGCTGACCGGGATCAACACCCAACCTCACTATTAGGAGTTTTCCCAGCCATGTGGTCTACCATTTTTTATTAACCTGCAGAATTTTGTGCACCTTTTAAATAAGTTTGTTAAGCTCCCTGGAGTTTACAGGTGCTTTTACACCTACAGGTGAATTTTTTAAACAATGCCAGACGTGGCAGCAGCTGTTAAGACCAGGGACCTTAAATGTTCCATGAACATTTGTTTAAGAGAGCCTTTTAAATGTTTTAATTTGTTTTGAATATTTTATTTCTAGCTTATTATTTGTATTTAGTTATTATTATTTTTTTGGAGACCAAACTTTTATTATTGCAGAGGGTCATCATGCAGAGGGTATGTGAATCCAACTCTTCTACACTTATTTGCTAGCCATTCATTTAAAAATAGCACATGTCCATTACTTTCTGCTGATGGGGCTCTGGTGTATTTTTGGTCACCAGCACAAGTACAGCAGGCAGCTGCAGGCTGCCACCAACCCCCAGCTGCATTGTTTTATATGGCTGGTAATCAAAATAGAGGGTAGCTCTTTTTATAAATTATTACTTGAAATAATAAAAAAAAAACAATGTGGGGCTTCACTGTATCCTTGGTTGCTCAGCCTGGTTGCTGTAACTGACCTGAGGTGAACTAGACTGTGACCATACCCAGCTCACAGTGGTAGCTGAAAACCAGTCAGTTTCTGGTCCTGCCATGATAAAATGTTATATAGAATCATTAAGGGTACCATTACACGTCGCAACATTGCATGCAATTTCACTGGCAATTTGCTGGTTGCAGTGAAATCATGGACACATTGTTCCATTTGTACATGCCAACAAAATAGAATAATGTGTCCATGATTTAACTGCAATCAGCAAATTGCCAGTGAAATTGCATGCAATGTTGCGACGTATAACGGTACCCTTAGGGTTTCTGTGAGAGTATTAAATACTGGAATGAGGAATGTAATGGTGTTCTTTTTCCAAATAAATTTTTTTTCACGGTATAGTGAATTATTTACTAATTACTATTTACTTGGAGGTTCCTAACGGCCGTGTCTAACATTGGCTTGACATTCTGAAGTTCTGGCTTAGTGCCAGATGGCAATAGCTGGCATTAACCCCTTCATTACCCAGTTTGCCACTTACACCAGGGTAAGTGAAAGAGTTGGGTACAGCTCCAGAAAATATTGCACTTCTATGAATATGCCAATTTCTGGGGCAGCTGTGGGCTATAATTCGCAGTGTGGAGGGCAGAATGCTTGGGCTTCCATCCCCCAGACTGCCTAGTTGTACCTTTCTGGCAACAAAAAATATGGCAAAGCACATGCCCATTTTTTCAATAATTCATTCATTTTTACAGTAATCTGACATCAGTTTGGTTGCCATACTGGCAACAAATAACAGCAAAGGGGGAGAGAGGGGGAGCTGGGATAAATCTGACTAACCAATCAATAGGGAGGAAACAGTGATGTTCATAAGCGAGTGTGGAAGCATGGTGACACCAGCATTGAAGATTGGAAGGTAATACTTTAGGAAGCTAACGTCTGTATGAAAACAGCAGGGAACTACTGCAAAAAGGCTTGAGCTGTGTTTGCCTCCTATTGATGTGAAAGGAGTTCGGAAGTTCAGCAAACTGTTCGCCAAACAAGTTGATGAAAATATATCCATTCAGTGAACAGATCTGATCCCGAACATCAAAAGAGTTAATCTAGTTGGAAGCAACTCTCTTCGGTATAAAAGACTTCTACTTAAAATTGAACTAGAACTGTAGACTGTGAGCCCTCGCGGACAGGATCCCTGGCCCTATTGTACCCGTACGATTGTTTTGTCGATTTGTCGTCGTTTTTCGACCACTTGTCTTTGTCTACCCCCTAACTTGTAGAGCGCTATGTATCCTAATAGCGCTATATAAATACCTAATAATAATAATAATAATACTCTAAATTATGGAATAATTGATCAATTGATCAAAATCTCTTTTTTTTATACATTACTAAATAAAGTTAAACTTTGCAAAGCAGAATTTGTGTACACTCCAGAAGGTTCAAGTGAAAGGGCTGACAATTTATCATTGAAAAAATAAAAAATCAGGTCATACTTACACCTGCCCCACGAAGTGAGCCATGCACGTCTGACTAGCATTTTGAGCAATTAAATTCTTAGGAACCAAAGCTGCACCTTTCTGTAATTTACAGGCCCAATGAAAAAATAAATCCTAATAATCTGCTATAGGTTTGTGTAAATAGTTCTGTACATAGTATCCAAAATTTGAGACTTTTATAAATATCCTTTAAATTGAATTCCATTTCTTTCATGCCTCAAATATGGAAAACAGATTTTATATTGAATGTCAGATGGCATTTATTGAGTAACTTTAAGTATTAAGTATATTATCCAATATTATCTATTTCTTAATGCAAACTTACACTAAACAGGCTTTGAAAGTGCTAAATTTAACATTTGTTTTGTTACTGGTTGACATGTTTGGTGTATTTTAATATTGCATAATATAAGACAGTCTAAAATCCCTTATTAAATGGTTTAAATTCTGAAAAAAGTTGGCACCAAAGATTTTGGGAGAAATTTTTGCATGTGGCTTGATACATTATGACATACCACTTTTCTGACAAATCACACTCTTTTTCATCAAGATCACACCACTATGTTGAATAACGTGGTGATAAGGTCTAAAACACATTCAAATTATGATTAAAACCTTGAGAAACCTTTTCAAAGTGCAAATCACACCAGAATTATGGAGCCCTTAAGCTCGAAAAATGTCTTCCTTATGTCATAATATTTCTGTGTTATTGAAAATCCATGGCATCTTGAAAATCTATTTTTAACTATAATAAACATGTGTTGATTGCTTTGTTTTCAATGACAATAATGATTTCATTTATGTAGCTCCGACATATTCTGCAGCACCTTACAATTTATGTGCAGATAATAAAGACATTACAAAGTAATGCATAGTTCAACAGTTTCAGTGAGGTTCACGCTCACAAGCTTACAATCTATAAATGACCATGCAAATTGTCATTTGGCGAGTCATCCAACAGCCATTCACATATTTCTCAATGTTTAGAAATAAAAGTTCATACTTTTTTTTACAATAGATTATTAATTAAAATGAATAATGTAAAATTGTGGTAGCAAAATAAAAAAGTATAACGAGTCGTAGAGCAGTGTCTCAAAAAGTAAAAATATTTCTCTTGTCCATATATATATATATATATATACCGTATATACTCGTGTATAAGCCGACCCGTGTATAAGCCGACCCCCCTACTTTTGCCCCCAAAACCTGGGAAAATTTATTGACTCGTGTATAAGCCGAGGGTGGACCCCAGCACAGGTATACAGCCCCCATCAGTGTGGTATACAGCAGCCTCCCCAGTGGTATATACAGGCCCCAGCAGTGTTACAGCAGCAGCCCCAGTGGTATATACAGCAGCAGCAGCCCCAGTGGTAGTATACACGCAGCCCCAGTAGTATATACAGCCCCAGTGGTAGTATACACGCAGCCCCAGTAGTATATACAGCCCCAGTGGTAGTATACAGCCCCAGTGGTAGTATACAGCAGCCCCAGTGGTAGTATACAGTCCCAGTGGTAGTATACAGCAGCCCCAGTGGTATATTCAGCCCCAGTGGTAGTATACAGCAGCCCCAGTGGTATATACAGCCCCAGTGGTAGTATACAGCCCCAGTGGTAGTATACAGCAGCCCCAGTAGTAGTATACAGCCCCAGTGGTAGTATACAGCAGCCCCAGTGGTATATTCAGCCCCAGTGGTAGTATACAGCAGCCCCAGTGGTATATACAGCCCCAGTGGTAGTATACACGCAGCCCCAGTAGTATATACAGCCCCAGTGGTAGTATATAGCCCCAGTGGTAGTATACATACAGCCCCAGTGGTAGTATACAGCCCAGTGGTAGTATACAGCCCCAGTGGTAGTATACAGCAGCCCCAGTGGTATATTCTGCCCCAGTGGTAGTATACAGCCCCAGTGGTAGTATATAGCCCCAGTGGTAGTATACACACAGCCCCAGTGGTAGTATACAGCAGCCCCAGTGGTATATTCTGCCCCAGTGGTAGTATACAGCCCCAGTGGTAGTATATAGCCCCAGTGGTAGTATACACACAGCCCCAGTGGTAGTATACAGCCCCAGTGGTAGTATACAGCCCCAGTGGTAGTATATAGCCCCAGTGGTAGTATACAGGGCCCCAGCAGGGCCCCCCTCATAATTTGGCGCCCCCACCTCCCTTTCTGGGCCCCCCCGCATGCAGCGCTGCGCATATACATTACCTGTCTAGCAGCTGTCACCCTCCGGTGGCGGATCGCGGCTCCCGGCTCCGGGCTCCATCTTCCTCGCTGTCTTCCTGCTGTGTGACCGGGGCGCAGCGCGATGACGTCATCGCGACGCCAGCCGGTCACCTGACAATCAGGAAGACAGAGAGGAAGATGGAGCCCGGAGCCGGGAGCCGCGATCCGCCACCGGAGGGTGACAGCTGCTAGACAGGTAATGTATATGCGCAGCGCTGCATGCGGGGGGGGCCCAGAAAGGGAGGTGGGGGCGCAAAACTTTTTAGGGGGCCGTATTGACTCGCGTATAAGCCGAGGGGGGGACTTTTCAGCCCAATTTTTGGGCTGAAAAACTCGGCTTATACGCGAGTATATATTATTATGTATATATATATGATATATATACATACTGCGCAAGCCCTCTATATGTACTACCGTGTATATATATAATACTAGTAGTAGTGCTAGTATAGTAGTATATTCTCAAAGAATAAAAATATTCCTCATGTCCATATATATATATATAGAGAGAGAGAGAGGGAGCAAAACCCTAAATATGCTATAGTATATATAATAGTACTGTAGATACAAGTGAATCAACATCATTGTTACAGCATGTACTTCAATTTTCCCAAGGTTGCACAGACTTCCCCCCTCAACAAATTGATTTTTTAAATGCAGACGCATTAGCTGCCTGAATTTCAAGTGTTAAATGTCGATTTGGTTCAGCACTGTCTGGCCACAATAATTTCCAAAGTAAGATGTAAGGGTAAGTAACATGCAAAAATCTGTCTTACTGCATTGAAGTTGAAGAAAAACTAAAGATAACATGTATTATGTTTCTTGTAAGTGTTCACAAATGACATTAAATATGTATAAGGGTGTAATATCCATACGACATCTCCACACAACCCAAACAAGAGAACTTCTCTTGTTCAGGGCAATTTCCTGATTGTTATAGATAGCAGATTATTAATGAAATAATCAGTGAAAAAAATGAATTAATTTAGGGCATGGTAATGATTAATGATATCTCAGGTCTCTCTGTCCTTGAATAAGATATCACACACTCTCTGTGTAGTACATACTATATAAAAAATTCTACATTACTGAAATTGTCCATATACTTCACCTTTTTAATCTAATATGTAGAAGAGTTTTTGAGGCCTACTTGATATCTTGTTTAAAGCACCTAGCCATCATTTTTCTTCAGTCCTAGAGTGACATTTTAAATGTAAGTCTCCTTCCCCTAGTGTTACACTCAACTGATGTATATAATGTATAGAGTATAAAATAATAATGTTTATAAGGAAATATTTCCATCTAGTGCCAGAGTTTAGGTAATAAATATAGAATAGATGACAGTAGGATAAGAAGTAATTAAATTGTGAGAATAGCACACAAGGGGAGGAGCCAGTCCTAGGGAACAGGACTGACTCCATCTTAGATGTTCAGATAGCATTTCACTGTAGCTAAGAACAAATGTGCAGGTTCAGTCATACTAACAGACTGCAGTTTGTGTGAATATATTAGCTCAAAAGTATCAAAACGATAATATGGCAGTGTGAAGTTGTCCGATCAAAAGCTACCGGGGTGGGGCACCCCCTGTCTTGCTAATAGACTGAATAATGAGAAAACTGCACCTGAGTCTTTTATCAAGACATGGAGTGCCCCACCCCCCTCCCATTCTGAGCCAGGCACATAAGCCGTCTGCTACACTGTGTCCATATTGGACTCTGGCCTGTCTTCACCCTGCATCCATGAGGTATATTATACAGGATCAGGTTTTAAATTAGTTTAGATAGGACCGTTCTGATATGGGTCACCTTGAAGAGGTAGAACGGCTTACGTACTTTTTTGCAAAAACGTATTAACTAAGTACCCTGTCTTTTATACTGTTTTTCACTAGCACTTGCTTTTTATTATTATTTTATTATAGCAGACTACTTCCACACGTTTGTTTATACTGTTTTTTTCTGTGGTCTAGATATTGGGTGAGTGAACGTAGTCTTACACACCCGTTCATGTTGTGCCCCTGGTCAGGTGCAGTTTTTTCATTATTCAGTCTTTTTGCAAGACAGAGAGTGCCCCACCCCCCTCCCATTCTGAACCAGGCACATAAGCAGTCTCCTACACTGTGTCCATATTGGATTCTGGCCTGTCTTTACCCTGCATCCATGAGGTATATTATACAGGATCAGGTTTTAAATTAGTTTAGATAGGGCCATTCTGATATGGGTCACCTTGAAGAGGTAGAACGGCTTACGTACTTTTTTGCAAAAACGTATTAACTAAGTACCCTGTCTTTTATACAGTTTTTCACTAGCACTTGCTGTTTATTATTATTTTATTATAGCAGAGTACTTCCACGTGTTTGTTTATACAGTTTTTTCTGAGGTCTAAAGATATATGCCTGCTGCTACATTTGTAAAGTCATTTGGTTTGAACTAAAATAAATGTTGAAAAAAACCTTTGTGTCTCATTCTCTGTCTTTAGTGTGGTAAAGACCTGAGCGACATGCATCTACTTAAAAGGTATGATCTGCATGACACCAAACCTCGTACCAAGCCAGGTTTGCATCATCACCACACATTATATCCCCCAAGCTATGAGATTGGACTGTACTGTAAGTCCATGTCTTGACCATGGCTAATGCCCTGGGCCATCTGCACATGAATCTACAAAATATTAAATTCTGCTCAAATATGACCAGGAAATTTAATTTGCATCAAAGTTATTCAATTGGTATTAGGCTGTGGAGTCTATTGAGGTCCAAGTGCATAATCCCTACATAGGTGGAAAAAAGTACTTTTTGGAAGTGCCCAAAACGTAAGACATTATGGAAAGAAATATCTTCACTACTTAAGAACATGTTAGTATAATACGACAGCATTGTGTCTGGTTATCAGCACAGCAACAGTGCTGGGCCTTCCAATGTTGAGTAGACCAATGAAGTCATGAAGTATATCATCATGAAATGTGATCTCAAGATGCATCAACTGACAAATTGTTGGGATATTAACCCTTTCACCACCCAGCAATTTTCATTTTTCCTCTCCTTGTCCAAGAGATATAACTTTATATTTTTTCATCGATATAGCCATATGAGGGCTTGTATTTTGCAGGATGAGGTGTACTTTTGAATGACATCATGCAATTAACTATGCACACAGCACAGACACACACTCCACTGGTCGAGATCACAGCACTAAACAAATGTTAATAATGACTTAAAACTAGTTTGAACAGAAATTTCCTCATAGAAATCTGCTTACAAATATAACTAGCATGACTATCTCAGAGGTGGTACGTATATTTGTTAGAATCAAATTACTCTGGTCTATGTCTGATCCAGCATTCCCATCTTTTATTTTACTTTGGGTAGCAGTAATTTAGAATAGTGTGCAACTTTTCATATGAATTGTGTAGGTCAAATCTATCAATAATTTCCCCGCTAATCAGAATAGAAAGAGTCCTCCACTTAGCAGCTATAGCTATTTTAGCTAATAAAACAATGTGGATTAAGGCTAGGGTCACACTTGGAGGGTGACCCACGCCTGACGCCTCCGCTAACAACTTAGAATTTTCTCCCGCAGTGCATAGCATTAACGCTATGAAACGCTAGAAAATGTGTACAAGCACTAATCAGTGTCCAAGTGCGAAATCACTGCAAGTGAACATAGAAATCCTTTTGGGTCAACCATTCATGTGAGGATTTACTTAGGGATTACTTAGAGATAAGATCTAATATTTGACTTGGACCACCTCTACATTTATTTTTCAATAAAATGTTCATGGATATGCGACCCTCTTCTCATTCCAAACAAATTTGTTTAGAGTTGACTGCACTTTTCTGTGTAATCAGTAAGGGCAGTGCAGCAAATACATTCAGTATCTTGGTAGTGTAAACATTTTAAAAATATTATTCTCAATATCTAAGTAAGTTTATGCTTCATAAAACCTCTGAATTCAGCTTGTATTGTTTTAAGTTATTAAGGTTAGTCTCCACTGAACTTTTAGATGATCTAGAGATATTGGCTCCGAAGTAGGGGTTATGGAGTCCTTCTCCCAAACAAATGATGAAGCTAATTTAATGTTATCAACTTGTGCTGATGATAAATTCAGATCCAAAATCTTTGATTTAGTTGTGTTTACCTGTAGTAAGACACTTCCTTAAATCTGCCAATTACCACAAAGACGTCCTTCAACAATTCAGTAGGATAAAGCCCCCTTCACATCACATTTTTTGGGGTACAAAGATAGTGGGGCCATTCTTCATCAATGGAAACCTCAATGCCACAGGATATCTGAAATTGCTACATGATTAAGATATCCAGTGGCTTTGCAGTTTCCATTGATGAAGAATGGCTCCAATATCTTTGTACCTCATATACCACACCATACCATCAATTTTGTGTTCCAACAGTCTTGAAGAGATCCATCCAGTGTGGGTTAGTGTCAGACCAATAGCGGTGGTTTTGTTTAACTTCACCAGTCACAAAAATGTTTGCCTCATTACTCGTCTGAAGGCAATTGACTATGCTTTAAAGATATAAGATGTGCAGCATCTGAAACAACGGATACTGGAAGCCTGTGCTAGCATTTCTTCTGTGGTGTTGCTATCAGTGTGTCAAGAATGGGAGAAGTGGGTTGTATTGACAATCCAACACAATGGGCAGCACTTTGAACACATTTTTTAAGTGGTCATAAACTTGTAAATAACTCATTAAATAATAAGGTTACGTTAAAACCAAGCACACCATTGTTTTTCTTATGAAATTCTCAATATGTTTGATGTGTCACATGACCCTCTTCCCATTGAAAAAATAAAGTTGGATCTAAAATGGCCAAATTTAAAATGGCCCCCATGGTCACCACCCATCGGGAAAAGTTTTCCCCCTCCCATATACTAATGTGCCACAAACAGGAAGTTGATATCACCAACCACTCCCATATTATTTAGGTGAATACATATAAATGGTCCACCCTGTATATTAATGAGTGATATGGGTCTGTAATTTTGGACAAGTTCCAAATCCCCCCGTTTTAGGAATAGCTATGGCTTTCAAAGACAGGAGACTATCTCATAAATATAGGGTAAAAGATTCAGAATGATTGATAAAGATAGAATAATAAAGATTTAGTGTACTTGTTCTTGTCTCCCTTATCCTCGTGTAAAGCGCCATGGAACCTAATGGCACTATATAAATAAATAATAATAATAATAATGATCAGCGGAGGTTGGCACCCTGGTTTACATACATCAATGGTACTTCCACTCATTGATGGCTGTTCCTTTTAAACTATCCCTTGCCAAATTTATAGAAATGGAGCAAAGAACAGTTGTTCATTAAGGTCTTTTCATTTTAACATGAAAATCCCTTTTGTTTCAGCCTGAAGGATTCTCTTGTCCCAACTGGCTTAGTGATGTAGGTATCACTTTAATATATATTAACTTATATGTTCAATATTGCTTCCATGGTGGGCTATAGGGGTATAATTCTTAATTTGAAAATCCCTCAAAGGTTTGTTAATCCTCCTCCTGAGTTCCCTCTTGGTTTTGCTTACATACTCAAGCTTACAAGAGCAGGTGACGTTGTATACTACGCATTTTGATCTACAACTGATGAGCAATCAGATAGTAAACTCTCTTCCAGTCACGATGCTTACAAACGTTTTTCCAATGTCAATGGAACCACAGGCTATACACCTGCTGCACTTAAAACAGCCCTTTTGTTGGGTTAGACAGCATCATATTTTAGTTTGTTGCATGGTGTATCTGAACTAGACAGTCTGTGAGAGACCAAGCCTTTCTAAATGTGATCTCGGGTGCAGAAGCAAGAGGTTTCCCAAATCCTCATCCATTTTCAGGACTGATCAATGTCTCTCAAGTATCTTTCTGCTGATCCATCATTCAAATATTATCAAGGCACCGTGTGCCAGAGGATGCAAAGTAACACCAAGCCATCTTTGAATCTCCACCATATTTGACTGTAGGTGCTATATTCTTTTTTTTTTTTTTTTTGCATTCCTCATTCCTTTTTTGGTAAATAGAAGAATAATGTGCTTTACCAAAAGGCTCTATTTTGGTCTCACCAATCCACACAATGCTGTCCCAGAAGGATTTTTGCTTACTCACATACATTTTGGCAAACTGCAGGATAGCTTGCTTATGCTTCTGAGTCAACAGTGAGTTCCTCCTGGATATCCTGCCATAGTACTTCAAGTATTTTAAATGTCGACAGATAATTTGTGCTCACACTGATGCACCCTGAGCCATCAGTCCAGGGAGTTTATCTACAGTGCCATAGTGTGTACATTGCGTGATTATGTTGTGCACTTTTGACTAAGGCTGGTTTCACATTGCGGGATGGTTCCGATCCGAGGCTGTCCGTGTAAACCGGACAGGCCCGGACCGGTTTTTGGCTCCATAGTTGCCTATGGGGCCGGATAGAAGCAGGATGGTAGCTCTCTGCTATCCGGTTTCTATCTGTCTGGGACAATCCGGGAGAATTCAGTATTCTCCCACGGACACAAAAACGCTGCTTACAGCAATTTTGTGTCCGAGAGGAGAATTTCTCCTCTAATTGGCAATTCTCAGAATGTCCTGGATTGCCCCGGTTTCGCCCAGATCCTCCCGGATCCGGGGCAATTCAGCGCTTCCTAACATGGGAGCCTATGGGTCCGGATTGCCCTGGTCCGGGAGGATGCAGGAACCGGACCCCTGCGGCTGCACACCGCAGTTGTTTCAGTACCGCGGCCAGCTCCCTGCCAGCCGCGGTCCTGATTCATCAGTGGTGGCAGCTGCGTGCGTGTGCACACCGGACCAGAGGGCATAATAGCCCTCCGGTTCTGTGTGCTGATCCAATCCGGGGCTGTCAGGTTCCCCCTGACAGCCTCGGATTGGATCTGACCCGCAATGTGAAGGCAGCCTAAGAACCATCAAGTTCTCTAGAGATGGAATTCTAACCTTGAGGTTGTTAATATTTTTCAACAGTTTTGGCACTCAAGTCCTCAGACAGTTCTCTTCTCCACTTTCCATTCACCATGTTTGGTGTGGCACACACAGACACACAATGGAAAGATTGAGTTAATTTCTCACCTTTTTATCTGATTTCAGTTTTAGTAGTGATATTCTGATTGCCCACACATTTTACTTGCTACAAGTGAGTTAGAACGAGCATCACATGCTTGAAACAAATTTTTGATTCAATTAAATTTCAATCAATACCACAATTTTGAAAAGGTGCCAAAAAGTTGTCCTGTCCATTTTTAGGGTTTTCTGTGAAATTATGTTCGATTTGCCATTTTGCCTCTGCTTTTGCTTGTGTGTTGCTTCAATACACACAAAGGCAGTAAGTGTATTAAAAATATGTTGATCTGAATTAGTTTTTTGGGAGAAATATTTCATTTTCTGGAACAATTTCAAGGGTGCCCGCTCTATTGGCCATGACTCTCTATATTGCAGTCTTTGTTAATCTTCTTATGTGTTATGTTTGTAAAGTTATAATGATACAATGGTGTTTAGTGGTTAGTTAATTAAGCTGAGAAAACCATGAATTAAATTAGGCAAGTGACAATTTTCACCACATTGTGCTTTTTTTGCTTCAAAGATGTTAATTTTTTACTTTCGAAAATTCACTGTGAAATGTAAAGTATAAGTGCTTCATTTTATTACCTTCTGTTCAGAAAGATGAAGAAGAATAAATAACAATAAGTATTATTAATATTTTTATTATTCTTGCATGATTACTCTTCTTTACTTTGCTATGGAAAGTGGTCATCAGTTTTATACTAAATAAATGCTGAATGAATGCGTAAATAACACATGGACAAATTTACTGCCTGTTCAGAAAGATGAATAGCACACAATGCTTTGATTCCTTCTGTTATATGCATATTTATCTATGCATATTTATAAGCATTATGCATAGAACCTATTTCTGAAAAATAAACACGCTACTGCTTCAAGATTTATTCTAGGATATATTTCAGAACAAACACTTCACAAGATAATGGATGAATCAGCAAAAGGAAGCAATGCAATGTATATACTGTCTGCACAATATTCTCCAGTGGAGGGCAAACTTGCATTAAATATATAATCCGTCTTGTAACAAATTCAGGTTTTTTTGCCAGTTGTCTCTGCTAGCAAACCTGGTGCAGTTCTGCCATCAAAAAGAACAACTAAAATGTTACCAGTCATATTCTACGCTGTTTTATCCGATAGCATACTAAAGGGCTTTCTTTTGTTTAAAGGATTTTTCTAAAAATCACAATGTGATCTTATTATAATGACCACCTGCAGTGCCCAGCAAAAAAAGAGAACACCTCCTTTGAAAAGTTAGATTTTCATCAATATCTCACTGGATACAAAAACAATTTTCAAATCGTTGACAAGAGTTTTATAGAACATTTTTAACCCATAATGTGAAAGTAAGGTTAATAATATAACTTAAATACGCTGGGCACTACTAGGTCACATTCTACCAATAAGCAAAGACCACGTTTCAGTCAGATAGGGAACACTTGCTTCTGTGGGGCACTCATAAACTGAGCCAGTCAAATAAATCAAGTATTTCAAAGAAAGGAAACTGCAGGGTCACACTCAAGTTGTGCTCAAAGGATGCGATAAAAGGATGTGTTTTTTCCCTGGCTTTCACATGACAAGTGTGTACATTTTTGTAGCATGCACTAATGCATCCGTTAACGCATGATAAATTAATGCTTCCGGCACAGTCACATTTCCCAAAATGGCCCAAAAAATGCTGCAGACCACGTTATGATGTGCACTAAAAAAACACGCAACGTGCCAAACGCATACCAATTTCGGCATGCGTTTTTGTATTGGTGTCTATGGGTGCGTTAACGCATCTGTTTGCTGACATTGTTAGATGAAAAAAATGCATTCCTTTGATGGATGCTTGGCACTAGACTGACCCTAGCCTCACCTGTGGCGCCCCTCTGGCTAGGCGACACAGAGAGGTATTACACTCTGACAATAAATGCGTTATCTCTGTAAGTTGTTGCCTTAGGGTTTAACCTGTGGAGTCTCAAGTTACACAAACACACAGGACTAGGCCACCTTAGAATAGAGGGATTGGTTATTTAGTAGGTCCCAAAAGGGGGTGGAGCCTAGGTTAGTGAAGAAGTAGTTGAGTGACAGTTACCTCAGACAGTGCTGGAAAGGCAGTCAAGAAGGATGCGCCTGACAACACCGCTGACAGGAGGGATCCCCATCTTTAAGAAGGGGCCCAGGACAGAAGGAAATGGACCAGAACAGGTTGGAGACGGCTGGTATCGTTTGGGGAACACCGGCAGCACGGGAAGCGGAGGTGGTCAGTAGTTTACCTCTTGCCGCAAACCGACGAGCTACGGGCCCATAATCACACCACAAAAGACACCTCACCCCTCAGGAATGAAACCGGTTCAGGACACTATAGGTAACGGGCCAAATTCTGGTGGCAGGAGAAGAAATAGGGAAACACTCCTGCCCGTACCAGTAAGGAACAAACCTTACCTACTAGCTACAGACCGTGGGACTGGCGGGAGAGCTCTGCAAGGGTGGTAAAGACAGAGAAGAGTAGATTAGAGCCCGAAAGACTTGAGAAGGAACATCTGGAGACTCCATAAAGGGGGACCCTGAACCGGCAACAAACACCCATTATACCAGACTGTACCGTGTTTCATCTTAAGATCTGCCGGTACCCAGTAAAGTGGAATTAGAGTTGAACTGGTCTCTGTCATCCTTATCGCCGGTGCCCGAGGGCTCCAACACAATCAGTAGCACATCATCAGAGGGGTAAGAACAACAATCACTACTCCCCTCATCCCTCTCATCATTCTCCCTGAGGTAAAAGCTCCACCTGTGGGGAGCTGTACCATTCTCGGCTGCACCCAACACCACCACCTTAGCGGCCAGCTTGCAGCGCCGGTACCTTTATTACCGGGAACTACCGGTGGCATCACATACCCTTGTAAATATTCCCTCCCCACCATCTAACAAATGACAGCCAGAGCACGGAACCGGGAACCCGACCACCCGTGATTTCCCGTCAAACTCAGGCCCAGTATCTGAGTACCCCTAGCCCTGGGCTCATCACACCCAGGTGAGATTTATAGTCTTTTATTCCAGTTTAAGCCATAGCAAGCTGTGCAGGGAGGGAGAGAGACGGAATAGATGGACCACGGTAAACCGTTTAGCACCAAGTGGCGCTTGTACAGGTTTGCCTGTACTGCACAGTGCTCGATTTTTCAGAATTTATTTTCACCACATAGATAACAGTAAAAGTATACATGTTTGGTATCTACGAACTCGTACTGACCTGAGGCATCATAGTTTCATAACAGTTTTACCATACAGTAAATATGGGGAATAATAAACCCAAAAAACAATCATGTAATTGCACTTTTTTTTTGCAATTTCACCGCACTTATGGTAAAATACATTATTTCAACTCAAAGTACAACTCGTCCCGCAAATAACAAATCCTCATATGGCTATATTGACAGAAAATAAAAAAGTTATGGCTCTTGGAAGATGGGGAGGAAAGAACAAAAACGGAAAACGAAAAATTTCTGGGTGGTGAAGGGGTTAAAGCAGCAAAAAAATTAGAGTACAAGTAAAGAAGAGGTTTCGGCACCAGCTGGTTGATTTGAAAATCTTTATTTCACAATTTTAAAATCACAGGGAAACGGGGCAAAACAATTCAGCCATATGGCGGGGTGATTGGGCACTGGTTTAAGCGTTTCAAGGTGTAAATTACCTCTTAATAATAACCTAAAAAAAATCATAAAAAAAAATCTGCCTAAGCTGAATGGTGATCCAATGTTGTATAACATTCTAAGAGAAGTCTGCCTCTTTACTACCCGTAAGACCCCAACCCTATCTAGTGTGTTGTCACCAAGCCTTGTGCAGATGAGAACTAAAAAAAAACTTGGTTAAATTTACAAAGTTTTTATTTAAATGTGGCTCAAATAAATGTGGAATATTCTAATATGCGAAGTCAAAAAATGACTTCTATGTGACTGTAACATCTAAACCTGTCACTATTAGACAGTTTATTAACTGTAACAGTACATATGTGATACATGTCATTAAATGTAACATCTGTAACCTTTTGTATGTAGGATTTATGACCAGAATGCTACGGCAATGCATCAATGAGCATCTCAGAGATTCCATTATTCCAGATGCTCCAAATCCATCTAATGTGTCACGTCACTTTATGCAGATCCATGGAGGGGACTTGAGCGGCTTTGATTTCCACGGCATTGAAAGAGTCCACAGACCAAAAAGAGGTGGGGCATGGAGACAGAGTTTTCTAAACTGGTAGGCTCATTGGATCCTTATGCTAGAAACCTCCCACCCTATGGGTCTGAATAAGCAGATTGATTTAATTCTATTTTAATGAATTTTCACCCCTATAACTTTGGTCGGTGTTCTTTAATGGTTTTAAGTATTTGTAACATTTGCACTTTTGTATTTTATGTATACCTACGTTTGATTGAAATGTGTACAGCTGGCTAACCTTGTGACTGACAGGGGGTGGGTTCACCCAACCCTGTTCACCCAACCCTAGGGAGATTTAAAAACCCTGAACACTGGTCACCACCCTATATTATGATTAAGAGGTAATTTACACCTCAAAACACATAACCCAGGTCATCCCACCATATGCCTAAATTGTTTTGCCTCGTTTCCCTGTGATTTTAAAATTGTGGAATAAAGATTTTGGAATCAACCAGCTGGTGCCAGAACCTCTCCTTAACTTGTGAACTATATCTTGGATATTCTGCTGTGCACAAAGGGACAGGTGAGCGGGGATCCCCCCTTGATTGACTTTTTGTGACTTCAAAAAATTAGAGTACCTAAAGTGTAACTGCTGTTTAAATTTTTATTTATTAATATTGCAGAATAAGTGATTATAATAAACATTCAAATATACTTTATAAGTAAAATCTGGAAGAAAACCTTTCAAAACCTTCACATCATCTCTGCTCCGTGCAATCAGCAGAGAAGCTGTGTGGAGGCAATTAGCTGATAACAATGAGAAGAGCCGATGTGAGTGGAGAGGAGTCAGATAAGATCTCACAGGATCTGTGTGCTGACAGCCTTGGGGTGCTTTCACATTACGATTTTTTGGGATCCGTGGCTGTCCGTTGTAAAACGGACAGCCACGGATCCGATTTGGCCCCTATGTATCCCTATGGGCACGGATCGAATCGGATTTGCCCTTAGTGGCATCCGATTTTTGTCAAATCCATTTTGGGCCGATTTTTTCCTGTACCCAAAATCGGAGGCTGCTCCGATTTTGAGCACAGCGGATCAAATCGCACCGAATCAGATCCAACATGATCCGTGGCCCATAACATGGGGGCCTATGGAGCATGGTCCGAGAAAACACCGGATGCTTTCTCAGACACGTTTTTAACTGCTCCTTTCCAGCTAATTTCACTTCCGCAATGTACAGTGCCTACAAGTAGTATTCAACCCCCTGCAGATTTAGGTGGTTTGATAAGATGCAAATAAGTTAGAGCCTTCAAACTGCAAACGAGAGTAGGATTTATTAACAGAAGCATAAATCTTACAAACCAAAAAGTTATGTTGCTCAGTTGAATTTTAATAAATTTTAAACATAAAAGTGTGGGTCAATTATTATTCAACCCCTAGGTTTAATATTTTGTTGAATAACCCTTGTTTGCAATTACAGCTAATAATCGTCTTTTATAAGACCTGATCAGGCCGGCACAGGTCTCTGGAGTTATCTTGGCCCACTCCTCCATGCAGATCTTCTCCAAGTTATCTAGGTTCTTTGGGTGTCTCATGTGGACTTTAATCTTGAGCTCCTTCCCCAAGTTTTCAATTGGGTTAAGGTCAGGAGACTGACTAGGCCACTCCATCACCTTGATTTTTTCCCTCTTGAACCAGGCCTTGGTTTTCTTGGCTGTGTGCTTTGGGTCGTTGTCTTGTTGGAAGATGAAATTACGACCCATCTTAAGATCCATGATGGAGGAGCGGAGGTTCTTGGCCAAAATCTCCAGGTAGGCCGTGCTATCCATCTTCCCATGGATGCGGACCAGATGGCCAGGCCCCTTGGCTGAGAAACAGCCCCACAGCATGATGCTGCCACCACCATGCTTGACTGTAGGGATGGTATTCTTGGGGTCGTATGCAGTGCCATCCAGTCTCCAAACGTCACGTGTGTGGTTGGCACCAAAGATCTCGATCTTGGTCTCATCAGACCATAGAACCTTGAACCAGTCTGTCTCAGAGTCCTCAAAGTGATCATGAACAAACTGTAGACGAGCCTTGACATGACGCTTTGAAAGTAAAGGTACCTTACGGACTCGTCTGGAACGGAGACCATTGTGGTGGAGTATGTTACTTATGGTATTGACTGAAACCAATGTCCCCACTGCCATGAGATCTTCCCGGAGCTCCTTCCTTGTTGTCCTTGGGTTAGCCTTGACTCTTCGGACAAGCCTGGCCTCGGCACGGGAGGAAACTTTCAAAAGCTGTCCAGGTCGTGGAAGGCTAACAGTAGTTCCATAAGCCTTCCACTTCCGGATGATGCTCCCAACAGTGGAGACAGGTAGGCCCAACTCCTTGGAAAGGGTTTTGTACCCCTTGCCAGCCTTGTGACCCTCCACGATCTTGTCTCTGATGGCCTTGGAATGCTCCTTTGTCTTTCCCATGTTGACCATGTATGAGTGCTGTTCACAAGTTTGGGGAGGGTCTTAAATAGTCAGAAAAGGCTGGCAAAAGAGATAATTAATCCACACATGTGAAGCTCATTGTTCTTTGTGCCTAAACTACTTCTTAATACTTTAGGGGGACCAAACAGAATGCTGGTGGTTTGAGGGGTTGAATAATAAATGACCCTCTGAATTAACTTTTAACGCTTTAAAAAAAAATAAAAAATTTACAAAATCTTTATGGCTGCAGTGCATTTCCTACTTCCAGGCTGATCTACAGTCCAAATGTCACAATGCCAAGTTAATTCCGCATGTGTCAACCACCTAAATCTGCAGGGGGTTGAATACTACTTGTAGGCACTGTATATATGCACTGCGGAATTGAAATGTAAGTAAAATCAAGTGTTAAAAAAAAAAAAATCAATCCTAACCTGTCCAGCGATCCACCGCTGTTGGCATCTCTAGATGTACAGGACCTGGCCTGACGTCACAGTCACATGACCGGCTACCGTGGTAACCGGTCATGTGATCGATGACACAGAGCGGGTAGCCCAGCCAGGTCCTTTCAGCATCCGGAGCTAGATGATGACAACGCTGGATCGCGGGACAGGTGAGGATTGATTTTTTTTTTACTTTTAACACTTGATTTTATTTAAATTTCACTTCCGCAACATATATATACAAACAGGTTTAATTATTTTGTACACCCCAAAAAATAATTTTTCAACAAATTTATTCAAGATCATGACTGGTTGCAAAAATATTTACATGACAATGAAAATCTTAAAGCTAAAGTTTATACTACAAAATTCTAACTAACCAATATTCATCCACAAGTCTAGTAATTTACTAAACGTGTGTCCAGCAAACAGTTGATGGACACATGATGGAAGAGAAATGGCACAAGACCTAAAAAAGATAATAATTTATTTACTTAAGAAAAGTAAACCCCATTAGAAGATCAGCATAGCATTACTGTCATGTATTAACTGCTGCAGTCTATGTGTAAAGTTCTTTGCAGTTTTAATAGGATTTAAATCCCTTTGGCACATTCAGTGTTGCTGTATTGCTGTGTGGAGCTCTGGAGGTGGAGAGTTAAGGTTTCTCAAGTGACCACACCTCTGGCCTTTAAATAGCCTCCTCATCCACCAGCTAATGTCGCAGATAGAGTTTTAGTCTCTTTAAGACCGCAAACCGAGAAGACGTGTGTGTGACCTTGTGCTGGAGATTCTTGTTTTTTTTCTTAGCTGTGGGAGTTGCTGTCTATCCCGCTTCATGGGTGGAGATAAGAGGGAGTTAGCACAGGGCTTGTTGAGTAGCACAGGGTAAGGATGGTGGCCCAGACCTCCTCACCATCAGAGGTACATCTGGGTACATGGTCAGACTAAGGACCCCAGTCTATAGGGGCAGTCTAGCTACCCAGTTACCTTGCCTGCTATTTCCATCCTGCTTCCATTCCCTCATCCACTATACCACTCGTGGGACAACTATTTGTCAGTGAGAATACTGTTAAAGTTAAACATTTCTTTTTAGCCCAAAGCAGGCAATGAAATGTTTTACATCACAGAAATAATCAGCTGTGATCCATGGCTGTAATATTTTAATACTCTTTTTCTTCCTCCCCGCCCAGGACCTGTGGTGTATCCTGCAAGGTCAGACACATATATTACACAGGTGCACATTTCTAAGAATTTCTTGGAACAGGATTTTTTTTTCAACAAATCTGATTGTGGAATTTTTTTTATTCTACGAGTTTTTAATTAAAATGTTTAATTGTTCATGGCAGAACCCCGATATTTATAATGCAGAGCATAAAATCCACATTGAACATTAGTGTAGCGTTTTGCATATATTTATAATCTTAGGAAAATAGAATGATGGAAAAGTGAATGTGAATAAAAAAAATCTGGGAAAAACAACAAACCAAAGTGAAATAAAGAGCAGTCTGAATCTATAGAATATAGCTGGATCCATGCCCGAGGATGATAAATTGGTTGAGTTTCAACTTAAAGGGCTGATTCATGATTCAGTTTTCTTCTCTTTTTGTTATAGATACCTCTCAGCTGATGCAAATGCGTCAATTTATTTGCACCTTTTTTCAAGTTGTCTTTTGTAGGTTATTTTGTTTTTACATCAATACAGCTTTTCCAGATGTTTTAGACAAAATCATGAAAATGCAACTTTTTAAAAAGTGCCAACATTTGGCCCAGCTGTACTCTAGTGTCTCCCAATAGTAATTATATGACTTTTTTTGTGAAACTTGGGAACTTTGAATTTAAAAGTAACTAAACCAGTTGAAGAGGGAAAAAAAGACAATTGTAGGCTTTGCGCAAAATTCCTAAATCACATGCGTCAGGTCTGTGAATGTTGTCCAAAACACAACCAAATCCACAATTTAAAAAAGAAAAGTGGCTTATAAAAACACAATAAATTGGGCCCTAAAGGCTTGGTTCTATGAAACTGTTTTTTTGCACATTACTCCTAAAGGCCCAATTACACACATAGATAATTGAGTAGAGATTGTTCGCAGATCTCTGGTTGCAGTGAAATCATGGACACATTGTTCCATTTGTACACAGCCACAAAATGGAACAATGTGTCCATGATTTCACTGCAACCAGAGATCTGTAAACAATCTCTGCACAATTATCTGTGTGTGTAACTGGGCCTTAATAATGCTGAAATAGTTGCAATCAAGCAACAGCAGGAAACACGATTATTTTTAAAACACAGTTTTATTTTTCTTGATTAAATAAAGTCCAGTGCAACGTTATTAAGCCCCAAAGCAGAACACAGGACCCAGTTCTATGCATTTCAGCTAGGAAGCCTTAGTCATGAATGAATGCATGAATCCATGTCTAAGGCTTCCTAGCTGAAACGCGTAGGACTGGGTCCTGTGTACTGCTTTGGGGCTCAATAATGCTACAAAGGACTTATAATCAAGAATATAAAACTTTGTTGTAAAAACAAATTGTATTTAATTTCCTGCTGTCACTGGACTGCAACTATTTCTATAATCATTGTCGCCCGAGGGCATTCTTCCGTGTGCCAAGAACCAGATCCATCAACGCTGGAGGAGGACCGCAGTGGGGTGAGCTCAAAAAAACTAAAGTGTTGTGTAAAGAGTACAAAGTTGATTAAGGGCCGCTTCACATCTGCGCTCCAGTGCATATGGCAGCTCTGCGCTAGTGCAGGTGGTAGCGCAGTGCAAGCGCATCGGAGCGCAAATGATGTGCATTGCACTAACAACAACATTACCTTGTATGGGCGAACGTAGTCAAAGAGAACTCGGAAGCGCAAGAGTGAAAGCAGCTCTGTCACAGCACATGCGCTTGTCCGAATGCACCGGAAACATCACATGACGCTTAGACACAGCCACTTTCACACTTGCACTTGGCTGTGCTCGCCCATAAAAGGCAATGGCGGCGTTAGTGCAATGCATGTCATTTGCGCTCTGATGCGCTTGGCTGTACTTGCACTGCGCTACCACCTGCTCTAGCGCAATGCTGCCAAATGCACTGGAGCACAGATGTGAACTAAGCCTAAGTTCTTAAGGACCCTGAAATTTTTCATTTTTGCAATTTTTTTTTCCTCCTCTTATTCCAAGAGCCAAATTCTTTGTATTCATCTAAAGATATAGCCATGTGATGGCTTGTATTTTTGCAGGACTTGTCATACTTTCAAATAACACAAAATAGAGAGAAAACAAATATGCATATATGAACCGGGATCACCAAAATAATTTTATTAATAGACACGAAGTAAAAAGATTCTGACAACTATATAAATACATAAGAACCCAGAGAGAGGCCGATAAAGAGGCGGGACCCCAATCCCATGTACCAGGCTGAACTCACAGTTTACTAAAATAATAATAATAATAATAATAATAACAATAATAATAATTTGTGGGATCAGATTTGTGGGAAACAAGAAAAGATAACAGAAATGCTGGGTGGTTAAAAGACTTTGAAAAGAACTTTTCCAACAACTAAATGGGACAAGTAGAAATAACAACAGAAATGATTAGAGAAAGAATAAAGACCTGTAGAAGCGAATAAACCGCGAAACAGGACCTGTCGTCTGTACCTTTATGCACCCCCTCCCCATACCTCTTCAATAAAGAAAGCACCTACGAACACACGGTGAGTGCTGCCTATTTATTTTCTATACTTGGAAAGAATAAAGAAGGTTAAGAACTGGACTTCACCTGGTGGTGATCAATTGCATGGATTTTGGTTTAAATATCTGACCAGTCTGCATGCAAAAATGGTCCAACAATTTAATGATATTCTGCAGAGTGGAAATATCAGTGAATGGTTAACAACTGGGAAAACATATTTGTTACAGAAAGATCCAGTAAAACGGACAAAGCCAGGAAATTACAGACCAATAACATGTTTGCCAACAATGTTCAAACTGTTGACAGGCATAATAGCTGACGAAAATCCAGGACTACCTGGAGACAAATAATATCTTGCCAGTAGAACAAATAGGCCATAAAAGAAAAAGCAAAGGCACCAAAGATCAACTCCTGATTGACAAAATGATACTAGAGAACTAAAAGTCGTAAAACAAATCTTTATACAACTTAGATAGATTCCAAAAAGCATTCGACTCACTGCCACACAGTTGGATCATCAAGTGTCGGGATATTATCGGGGTTTGTGGGAAAATTGGCAGATTCATTGAACATGCAATGAACCACTAGAAAACTGAGTTGTTTGTGGGCAACCAAAGCTAGAGAATAGTCAAGATTAAGAGAGGAATTTTCCAGGGGGATCCGTTGTCACCACTGTTGTTTATCATTGCAATGATTCTACCGTCATTAAATAATATAGTAGGGATCCCACAAAAATATACAAATGGATGTACCCAAGTCATTGCGTGAGGATCCGAGTAATTTGCTGCATACTCTCACATTCCCAAAAACGCTAGTGTTAAACTAGCCTAAGAAACGCTGACAGTTTTGCTGAATTTGATAGGCTTGCATAGCCAATTCTACCGAGCTACTTCAGACTGCTGATAAAACTCTAAAAGTCACTACATTTTTTGCAGAACTCTATTGTGCAAAATATTGCAACTATTCTAAACACTTTACACTAATGTTCTTGCAAGTATGCTCTATTAAATCTATAATTACATTATGTATGGAGCATTGAAAGGGTTAAAACCATTAACTGGCATTAAAGTACTCAAAAATATCTAAAAATACTATATAGCTGAAGTACTTATATTGCAGAGTTCTTTATATGCTTTGACAAAGAGTTAATTTTTAAAGCATTCAGCTCTGTAAAGTAAAAATATATCAATTTTATAGAAATTTCCAGATGGAAGAATGTGTTATCTAGATACAACACTACAGACAGGTTGTGATTAGTGTTAATAATATTGCCTTCAAATTAATAGATGCAATGAAGCTCAAATGTATAATTTTCTTACAAAAGGAAAGTGCTATTCAGCACCAATTAAGTAACGTCAAATAAAATTTTGAAAAGTTGAGAATGTTCCTTCTTGTTAGATCAAAATATACTTCACACTTTTTTCAAAACAAGCCACTTTTTCGTTTTATTCATTGAGTATATAAAGTTATGTTATTTAAACCATTCTAAAATTTTAAAGAGTATTTTCTTGAGATATGTTTCTAATTTTGTACTTGTACAGATCCTGGCTGGCGAACGGTTCATGCAGCAATATGTGAATCACCGATTTATTATATTGATAGCTGGACCATATATGACAGCATTTGGTACTGTAACCTTTTGTGTCTCCCCTATTTCCTCATAGATTGTAAGCTTGCGAGCAGGGACCTCACTCCTAATGGGCTCAGTGATGTATTTATTTATTTTTTGCCTCATATGGTCTGTATTGTATTAATTTGCTTTGTCTCGTATTGTATTTTATTATATTATTGCATTGTATTTATTATATATTATTGTTTTGTACTGTATCGTATACCATCTGAATTGTAAAGTGCTGCGGAATATGTTGGCGCTATATAAACAAAAATTATTACTATTATTAATTGTAACAACTCTTTGCAATATTATGGGGTTGACCCACCATTAATGATCATATTCAAGAATGAAATAAAAAAAAAATTAGCAATTTTTTAAATCAAATAAACAAAAAACACTGCAAAAACATTATGCTTTTTCATCCTACCACCAAAAAAAGTGGAATAAAGTGCGATGGAAAAGCCACACGTCTATCAAAATGGTATCACTGTAAACGTCAGCTTGTTCCGTAAAAAACTAGCTGCCACATAGCTCCTTCATCAAAAAGATAAAAGAGTTCCAGCACTCAGAATACAGAGATGCAAAAACAAGTCCCTTTTCTATAGAATTGGTTTTTTTTGTTTTTATTGGTGTAAAAGGTGCAAACCTGTGTTTGTAATGACACAGAGAATAAAGCTGTCTTATCACTTTTATTATACGGTGAACAGCGTAAGGAAAAAAAACAATGCCTGAATTTCAGTTTTTTTCTTGATTTTACCTCACAAAAAGTAGAATTTTAGAAAGTGATTAAAAAACCATTATGTGGCCCAAAATGGTACCAGTAAAAACTCCAAATCATCATGTGCAGGAAATACGTCCTCACAGTTCTATATCAGCAGAAAAATACAAACAGCTACAGCTTTCAAACTTCAGTGTTACACAAAATATTATTTTGTAAAAAAGTGTTTTTAGTGTGAGAGTAGCCAAACCTAAAAAAATACTATATAAATCTGGTATCACTGTGACCCAACCAATCTGATGAATAATGCCGCCTAATCCTTATACCACAAGTTAAACTGCGTAAAAATAATATTAATGCCAATTCTTCAATTGATGCTTATTTGTATATTCTTATTCCCAAAGATCGCAGTTTATGGTTATCCTACGCTCTACGCTGAGTTCATACATAGGCAATTACGTGTAAATCTATGAAATATAAGATTCAGACAAAATTTCCAAAGTGAAATTCACTGCTATGAGGCATATGGAGTCAGTTTGAACTCCCATCTGACCTGTAATCTGGTAATGTCTATGTTTTTATGCTTTTTTAGACATGCGCAAAAGTGCAATCAGCCATATTTTCGTGCACCTTTGAAAAGTAGGACACCACTGAACAGAAGCCATATGAAGTCCAGAGTAACTCTGCTGCCTCATTAGCAAATGGATTTGTTTGGGGCTTCACCTGAATCACCTATTTCCGTGATGTAGCTAGAAACCCAAATGTAAGTGCTCAACATAGAGCACAGGATAAATGTGAACGGATCCAAAATGTTTTGCACCCAAATTGCCACCATATAGCATTCAACTTAACCCAAAAAAATTCAATTTCCCACCAAGATCCATTATCTGTTAGCAGACATGGCACCACCAAACTATTTCAGCTAAATTGGAAATCCAATATGGTGATCCTTCCCTTCTGAGCTTTGCAGTGTACCACAAAAGCAGTTTTCAATCACATATGAGGTATCAATGTACTCAAGAGATGTTGCACATAAAATTGTATGGTGCATTTTCTCCTGTTGCCCTTGTAAAAATGCAAAATCTGGGGCTAAAACATTTCTGTTGAAAACTGTGATTTTCTTTTCACAGGTCAACATTCTAAAATTCTTTGAAACTCCCGGGGTTTCAAGGTGCTCACTACACATCAAGATAAGTTCCTTGAGGGGTCTAATGTCTGAAATGGGGTCAATTGTGGGGGGTTTCCACTGTTTAGGCATATCAGGGGCTTTCCAAATGCGACATTGTATCATGTAATGATGCCAGGCAATTTTGAGTTTTGAATGGCGTTCCTTCCATTCTAATCCCTGCTGTGAGCCCAAACAAGCATTTTCTGCCACAAGAGGTATCAGCATACTCAACAGAGATTGACCAACAAATTTTGGGGTCCATTTCCTCCTGTTACCCTGTAAAATTTAAAAAAAAAATTAAGATCAAAAAACATTTTTGTGGATAAAATGTGATTTTTTTTTTATTTCATGGCTAAACATTCTAACATTCTGTGAAGTACTTAGGGTTTCAAGGTGCTCACACCACATCTAGATAAGTTCAGGTGTCCAGTCGTAAAGGGGAACAGGGACATTGCTGGAGCATTATGCAAACAGAATAAGACTACAATGACTACTCTGACAGGTGGTCCCTTAATTCTGGATTGTGGCATGATCATGTGGGCACCAGGATAACCAATGTAGGAAGGTGCACCCTTTATCTGATACACTACTTTTTACTACCGGCTGGTAAACCGGATTAGACCTGAGGTTATATGGAAGATCCCCCTATGTGGTAATATAACCTGGAGACAGTCAATCTCTATCTGAATAACTGGTGACTACCCCTGATGTCTGAAAGAATCTGTACTCATCATGCCTCATAATGGACCCGATTATAAGGGTGAAATGCTTTGAGGTATTGGATAAAGGAGAACATAGAATCCAGGAAAAGGAGCCCACTAAGAAAAGTTGTGGCAAGGTGTTCCATGATAATCAAAGAGAGCTCTTAATGGAACACTATTAACAATTGACCACAGACTAATCTCTAGGGAGAGTGTGGTAGGGTCTGTAGGGTCAGCCTCCGATGAGCGGGGACACCAAGACAAATCAGGGTGTATAAACTCTGCTGGTAGGTAGGGAGATCCAGCTAACCTACTTATGGAAAGAGTGGCAAATCACAGTTTATCAACTACACACATGTTAAATTTTCTCTCTGTGTGAGGACAGGTTTTGTGTTTTTCCTGATGTCATGTTTTTACCTGTTCTGAATAAAAGCTATATTTTATGCACACTTTTGGTGTTGTTTAATCGGATGTTAAGGTATCTACTCATCCAGGAGCATTCTCCGCCACCACTTATCACCGGCTGCGGATACAATAACACCAGGCATGCAGCAACATCCTCCTTATTGTGATACATGCAGCTCCCGGCTGGCATGGGGAAAGGCTCACCTCCTGACTGTACATTTAAACAAAAATCTGTATTCTAAATGTATGCAATGAAATGAAATAAAGTGATAGCACATTTTCAAGAAGTTAAAATATATAGTATGATGTTTCATGTGTGTGAATAGACGTATAAGACCATGTATGTGAATCACATAATGGCGATATGCCAATTTTATATGATTGTTAACACATAAGAGTGGAAGAGATCACCTCACATGCTCCTGATCCTCTGCAATAATAAAGGTTTACTCTCCAAAAAAAAAAAAAAAATAATAAATCAAAGCATACATATTCTAAAAACATGAAAGAAAATTAAGGTCTCTTAAACAGATGTTTAAAGAACATTGTAAGGTTCCTTGACTTCACAGCTGCTGCCACATTTTCACTGTTTCCAAAGTTCACACCCTGCAAGTGTCAAAATACCTGCAAACTCCAGGAAGCTTAAAAAAAATATATTTTAAAGCTCCAAAAAATTCTACAGGTTGAAAGAAAATCGTAGACCTTATGGCTAGGAACACTCTTAAACATATAGGTATTGTTTCCAGCCAGAGGGTCTTACGGCAAGTGTTTCGGTCTCAAACAATCAGGGAAAGTTTTAGGGCCATTTCAAAATTTCAAACTTTTTGCCAATTTTTTTAAATTGCTTGTATGTCCAATTGTGAACTGAATCGTCAATGTTCATGCGAATATGAAACAGGCAAACATGTTGAGGGAAATTTGCTCATGTATACTCACCACACACTTAAAAATGTTCCTTGAGGGGTCTAGTTTCCACAATGGGGTCACTTGTGGGTGGTTTCCACTGTTTAGTTACATCAAGGGCTCTCCAAACATGACATGGCATCCACTAATGATTCCAGCTAATTTTCCACTTAAAGAGTTAAACGGCGCTCCCACCCTTTCAAGCCCTGCAGTGTGCCCAAACAGTCATTTTTTACCACATATAAGGTATCAGAATACTCAAGAGAAAGTGCACAAAAAAGTTTATGCTCCATGTTTTCCTTTTACCCTTGTGAAAATAAAAAAGTTAAGGGCAAAGAATATTTTTGCGGAGAAAATGTGATTTCCTTATTTTCATGGCTCAAACGTCGAACATTCTGTAAAGCACCTGAAGGTTTAAGATGGTCACCACACATGTAGAAGAGATATTTCAGTGGCGCTCCCACCCTTTCAAGCCCTGCAGTGTGCCCAAACAGTAGTCTTTTACCACATATAAGGTATCAGCATACTCAAGAGAAATTGCACAACAAAGTTTATGCTCCATGTTTTCCTTTTACCCTTGTGAAAATAAAAAAGTTAAGCGCAAAGAATATTTTTGCGGAGAAAATTTGATTTCCTTATTTTCACGGCTCAAACGTCGAACATTCTGTAAAGCACCTGGAGGTTTAAGGTGGTCACCACACATGTAGCAAAGATATTTCAGTGGTTTAGATGACCAAATTGGGTTATGTGTGGGATGTTTCCACTGTTAAGGCACATCAGGGATGTTCCAATTGCAACATGGCATCTGCTAATGATTTCAGCCAATTTTCCGCTTGAAAAGTCAAATAGCGCTCGCTGCTGAGCCCTGTCATGCACCCAAACAGTTCTTTTCCACCAGATGAGGTATTTGCATACTCAGGAGAAAATGCACAGCAAAGTTTAAAGTCTATGTTCTTCTGTTACCCTTGTAAAAAAACAATACTTGGTGCTAAATTAACATTTTTGAGGAAAAAAAGTAAAATGTTCATTTTTTCCTTCCACGTTGCTTTAGTTCCTGTGAAGCATCTGAAGGGTTAATAAAGCTCTTGAATGTGGCTTTGAGTAGTCTGAGGGGTGCAATTTTTGTAGTGGTGTCACTTTTAGGTATTTCTGTCATGTAGACCCCTCAAAGTCACTTCAAATGTGATGTAGTCACTAAAAAACTGGATTTGTAAATTTTGATAGAAACATGAGAAATTGCTCATAACATTTGAACCCTTCTAACTTTGTAACAAAAAGGGCTTCTACAATTGTTCTGCTGTAAAGTATACATGTGGAAAATTTTATTCATGAACTATTTTGTGTTATAACTCTCTGGTTTAATTGTATAAAAATTCAAAGTTTGAAAGTTTTGAAAATGTTTACATTTTCTAAACTTTCTCCAAATTTCCTAAGTTTCTTCCTAAATTTACCACTTAAATGACGTCCAATATGTCATGGAAAAACAGTCTTGGAGTCTTTGGGATCCGTTGAAGTGTTCTAGAGTTATAACCTCGTAAAGTTACACTATTCATAATTGCAAAAAATAGCTGGGTCATTAAGGTAAAATCATGCTCTGGGGTGAAGGGATTAAGGCTAGGATTAAAACTATATCAACATTTGTATGAAATAACACAACAATGTAATATAAATATAAAGGAAAATATATTCATTTTTATAGTAATAGGAATAGAGTTGCATAAATCTAAATACAATTTAATTGGAGCAAAGCCCATTGAAAAATGTCCAGTTGCCCTAAATATAGAATAATGTAGATGGGATAATAAATAAGCCTACTTTATTTGAATCTGTTTTGATTGCAAAATACATTTCAAAAAGCAACAAACAAGCCATCAGTACCAAAAGATAGCTTGTAATAAAAATGTGCAAATGCACATATTACTTCCTAACGTATAATATTATGAAATTGAGATTTTTTGCAAAATATTGATCAATTTTTTAAGCCACACTGCCATGTCATGGCAATCTAATCAGGATGGCCTTACTCTACAAATTTTTATTTTAGCTGTGCCATGAGGCCTCTAACATACACATAAAGCAGAACCATTAAAAGAAGCATTTAATTAGTGCATCTCAAAACCCACTTGCATGGTGCCAGACCGGTGCATGTGAATGAAGGCAAATCAGGCCCTAGCACATGTAACTGATGCTTCACCTGCCTGGGCTTTTGAGAATCAAACCTCACAGCACCAGGCCAGCACTCATGAATAAAGGCGGGGCAGACTTGAGCAAATGGAGCTTGCAATAAACCAAACCTGAGGGCAGGGTAAGATAACTGAGTGTGAACAGTTAACAAGATTTGCTACAAACAAAAAAGATGGAATAACAAGCGAAAACTGGTGTGCAAGGCACAATGGCACAGTGGGGATCAGTGACAAACCAGCAATAAAAAGCCAAAAAATAAAATAAATTATAGTTATAAACAATGATATAGTATATTATATATGTTTAATATAGAGTAAGATATTAAGATATTTTGTGCTGTGATTCCGGCAGTAAGTTTTCTACCTCTTAAAAAGAAACAAACATATTTATTGGTCATTTTTAAACTACCAATGTAAATTGGATACATTTTGTAAGAGGATTATGAATTACCCTGCTTTGCTGCCTTCAAGCAGGAAATAGGTGCTTAAGTGTTCTATAGTAAGGGAGGAGATCTGTACTCCATATCTTGGGTGTGGATCTCCCAACTATGAGTGGTTGAGGAAAGCAGTCTTCACAGGGTGCAGACTCTTTGTATTTATATAGCAGCCACAACGAACAGAGTGCAGATGCCCTGTCAGTGCAGCGTTTTCGTAGTGAATATGCAGATGGCCTCTTCAGAAAGGAAGAGGACTTGAAGGATATTACCATCTATTGAGTCTTTATTCAATCTAACCACTTGACATAGGATATGAAACCAAACTCTTAGGCAGGCTACACACTACGTTTTTTACCATCCTGTTCTGTTCATTTTTGAAACAAACAGAACAGGATCATTTTTGCCCCCCCCATAGGGAGGGGGCAAAAATGGCCATCCGGTTTTGTGAATTCGGTGCAGAATTCATTTCTGTCCTGTTTATCACTGGTCCCAAAAACGATTCCTGCACCGGTGACAAAACAGGACACAAACGAATCCTGTCTGGTCCGGGAACACTTAGCATGGGGGCCTATGGAGCCGGATTCGGGAAACAACATAATCATTTCCCAGATCCGTTTCCAGGGTACAAAGCATGCGAAGAACAGGAGCACTGCTCTGTACCCATAGTACATCTGTGTAATATCACTTTAGCAGTGTATATACATATATATATATATATATATACACTACTAAAGTAAATATTAAATTAAGGGATGGATACAAATAAAAAATAATAAATTCTCACCTTTCCACCGACCCCGAGTGTCCTGCGCTGAATACATCTCCCGACAGTTCGAGGATCTTGCATGATGTCACCGGGAGGGTCGGGGCAACCCAATCACATGAACGCATTAGCGCGCGGGGTTTAAATCTTTAAATCAAGCTGATGCGGTCATGGGATAAGGTTGCCTCGCCCCTCCCGGTGACATCATGCAAGGTCCTCGAACTGCTGGTAGATGTATTCAGCGCGGGACACTCGGGGTCATGGGAAAGGTGAGAATGTATGATTTTTTTTTTTAACCATCCCTTTATTTAATATCACTTTAGCAGTGTATATAGATACACTTAGGTAGACCAGTAATTGTGGTCCAAAACCAGTTTAAATATGGTTACTTAGACTGGTAACCTTCTAGGCAATCTAATCCTATATAATATAGGACACCTAATCAGACACCCACTATCAGTAACTATCTATTTTAATAAAAAATAAGGTATATATATCATACACCATATTTATAAAGATTACAACTACCAGGATCCAATTTGTTAGGGGAATCAAAGGGGGGACTAAGAACCTGCATGATGTCACATAACAATGATTCAATCCCCGGAGTTGGCTCAATCACAAAGGTTACAGACAAGGTAAGTAGTTATCTATATAAAACAATCACCATAAAACATCACCTTGAGCCATTATATCAGTCACAGGAGCAGCACAGTACCGGGGACACCCTCAACGCCCGTTTCACCGTGAAGGGCATGGCTTCATCAAGAGGCCTCCTGATATAATGGCTCAAGGTAATGTTTTGTGGTGATTGTTTTATATAGATAACTACTTACCTTGTGATCTTGTTGTAATTTTTATAAATCTGATGTATGATATATATACCTTATTTTTTATTAAAATAGATAGTTACTGATAGTGGGTGTCAGATTAGGTGTCCTATATTATATAGGATTAGATTGCCTAGAAGGTTACCAGTCTAAGTAGCCATATTTAAACTGGTTTTGAACCACAATTATTGGTCTATCTAAGTAAATCCACTTACAGTGCCTTGTTAAAGTATTCGACCCCCTTGAACTTTTCAACCTTTTGCCACATTTCAGGCTTCAAACATAAAGATATAAATTCAACTGTAGGGAAGGAATCTGGGCACTAGAGGGCTTTTGGTGTTTGTCCTAGGCTTGTATGTGCTGCCAGCAATATGGTGTTGCACAGGTCTGCACAAGGTCCAGTCACAAAATTGTCCAAAAATTTAGAAGAAACAGATGGCACTCACCATTAGATAAAGGTTCTTTTAATCCAAGTGCTCCGTTAGGAGGTGCGGGTTACAAACATTATGTGGTGGGGAGGGAGGTGCAGGGAGGACGACGGGCGCACATTTCGCCTGATTAGGCTTCCACGTGTCCAATCACACCACATAATGTTTGTAACCCGCACCTCCTAACGGAGCACTTGGATTAAAAGAACCTTCATCTAATGGTGAGTGCCGTCTGTTTCTTCTAAATTTTTGGATAAAGATATAAATTCTAATTTTTTCGTGAAGAATCAACAAATGGGACACAATCGTGAAGTAGAACAAAATTTATTGGATATTTTAAACTTTTTTAACAAATAAAAAACTGAAAAGTGGGGCTTGCAATATTATTCGACCCCCTTGAGTTAATACTTTGTAGCACCACCTTTTGCTGTGATTACAGCTGCAAGTCGCTTGGGGTATGTCTCTATCAGTTTTGCACATCGAGAGACTGAAATTCTTGCCCATTCTTCCTTGCAAAACAGCTCAAGCTCAGTGAGGTTGGATGGAGAGCGTTTGTGAACAGCAGTTTTCAGCTCTCTCCACAGATTCTCGATTGGATTCAGGTCTGTACTTTGACTTGGCCATTCTTACACCTGGATACATTTATTTTTGAAGCATTCCATTGTAGATTTTGCTTTATGTTTGGGATTATTGTCTTGTTGGAAGATAAATCTCCGTCCAAGTCTCAGGTCTTTTGCAGACTCCAACAGATTTTCTGCCAGAATGGTCCTGTATTTGGCTCCATCCATCTTCCCATCAATTTTAACCATCTTCCCTGTCCCTGATGAAGAAAAGCAGGTCCAAATCATGATGCTGCCACCACCATGTTTGACAGTGGGGATGGTATTTTGAGGGTGATGAGCTGTGTTGCTTTTACGCCAAACATATTGTTTTGCATTGTG
>JARQOC010000003.1:239988298-240178344 GCA_033576535.1 Allobates femoralis
AATACTATAAATGCCCAGATTAATCCCTCACATGCCCACCTGAGTGGACAGCATGTCTCTAGGGAGTGTGGGCACCCCCTAGAGACATGTTGCCCACATCTATTATTAACATGTAACCCTTTGTTCATCCCTGTGACAGCAGGGATGAACAAAGGATATGGCTGCCGCAGGCATTCACATGTGCCTTACGGCAGCCGCATGGGCTCCCATAGGAGCGCATTATAGCAAGCCTGCTGCAGTTTGCAAACCGCTGCGAAAACTGCAGCCTGCATGATTTTTACCGCAGGCGGCAATTCAGCAAGCGGTAACCGGATTGGATGTAGTGCAATCCGGTTACTATAATGGGCTCCTATGGGTTGCGGTTTTTGATCCGGTTTTGAACACTTTAACTGCTCAAAACCGGATCAGGATCTGCAGGGCCCTGCCGCAAATGTGACCCTAGCCTAACCCAGAGCACACAAAACTGATATTACCTGAATCTGAAAACCATCTTTAGGATATATATATAAAGAAATATATAAACATTACTAAGGCCCCCTTCACACTAGCGTTTCTGTCCAGATCCGGACAGAAAACCGCATCTGCCGCCTAACGGCCGCACTTGCGGTACACTTGTGGCAAGCCCCATGCATTCTCTATGGGGCTTGTGGCAAGTGCAGCAAGTGTGGTATTGCCGCGATCCAGCATTTACGGCAGGTGCGGCCACGAAAAAAACGCAGCGGACTGCTTTTTTTTTCGCGCCCGCAAGTGCCGGATCACAGCAATACTACACTTGCCGCACTTGCCAAAAGCCCCATAGAGAATGCATGGGGCTTGCCGCAAGTGTAGCGCAAGTACGGCCAATGCTGTTTTCTGTCCGGATCTGCCGGATCCGGACAATAACGCTGATGTAAAAGGGGTCTAACAAAAAATAGTAGTTTTCTCAGCTTGAAATAAAAAATAAACTAGAATTGCATAATAATTTGTACATAATTTATTTAGTCCTGAACACCTGATGTAATTTTCCAGCTATATGAATATAATAGTTTTTTTATCATGGACTTGCACATTTCGGATCAATAAGTCATCTAAAAATGCCCTCAGAAATCTGGCAAGACTTCATTTAGATGTCTTTAAAATGTATTAGGAAATGAGCTACGTTCTAAAACTGGCATCAAAAGATATGATATGAAGTTTATTGATTAACACTTCTTTTATAGAAAGCTATTGTAGATAGCACAAGTACCTTTTATATCAATACATCAATAAGGATTGCATTTGGGTTGCAGATTAATGCCTCTACTTGTTGATTTTTAAACAGTATTATAATCCTAAACCATCCTTTGAAATAATGTCTTAATACCCTGACAAGGAACAGAATGGTATTCTATTACGCTGCCAATGTCTAACATAATATAATCAACTCACTGGACTTGATAGATTACACATAAAACAAGTTGTCGCCTCAGCACATACTCTGATAAATATCAAAACTTTATAAACAATGTTTTGGAGCTGAGACTTAGTAGTGTTTTGTTCACTTAAATTGAAAAGTAGCGTCATTCTATATTATCTCATCAATTCATCAGTCCCTGTTCATTCACCCACCTATTGCCAATTTCTTAAATTAGATTACAAACAAGACAAAAAGTATGTGGACACAGGAACATCACTTCTATATGGAGAGTTACCAGTATACATTTATTTTGGAAGGCTTTCTATAAGAGGTGGCACAACAGGTAAAATTGCATGATGGGCGGTATTATCAGCCATTTTTTTCTTTGCTTGAATTTGTAGCAGTCATTAGTGATGAGCGAACCCAAACTGTAAGGTTCGACGTCCATGCTGAACACAAATCCCCAACACAGACTTACATTGGAAGTCCGTGTTACAGTTTGGGTTTGGGGGTGGGGGAGCTGTAAAAATGTAAAAAAATACTTATTAAACAGCAATATACTTTCCATGTCCCACCGCCCCGCCTTCCTGCTGCGTCTACTTCTGATGCAGCTCATTTACTATCTAGATATTCACTGCAGAGGGGCCCAACAGCCAATTACAGACGCTGTCACAGAGAATGGTTGTCTGCTCACAGAGATATGTAGCAGAGCTGAAGAAATTACCTGTGCATTATATCAGAGGGAGGGGTTTCTTGTTAATTAAAAATGGGAAATAGGGTTCTCTTGGGTTTTATTTCTAAATGTATTTTTCAGTGTTTTGTTTTTTTACTGCTTACACTATGAATTTCGTGCTTAGTGTCACAACCAGTACATAACTGGCATCAACCCCATTTATTAACCATCGTGCCAAGACCATCAGGGCCACTGGAAAAGTCGGGGTATAGTGCCAGAAAATGGTACTTCTATGAATACATCATTTTCTGTTGCAGCCATGGGCTGCAATTCACAACAGTAGGACCCCAGAAAGCTTGGTGAAAATGAACACATTAAACATAATTCATGCAGTTTTGTGCCAAAATTGCACCAAACAAGCATGAAATATGCGGCAATAATCGTGGCAGTTTTGGCACTCTTTTTGGGCAGGAGATGCAGATGAACACATTAAACACAATGCATGCAGTTGTGTAGTTTTGTGCCAAAAATGCACCAAAAGAGCATAAAATCCGCAGCAGAAGCACATTGTGGTTTTGGTGCGCCAATTTTCTGTGATTGGTTGTTGGGTACCTCTGCAGTGGATATCCAGGAAGGTAATGAGCAGTCCCGGCAGTACAACCGGGTGGACGCGGGTAAGTATAATGCTGTTTAATTATTATTAATATTATTATGTACAAGTATTTATACAGCACCATTGATTCCATGGTGCTGTACATGAGAAAGGGTTACATACACACAAGTTAAAAATATAGCAAGCAAACTAACAGTGACAGACTAATACAGAGGGGAGAGAGGACACTGCCCTTGCAGGCTTACATTCTACAGGGCAGTGGAGAGAGAGACAGTAGGTTGGTTCTGCTCTGGTGGTGGTGGTGGAGCGCCGAGTCCAATGGTGGTGGAGTGCCAGGTCCAGTGGTGGTGAGGTGGCACCGTGGTCATTGCAGGTTGTAAGCTGTTCTGAAGAGATGGGTTTTCAGGTTCCGCTTGAAGATTCAGAGGGTAGGAGACAGTCAAACGTTTTGGGGAGCAAAGTTCCAGAGGATGGGGGATGTTCAAGTGAAGTCTTGCAGGCGGTTAGATGAAGAGCGTAAAAGTGTGGAGGAAAGGAGGAGGTCTTGGGAAGATCGGAGGTTACGAGTTGGATTATATCAGGAAGTTAGTTCAGAGATACATGGGGGGACAGATTGTGGATGGCTTTGTAAGTCAATGTTAGGCGTTTGAATTGGATACGCTGGGGAATTAGGAGCCAGTGGAGGGATTTGCAGATGGGAGAAGTGGAGGAATAGTGAGGAGAGAGGTGGATTATTTGGACACCAGAGTTAAGGACAGATTGAAGAGGTGCAAGAGTGTTGGCAGGGAGGCCACAGAGGATGAGGTTGCAGTAGTTGAGGCGGGAGATGATGAGGGCATGCACGCACCAGTAGTTTAGTAGATTGAGGGTTGTGAAAGGGACGGATTCTGGAAATATTTTTGAGTTGGAGGCGGCAGGAGGTGAGAAGGACTTGGATATGTGGTTTGAAGTACAGGGCAGAGTCAAGGGTTACTCCGAGGCAGCGGACTTTAGATACAGGACAAAGTGTGATACATAGATCAGGTAAGGAAGGTGTGTGAGATGGAGGAAAGATGATGAGTTCAGTTTTGTCTACATTGAGTTTTAGGAAGCGACAGGAGAAGAAGGAGGATATGGCTGATAGACACTCTGGGATTCTGGACAGCAGAGAGGTGATGTCAGGGCCAAAGAGGTAGATTTGAGTGTCGTCAGCGTACAGGTCGTACTGGAAGCCATGGCAGTTTATGAGTTGTCCCAGACCAAGGGTATAGATGGAAAAAAGGAGGGGCCCCTTGACAGAGCCTTGAGGGAGAGCCTGTAAAGGTAGGAGGAGATCCAGGAGAGGGCAAGGTCAGTGATACCAATGGAAGGGAGGATCTGTAATAGGAGGCAGTGGTCGACTGTGTCAAATGCAGATGACATGTCAAGAAGGAGGAGGATGGAGAAGTGTCTGTTAGCTTTGGTAAGTCATTAATAAATTTGGTCAGAGCAGTTTCAGTGGAGCGGGGGGGGGGAAAGGGGGGTGGAAGCCAGATTGAAGGTTGTCAAAGAGGGAGTTAGATGAAAGGTGAAATGAGATTACTGTGTGGACATGCTTTTCGAGAAGTTTTAAGGTGATGGTTTATTTAAGATAGATGTAATTGTTGCATGTTTGAAAGCAGAAGGAAAGGTACCAGAAGTTAGTGATAGGTTAAAGAGGTGGGTTAGAGCTGGGATGACTGTGGTGCTGAGGTTGGGGAGGAAGTGAGATGGGATCCAGTGCACAGGTGAGTTGTGATCTGGAGAGGTGTGCAAGTTCTCCTTCAGTGATGGAGGGGAGAAGGGTTAGTGGAGGAGGGGATTGATCTGGTATACATAGGGGTTATGGTGGTTGGGTAGCAAATACTTGTCTGATCTGATTAATCTTGTTGTTGAAGTGTGCTGCAAAGTCTTCTGTAGAAATACAAGAAGTAGGAGGGGGCAGTGGGGGGCGAAGGAGTGAGTTAAACATGTTGAACAACTGCCTGGGGTTGTGAGACAAAGAGGATATGAGGGTAAAAGGAAGTAATTCTGTTTAGTGGTAGTAAGTGCTGACTTGAATGTTAAAAGTGCTTGTTTGAATGTTGTGTAGTCTTCTAGTGAATGTGTTTTCTTCCAGCACCGCTCAGCAATCCTAGACGCCCGCCACAGCTTTTTAGTGATGTCTATGTGCCAGGGTTGTCTGTTGATTTGTCGTGTTGTGCCATGAATGATTGGGGCAACTGCATCAATAGCTGATATGAGTGTAGAGTTGTAAAAAGCTGTGGCATTATCTGTGTCGTGGAGTGAGGATATGGATGATGGTGGTAAAATGGCACGGGAGTGTGTGAGCGTCAAGATGTGTGAGGTTTCTGTGAGGGTGTGCGAGTTGGTTGACATGGGGGGCAGGTGAGGAGGACAAGGATGAGAAACTAAGTAGATGGTGGTCAGAGAGGGGGAGAGGAGAGGTTGTGGGGTTAGTTAGGGAGCAGAGGTGGGTGAAGATGAGGTCTAGGGTATGTCCATCTGTGTGGGTAGTTGTGGAGGACCATTGAGTGAGGCCAAAGGATAAAGCAAGTGACAGGAGTTTGGAGGCTGCTGGCTGGTTTGTGTCAATGGGGATGTTGAAGTCACCGATTATGGTGGTAGGAATGTCAACAGAGAAAAAGTGAAGAAGCCAGATGGAGAATTGGTCTATGAAGGCGGTGGTGGGGCCTGGGAGTTGATAAATGACAGCCACTTGGAGGAGAGTAGATATGGACTGAGTACACTTCAACAGATGAGAGGATAAGGGAGGGGGTGGAGGAATTGAGTTGAAGGTGCAGTTGCTAGAAAGGAGAAGACCCACTCCTCTACCATGTTTGTTGCTAGTGTGAGGTATGTGGGTAAAGTGAAGGCCGCCATAACACAGTGCAGCAGGGAAGGCCGTGTTGGAGGGTGTCAGCCATGTTTCGGTGAGGCCCAGGAAGGATAGTCTGCAAGAGGTAAAGAGGTCATGAATGAAGTGGAGTTTATTACAAATGGAATGGGCATTCCAGAGCGCTCCAGAGAAAGGGGGTGGTGGAGAGGAGGTCAGGGGAATGGGTTTTATATTTGAAAGATTGTGGCTGTTTCTTGCAGGTGTGGGGTGATAGGAGGGAGGAATAGTGGGAAATGTTAACTGTGGAGGTCCAGAATTGGGAGACATTTCTCCAGCGGATAGCAGCAGCAAAGAGAAAGCAAACAAGTGAGAAAATGTGATTGGGCGGCTTGTTTTGTGTTTCAGCAGGAGCGCTGTGAGATTCAGGAGCAGGTCAGCAAAATAACTCAGTTGGGGAGGTAAGAGGGATGGGGAGATAAATATTTGAGTTGAGAGTGATGGAGTTTGGGGGTAGTGGTAGACGGTAAGGATTAGTGGAGCAATTACTGTTAGAGCATAGGTAAGCATGGTAAAGTGTTAGTGGGAAAGTAAAGTATTAGAGACAGTCGACAGACGGGTATAGCTGATACCTTCTGGTTTCCTCTGGTTTATGTCTGGAATATCTCTGCAGCCCACTTATTGAAATCCCACTTTGTGAAATCACACACAGGCCAAGGCACACAAGCCTATCCTTGCTAATTTGAAACTCTTAGGGTCTGCAGACAATATACCAGGTGATTATAAAACTTCATTGGGAATGCCTATTTGTGACCCACATATATTAGGGAGTATTCATCCATGGAAAAGATCAGTCACGCCTAAGGCACAGATATAAATAAGAAGAGAACCACGACTAAATATTTTATGAAAATGCAAAAGTGCAGCTTTATTTTTTACTTTTTTACAAACCATAGTGAGGAGACAAAACAACAGGGTTACACAACCCAAATGGTAAGCTGACTCCCCTGAGCTTATTGGATGTCACAATACATATAATAACGGGCTAGCCCTTGTTATGGGCCACTAGCAAAGCAGTAGATGTTACAAAAATTAATTATAATCCACTTGTGAACTATATATAAAATTACAAATAACACAAGTCAGCTTGTAAATTAATCGTGTCAAAGCCAGAAAAGTACCGTATATACTCGTGTATAAGCCGACCCGTGTATAAGCCGACCCCCTACTTTTGCCCCCAAAAGCTGGTAAAAGTTATTGACTCGCGTATAAGCCTAGGGTATTAAATGCAGCAGACCCCCATCCTATTATATAGCCCCCCGTCACTGGTATATAGCACCCCTCAGTAATGGTATACAGGCCCCTCAGCAGTGGTATTATACAGGCCCCTCAGCAGTGGTATACAGGCCCCTGTGCAGTAGTACACAGGCCCCTATGCAGAAGTATACAGGCCCCTGTGCAGTGGTATACAGGCCCCTATGCAGAAGTATACAGGCCCCTGTGCAGTGGTATACAGGCCCCTATGCAGAAGTATACAGGCCCCTGTGCAGTGGTATACAGGCTCCTATGCAGAAATATACAGGCCCCTGTGCAGTGGTATACATGCCCCCAGTGGTGGTATACTGGCCCCCAGCAGTAATACACAGCCCCCCTCATTATTATGTGTCCCCCAGGCTGCGGCACCTGTCAAAATAACAAACATTTTATACATCACCTTTCCGGCGCAGCTCCTCCGGTCCCGACTTCTTCTTCCTGCTAGTGCCGGCTTGTAGTGCTGTGACCGGGCGCAGGATATGACGTCATCAGCTGCGCCCGGTCACATGACACCGGCACAAGCAGCAAGAAGCCGGGACCGGAGGAGCGGAGGAGCTGCGCCGGAAAGGTGAAGTATGAAACGTTTGTTATTTCAACAGATGCCGCAGCCTGGGGGACACATAATAAGGAGGGGGAGCTGTGTATTACTGCTGGGGACCAGTGTAGTGCAATATGCACGGCATCCCCCCGCCGCTGATGGACGGGGGGATGCCGTGCATATTCATTACACGAATGAGGCGGCCCCACGTGACCGCCCGCTGTCACTGCGGCCCCCTCCTGCCTCCTCCAGCCACCGGTCACAGATTCCCATCCCCCACAGCAAAAACCGAGTGACTCGCGTATAAGCCGAGGGGGGGACTTTTCAGCCCAATTTTTGGGCTGAAAAACTCGGCTTATACTCGAGTATATACGGTAACCCTGTTGTTTTGTCTCCTCACTCTGGTTTGTAAAAAGTAAAAAATAAGACTGCACTTTTGTATTTTCATAAGATATTTAGTCATGGTTCTCTTCTTATTACTATACCAGGTAAGTAGAAGGGAGGGGTCAGAGGAGGGAGACACGACACAACACACCAGGGGAGAATTAACAGATTGCTGGTAATATACACATGTGGGGATGAATCAGCAGGAGGGAGAGAAACAAGCAGGGTGAAAAGAATTTGGTAATTTATAAGGTACACAGCAGATAGGGGAATATGACATTCCATAACAGACATATGCAGGCAGTGAATGCAATGCATAGATGTAATGCCAGTCCAGACAGAATGCAAGGCACATAGGACAGATGACATACAGGAAGGATTGGATACAGCAGTGTACAATGGATTCATACCTCGAAATGAAGAAGATGTATTGTCAGATCAGGACATGACAGCATTAAGAAATGTATACCAAATATTACATCTCTGGAATATCTCTGCAGCACACTTATTGTAATAACTATCTTCTTTGTTTTACAGCCTCCTAGCCCCCATCCCATAACTTTATAGTCTGAGTTCGGGGTTCGGACTCAAGTTCGAGTCACTTTCAACCCTGAACCCTAACTTTAAAAAAAAGTCCTGACGAGTATGGCGAACATCAGTGGGTTCTCCCATCACTAGTAGTAATATAAAGCTGCATAAGATAGTCAACAATGACATCCATTGACAATAATGTTATGACAGTATACGGCTTCACATCTATTCAGAGACAACAGCATTACTGAGGTTGGGCACTGTTGCTGTAATGGTGACTTTTCGTTCCCCGTTATCCACCCTCACGCAGAGTCCACAGCCGAGAATGACCACAGATGCACGTCTTGGGAACAACAGTTGCATTTACGATTGCAGGAATGGGTAAATCCAACATGTATTATATAATTCACAGTTTCATATGGGTAGGCAATGGCAAGTACGGTTTAGAGTTGAATTTTGACATGAAATAGAGGTTTGGGAGCTTTAAGAATGCAGATTATTTGAAAGTAGTATTTGTATGTAGGTATAGGAAAGTTCAGAGTCTTTTGTAGCTTAAAGCAGAAGAATAGATATAGCAAGAAGGTTTAACAGAACTTGGAATCATAAGGTACTTTCACAGCTAGTCACAGCACATGCAGAATTTACTTGAAGCAAGTAACAGACAATTGTGTGACACTGGAGACCCTCAAATTTCTCACCAAGCAAGCAATTAGTTCTTTTGTAGATTCAGTACACCCTACAGCTGAAGATGTATGCGTAAATCCAGACAGCGATGATCCAGGGTTAAAAGATTTTAGTCATACTGTCTGTGGAAGACAAGAGAAGGAATCCTAGGCATTGTGCCTGGCAGTAAATGTTTTAGTAAAGGGAAGGATGAACTTCTAGTCTCTGGGCCTGAAAGTGGTGAGGAGAGCCCTCACGTGAGCTCTGCTCTGTCAGGCATCCAGTACTAAAATGGGGAATTTCCAGCTCTGTCTAGACAAGACACTGGAAGTAGCTTCACCTATTGAGCCTTGTGACTGTGTCACTGACCAATATGACAACACTCAAGTTACATGTCATATTCGTACACTGCAAAGTACTATAAACTATACATTTAACTAGCAGATGGTGCTGCAGCAACACAACAAATGAGAAATGCATTAAAATACAAGCTAAAGGTGACTGAAAATAGATATCTACAGCTTACCAATGATATAGAATAAACATTAAGGGGTGGCTAGGGAATGAGTTGTAAGGTACATGGCTACTCACGGTCCAGGGGGCCTTAAAGGGACAGACATAATCTGGACCAGGTCACTACAATGCCAGATTATAAGGTTACGTTCATATATATCAGTTTCATAAGATTTTTTTGAGCCTGATGCAACTTAACAGATCACAACTCATGCCAAAACTAATGCAAAAAATGTTCCTTTGATATCAAAGGAACATATACTTACAGGAGACTGGCACGGCAATGGGGAGCAAAATGGCACCATGGTATGCAAATCTTTTCATGGCCAAGCTTGAAGATGACTTTTTTATCCTTTTGTCCTATCAGGCCTCTGGCCTACTACCGTTATATCGATGACATTTTAATCATCTGGACAGAGTCTGAGCAACAGCTGAAGACATTCCATGAACACTTTAATCAGTTTCATCCAACCATCAACTTAACACTCAACCACTCCTGCACTGAAATCAGCTTTCTGGACACGATCATTAAGCTACAGAACAATGAAATAGAGACATCCTTGTACCGGAAACCAATTGACCGTCCAACATATCTCCAATGCGACAGTTTTCATCTAAAACACATAAAAAACTCTATTGTGTATAGCCAGGCCATCAGATACAATCGGATATGTTCCAACCATACAGATAGAGACAATCACCTTAAGGACCTCAGAAAGACCTCTTTGAACCAGGGCTACCATCCAAGAGCAATCAAGAACCAGATTACAAGAGCCACCAGAATATTAAGGAATCATCTACTACATTACAAAACTAGAGAAGAGAACAACAGAGTGCCTCTCGTAGTCACCGAACAATCCAAGTCTGGAGGTGCACGGAAACTGCAACCACTCCTTCAAAAAGATGCCCGACTAAAATCAATATTTCCGGATCCCCCACTCTTGTGTTTTAGACAACCTCCGAATCTAAAAAACATCATTGTGAGAAGCGCCCTGTCCTCTCCAACAGCTACAGGAACCTTTCCCTGCAACCAGAGAAAGTGCAAAACCTGTCCATCTATAATGACAACGGACAAGATAAGGATTCCTGGGACAGATCAGGACTACAAGATCCCAGGTAACTTCAGCTGCACCACAAGCAATGTGGTGTATTTAATAATATGTACTAGTGATGAGCGAGTATGCTCTGCGCTGCTCGGTACTCGCACGAGTATCACTGTACTCGGGCTACTCGGCGAGCACCGAGTAATCTCGCTATACTCGTGCTGTGCTCGTGGTCCTCATCCCTGCATGTTGGCGCTCCTTAGAGAGCCAGCCCACATGCAGGGATTGGCTGGCAGACCACTGCAATGCCACAGCACTGTTAGTTGTGGCGTTGCAGTGATTGGCCGGCCTGCACAGCGTGACCGAGCCTTTATAAGACCCGGCCGCGCTGTGCTCTGCACACAGCCATCCAGACAGTGAGTGTAGGGAGAGTGTCTGCTGCTGCTTAGGGACAGATTTGCGGCCCTCATAGGTAGATCCGGAGCAGGGCTGCAAACTGCTGCTGACCACAACAGTCCTTCTTAGGACTAATCTAGGAGGATATAGGCAGGGTGATCCAGATCTGGGTCCAAGCTTTTCTGTGACCATAACAGTCACCAGACTGTTGTACTTACTACCTTGATACAGGTTAGGGACTAAAATCCTTCTCTCCTGTGACCATTACAGTCACCAGACTGTTGTACTTACTACCTTGATACAGGTTAGGGACTAAAATCCTTCTCTCCTGTGACCATTACAGTCACCAGACTGTTGTACTTACTACCTTGATACAGGTTAGGGACTAAAATCCTACTCTCCTGTGACCATTACAGTCACCAGACTGTTGTACTTACTACCTTGATACAGGTTAGGGACTAAAATCCTTCTCTCCTGTGACCTGAACAGTCACCAGAATGTTGTACTTACTACCTTGATACAGGTTAGGGACTAAAATCCTACTCTCCTGTGACCATTACAGTCACCAGACTGTTGTACTTACTACCTTGATACAGGTTAGGGACTAAAATCCTACTCTCCTGTGACCATTACAGTCACCAGACTGTTGTACTTACTACCTTGATACAGGTTAGGGACTAAAATCCTTCTCTCCTGTTACCATTACAGTCACCAGACTGTTGTACTTACTACCTTGATACAGGTTAGGGACTAAAATCCTTCTCTCCTGTGACCATTACAGTCACCAGACTGTTGTACTTACTACCTTGATAAAGGTTAGGGACTAAAATCCTACTCTCCTGTGACCATTACAGTCACCAGACTGTTTTACTTACTACCTTGATACAGGTTAGGGACTAAAATCCTTCTCTCCTGTGACCTGAACAGTCACCAGACTGTTGTACTTACTACCTTGATATAGGTTAGGGACTAAAATCCTACTCTCCTGTGACCATTACAGTCACCAGACTGTTGTACTTACTACCTTGATACAGGTTAGGGACTAAAATCCTTCTCTCCTGTGACCTGAACAGTCACCAGACTGTTGTACTTACTACCTTGATACAGGTTAGGGACTAAAATCCTACTCTCCTGTGACCATTACAGTCACCAGACTGTTGTACTTACTACCTTGATACAGGTTAAGGACTAAAATCCTTCTCTCCTGTGACCATTACAGTCACCAGACTGTTGTACTTACTACCTTGATACAGGTTAGGGACTAAAATCCTACTCTCCTGTGACCATTACAGTCACCAGACTGTTGTACTTACTACCTTGATACAGGTTAGGGACTAAAATCCTTCTCTCCTGTGACCATTACAGTCACCAGACTGTTGTACTTACTACCTTGATAAAGGTTAGGGACTAAAATCCTACTCTCCTGTGACCATTACAGTCACCAGACTGTTTTACTTACTACCTTGATACAGGTTAGGGACTAAAATCCTTCTCTCCTGTGACCTGAACAGTCACCAGACTGTTGTACTTACTACCTTGATATAGGTTAGGGACTAAAATCCTACTCTCCTGTGACCATTACAGTCACCAGACTGTTGTACTTACTACCTTGATACAGGTTAGGGACTAAAATCCTTCTCTCCTGTGACCTGAACAGTCACCAGACTGTTGTACTAACTACCTTGATACAGGTTAGGGACTAAAATCCTACTCTCCTGTGACCATTACAGTCACCAGACTGTTGTACTTACTACCTTGATACAGGTTAGGGACTAAAATCCTTCTCTCCTGTGACCATTACAGTCACCAGACTGTTGTACTTACTAAATGATACAGGTTAGGGACTAAAATCCTTCTCTCCTGTGACCATTACAGTCACCAGACTGTTGTACTTACTACCTTGATACAGGTTAGGGACTAAAATCCTTCTCTCCTGTGACCATTACAGTCACCAGACTGTTGTACTTACTACCTTGATACAGGTTAGGGACTAAAATCCTACTCTCCTGTGACCATTACAGTCACCAGACTGTTGTACTTACTACCTTGATACAGGTTAGGGACTAAAATCCTTCTCTCCTGTGACCATTACAGTCACCAGACTGTTGTACTTACTACCTTGATACAGGTTAGGGACTAAAATCCTTCTCTCCTGTGACCTGAACAGTCACCAGACTGTTGTACTTACTACCTTGATACAGGTTAGGGGCTAAAATCCTTCTCTCCTGTGACCATTACAGTCACCAGACTGTTGTACTTACTACCTTGATACAGGTTAGGGACTAAAATCCTACTCTCCTGTGACCATTACAGTCACCAGACTGTTGTACTTACTACCTTGATACAGGTTAGGGACTAAAATCCTTCTCTCCTATGACCATTACAGTCACCAGACTGTTGTACTTACTACCTTGATAAAGGTTAGGGACTAAAATCCTACTCTCCTGTGACCATTACAGTCACCAGACTGTTGTACTTAACTACCTCGTTACTTGGATAGCGGATAATGCTTCAAGTCAGATTGGCACCTCCACAAACACCCTGTCTTCCACACGGTCAAGTGTCGGTAGCCGTGATACTGCACCGCACATTTCCCAACCTGATCCTCCTTCCTACCACCAGGCCGAGTACACGTCCACGGACATTACTGATCCCACACTTGGACACTCGGAAGTCCAGAAGTGTGTACCCATGGGTGAGTGGAGGTACATGGCAAATTTAAATTCCGCTGTCATTTGTGTGTGGTGTGGTGAAGTCTGGCCAATCCAACCCTTCTTTATCTTGATCAGAGTCAGCCTGTCAGCATGTTCAGTTGACAGGCGGGTGCGTTTATCAGTAATGATTCCACCTGCGGCACTGAAAACACGCTCTGACAAAACGCTAGCGGCAGGGCAGGCCAGGACTTCCAAGGCGTAGAGAGCCAATTCATGTCATGTGTCCAGCTTGGAGACCCAATAATTGTAAGGCACAGAGGAATCTCGCAGTACAGTTGTTCGATCTGCAAGGTACTCCTTCAGCATCTGGCCAAACTTAGCATTTCTTGTGGCACTACCCCGCACCTCACGGGCTGTGGTACGTCAGGGGCTGAGAAAACTGTCCCACATCGTAAAGACTGTTCCCCTACCTCTGGCGGATTGGACTTGTGCCCCTCTCGGCCGTACGCCTTGGTTGTCCACCGATTCCTGACCTATGCCGCTAGCGTTTTGTGAGGGGAATGCTTTGCCTAATTCCGTTACTATGGCCTTCTGGAACTGCTGCATTTTGGCTGACCTCTCCGCCTCAGGAATGAGAGACATAAAGTTCTCCTTGTAGTGTGGGTCTAAGAGTGTTGCCAACCAGTACTGATTGTCGGCCAAGATGTTCTGAACGCGAGGGTCACGAGCCAAGCAGCTTACCATAAAGTCAGCCATGTGCGCCAGACTCTTAACAGCCATCACTTCAGTATCCTGACCAACACGATGACTGAACATGCTGTCCTCCTCCTCCTCCTCATCTCCCCTGTCCTCAGGCCAGCCACGCTGAATCGAGGGTATGACTGGTGTGCATGTCATATCCTCAATTTGGCCAGAGAGTTGCTCCGTCTTCATCCTCCTCCTCCTCGTCATAGTCCTCCACTGCACGTTGTGATGACATGAGGCTGGGCTGTGTGTTATCACCCACACCCACTACAGTTTCTTGCTCCAAGTCATCGCGCTCCGCCTGCAATGCATCATCTTTGTTTTTCAGCAGAGACCGTTTTAGAAGGCAGAGTAGCGGTATGGTGACGCTAATATTGGCGTCATCGCCGCTCACCATCTTGGTGGAGTCCTCAAAGTTTTGGAGGACGGTACATAGGTCCGACATCCATCTCCACTCCTCAGGTGTTATGTGTGGAGTTTGACCCATTTCCCGACGGCTTAGGTGATGCAGGTAGTCAACAACTGCCCTCTTCTGCTCACATATCCTGACCAACATATGCAGAGTTGAATTCCAACGCGTGGGGACATCACACACCAGTCTGTGGGCTGGAAGACGCAAACGGCGCTGAAAGCCGGCAAGGCCGGCTGAAGCAGCAGGTGACTTGCGAAAATGCGCAGACAGGCGGCGAACTTTTACCAGCAGATCAGACAGCTCTGGGTATGATGTAAGAAACCGCTGAACCACCAGGTTGAGCACACGGGACATGCATGGAACATGCGTCAGCTGGCCTCGCCTCAAAGCTGCCACCAGGTTCCGGCCATTGTCACACACGACCTTTCCTGGCTTTAGGTTCAGAGGTGTCAGCCAGTGATCTGCCTGCTGTTTCAGAGCTGTCCACACCTCTTCTGCATTGTGGGGTTTGTGACCTATGCAGACTAGCTTCAGCACAGCCTGTTGTCGCTTCGCAGAGGCAGTGCTGCAGTGCTTCCAGCTTGTGACTGGTGTGGAGGGTACAGTGGATGAGGATGCGCAGGAGGAGGAGGAGGAGGCTGAGGAGCATGACATTCCGGAGCTTTAGAGTGTCGGTGAAACCCTGACAGAGGTAGGGCCTGCAATCCTTGGTGTGGGAAGGACGTGTTCCGTCCCTCGCTCAGACTGCGTCCCAGCTTCCACAATATTAACCCAGTGTTCCGTCAAGGAGATGTAGCGGCCTTGCCCACAAGCACTTGTCCACGTGTCTGTGGTTAGGTGGACTTTGGCTGAAACAGCGTTGTTCAGGGCACGTGTGATGCTTTGGGACACGTGGTTATGCAATGCAGGGACGGCACATCTGGAGAAATAGTGGCGGCTGGGGACCGAGTAACGTGGGACAGCAACCGCCATCAGGTCGCGGAATGCTTCCGTCTCCACCAGCCCGGAAAGGCAACATTTCTAGCGCTATGAGTCGCGAAAGGTGACAATTTAGGACTGTGGCATGTGGGGCGTTGGCAGTGTATTTACGCCTGCATTCAAAGGTTTGCTGAATGGATAATTGAACGCTGCGCTGGGACAAGGACGTGCTTGATGGTGGTGTTATTTGTGCGTGGGCAACTTCAGGTGCAGGGCCGGAGGCTTGTTTGCGGCCAGCGTGGACAGGGGATTGGCTCTCACGCACAACACGCGAAGACGTAGCAGTGACATCAGCAAGCACCGCTCCTCGACTCTGTTGTACTTCCCACAAAGTCAGGTGCTTGGCTGACATGTGCCTGATCATGCTGGTGGTGGTCAGGTTGCCAGTTTTCGTACCCCTACTGATGCTGGCATGGCAGGTGTTGCAAATGGCCTTTTTAGAGTTATCTGGAGCCAACTTAAAAAACTGCCAGACTCGGGAGGACCTAACATTTGCACAGGCACCTTGTGTCGTGTTGTTGTTCCGGGGAACGGTTGCCTGCCTTCTGCCTGCGGACACGACCCTGCTTCGTACTGCCTGTTGGGATGTTACACCTCCCTCCCCCTGTGCACTGCTGTCCTCGCTCTCCATATCCTCCTGCCAGGTTGGGTCAGCTACTGGATCATCCACCACGTCGTCTTCCTCTTCCTTGGCTAATCGCTGGACTGCTCCTCCTTCTCCTCATGTGCTACCATGATGACCGTTACAATAGTTAGGCTGTTGTTTCAGGTATACCCCCAGTGGTAAATTTTTACGCCCATTCTTTTAGAATGGGCATTACAACGACAGGAGACCCGCTACTTTTCAATGGGAAAAATGTTTTGAGGCCCTCCTGCACGTCTCTATCCAGGGACAATGTGGAGCCTCCCAATGTTTGGCTGCCCTGCTAAAGGGATATACTACAATACACCTACTTCAGGTTTACAGGCCCTCCTGCACGTCTCTATCCTGGGACAATGTGGAGCCTCCCAATTTTTGGCTGCCCTGCCAAAGGGCTAGACTACAATACACCCACTTCAGGTTTACAGGCCCTCCTGCACGTCTCTATCCAGGGACAATGTGGAGCCTCCCAATTTTTGGCTGCCCTGCCAAAGGGCTAGACTACAATACACCCACTTCAGGTTTACAGGCCCTCCTGCACGTCTCTATCCAGGGACAATGTGGAGCCTCCCAATGTTTGGCTGCCCTGCCAAAGGGCTATACTACAATACACTAACTTCAGGTTTACAGGCCCTCCTGCACGTCTCTATCCTGGGACAATGTGGAGCCTCCCAATTTTTGGCTGCCCTGCCAAAGGGCTAGACTACAATACACCCACTTCAGGTTTACAGGCCCTCCTGCACGTCTCTATCCAGGGACAATGTGGAGCCTCCCAATTTTTGGCTGCCCTGCCAAAGGGCTAGACTACAATACACCCACTTCAGGTTTACAGGCCCTCCTGCACGTCTCTATCCAGGGACAATGTGGAGCCTCCCAATTTTTGGCTGCCCTGCCAAAGGGCTAGACTCCAATACACCCACTTCAGGTTTACAGGCCCTCATGCATGTCTGTATGCATGGGTCATTGGTGAACTCCCAATTTTGGACTGCCCTGGTAAAGGAAAATACTACAATACACCCACTTCCTCAAAATGGGCACATTATGTCAAGACAGGGCTTCATGTACGTCGCTTCTCAGGGACATCGGAGTGCCGCACAATGTTTTCACGTAAAATCTTTCATGTAATCACAAAAAGTAACATACACCAGCTGTATCTCACTATTGGGTATGTGCTCTTAACATTTCCACCCTGAATATTCATTTTGGTGTCATTTTGGAAGGTTTTCTGGTGACTCCGTAAAATTGGCGTGAAACTCGGACAAGATTGTTCACAGCTGTGACTTTTGAGTGAGAAATGCTTCCAGGGGTCTTCCCCATGGTGTTGCCATGTCATTTGAGCACTCTTCTGAGACTTTTGTGTCATTTTTAGGGTTTCTACATGCTGCCGGCAGTCATTTCATAAAAATACTCGGGTCTCCCATAGGATAACATTGGGCTCGGTACTCGGGCCGAGTACACGAGTATCTCGGGATGCTCGGCCCGAGCTTCGAGCACCCGAGCATTTTAGTACTCGCTCATCACTAATATGTACCAAATGCCCTGTACATAGGTGAAATCGGGCAAATATTCAGGACAAGTATGAAATTCTCATCGCCACTCAATAAAAGAAAAGTGTATGGACCTACCGGTAGCAAAACATTTTTCCAGCCCTGACCACAGTAAAACTGATATGAGGCTGCTCATCTTAAAAAGCAACTTTAAATCTCAGAGAAAGAGAAGAATTTGGGAATACAAATTGATAACGACCTTTGACACATTCAAAACAGGATTGAATATATCACATGGATTCATGGCTTTTTATAGAACGTGAATGGACATTTGGGTACATCACAGATTCATGCGTTTTCTATTTTTATAAATTGAAAAGACATTTGGGGATAACACATCTCCAACAAACTCCAGTTTTAAGACAATGGACTTTTGACACTTCTTATATGAACGAACCTGCCTCCTTTTATTGCTTTCCTCAACTCATTATTAAGTATTTTCAGTTCTCCACAGACCTCTACCATTATACAATTTGTTCTGCTTATCTTATACTTTTAGTTTCAATTCCCCAGCCTCTCTCTTCCTCCCTAGCCTGACTCTGGCTTACGTCACCTGTCACATTTACTATAACATCTAAAACTGGTTTGTTTTTGTTTTTTTGTTGTTTTTTTTTTGTTTCATTTGCTTATGTATATATGTAAGTGTCTTCAGAATCTGTGTATTATTTGCCAGACGAAGAGACCACAGTGTCCCGAAAGCTTGCAATGTTTACCATCTTTAAAGTTAGCCATTAAAAGGTATCAGCCACTGAGGACTCTCAGATTCCAATATATTTTTCCTTTGATATCAGGATTCTGTCCCATTTCCTCTGAAGCAGTAGTCCTGGCCAGATCACAAAGTTGAACCAAACTTTGATATATCAGTCCAGGAGTTTGATGACAAGACATGTGAAAAGTATTTTATTGCAGTCAATGGGATCAGTTCCACTATAAATTTCCATGCAAAGTTTTAGATAGAGGCAGGAAGGAATTACATCTCAACAGCTATATTCATTGGAGGCAGACTCAAACTGCCCAACTGTGAAATTGGTGGATCCTCCGATGGGTCCCAAACGCTGACCGTCTTTCTTCTCTGCATACAACATATACACTGCATGCCTAATTTAAGATACACCTTTCTCCATTCATCAGTAGAAGTTTATAAAGTTAAGCATACACATATCTTCCTCATGGGAGCTCAGCTCCTAGATTACTTGTTAGTTTGGGGAGGGTGTCAAAGTCTGCACAGGCTCAAACTGCTGTGTTAGAGAACTGGTGCTAGGGGGATCCTCCCCAGTCTCTATTTCTCCTTCTCTGTGTAGAATGGGTGGTGAGGCAGGGAGGATCAGCACAGTCATCTACTCTTGACTGCATTCACTACCCTGCTCCTGGCGCCTTCCACCAGCCAACTGCACCCACCAGCACAGAACTGAAGTTTAGTCTCAGGTAAATTATAAATGTGACCAGGAAAGCTATGTGCTGCACAACTATGAGATAACTAAAGAGATAATGTCCCTTCTGTCTCCGGCACTGCTATGTCAGTGTAGCTCTGTAGTTGGCATTGTCAAAAGCTTTCCTGTATCCTCACAGAGATGACATTTCCTGACCCATTCTCCCATTCTGCTTTTCTCCACTGCTGTCCTGTGATGGTGAAAGGTTGTCCTCATATTCTTCATGGTGCTTAATGTCAGAGATGCAGCTATTTCCCTTTGTGTCTGTATGTATATAAAGTATACGCATAAACACACAGAGATACACTATTATAATTAATCGAGATGAGCGAGTTCTAAGATGCTCGGGTGCTCGATGTTCGGGCCAAGCATCCCAAGATACTCGTGTACTCGGCCCGAGCACCGAGCCCAATGTACCCGGCAGCATGGATAAACCCTAAAAATGTCACAAAAGTATCAGAACAGTGCTCAAATGACATGGGAACAGCATGGGGAAGACCCCTGTAAGCTTTTCAGACTCCAAGGTCACTGCTGCGAACAATGTTGTCACAGTATTACGCCACTTTTACGGACTGTCAAGAAAACGTTACAAAAAGAAACCAAAATGCATTTTCCTGGAGAAAATATTAAGGGCTCATACCCACTTGTGAGACAGAGTTGGTGTATGTTAGTTTTTTGCGCTGTGCGCCGGGTGTCCAGGAAGTCGTCAGGCTGCGCGCACAGCGCATGCGCGGCGCCATAGAGGAGAACGGAGGCGCGCGTTCATGCTAGACTGTGAGGAGAGGCAGCAGCAGGTGACCAGGCTGATTGACAAGAGGGGGCGGGTCGGAGGAGCGCGAAACCCCGCCTCCCGGTCTTAGGTCGTCTTAAGTGTAAGCAGTTATATAAGTTCATATTTGAGTGAATATAGGGCATCAAAAGCCTATAGCCACCTTCTCTGAATGCAGCCTTAGTGCTGCAGAAGATGGCTATTTTAGCTTTTGATGTCCAGGGGGGGTGACAGGTTCGCTTTAACCCAGTGTGCCGTTTGCGAGATGTACCGGCCCTACCCACAAGCACTTGTCCACGTGTCCATGGTTAGGTGGACTTTGCCTGAAACTGCGTTGTTAAGGGCACGTCTGATTTTTTGTGACACGTGCTTATGTAATGCGGGGACGGCACACCGGGAGAAATAGTGGCGGCTGGGGACTGAGTAACATGGGACAACCGCCATCAGGTCGCGGAATGCTTCCATCTCCTCTAGCCTAAATGGCAACATTTCCAGTGCAAGCAGCCGCGAAATGTGTGCATTTAGAACTGTGACATGTGGGGCGTTGGCAGCGTATTTGCGCCTGCACTCCAAAGATTGGTGTATGGATAACTGAACGCTGCGCTGGGACAAGGACGTGGTTGATGATTGTGCTATTTCTGTTTGTGCAAATACAGGTGAAGTACAGGAGGCATCTTCGCATGCAGTATGGACTGTCTTGCACGCACAACAGTGGAAGACGCAGCGTTGTCACCCACAGACACTGCTCCTGGACTCTGGTGTACATCCCACAAAGTCGGGTGATTTGCTGACATGTGCCTGATAATGCTGGTGGTCAGGCTGCTAGGTGTTGCAAATGGCATTTTTGGAATTATCTGCAGACACCTTAAAAAACAGCCAGACCCGGGAAGAAGACCTAACAGTTGTACTGGCAACTTCTGTCATGTTGTTGTTGCGGGGAACGGTTGCCTGCCTTCTGCCTTCCCTTTGTACTAATCCTTTATAATATAACACAGATCAGTGGAATCCACAAGATCTATGTGAATAAGTATAAACAACTAAAGAAAAGATCTCAATCAATTACTGATTAGAAAGGACAGCTGCAGATTAGCTAATCAGGTGCAGCACCTTCAGCTGATACAGAATTTCTACAAAGCACACCTAGAGGTAATAGCATTACAGGATATAGAGTAAAGGGATAAACATCTATCCACTCCAATATAATGTTTTTTTCACTGCACTGCATTTATTTATGATATAATTAACGAAAAACTCTAACCAACATACAACCATACAGAAGTGTGAGGGCGCTGGAAAGCAGGATGATCCTGCAGCTCCCGTAATCCAAATCCCCGACACACCTCCTCTTCTCACCATCAGCATAATGCTGAAATTCTCGGACCCCTGAGGGGGCAGAGCAAAATAGCAGGTATGATTTTATTGAATTATAAACGATCTATAGATCCTAGAACTGCAGTGTTCGGCTCTGCTTCATCATGTAGGAGGGCAGGGACTGTACTAAAAAGTTTTCTCTCCCCAGAATTCCCCTTTAAAGATTATAAGGAATAGCTAGAGTCAAATTGGGATTAAGGTTTTTTTCTTTTTTTGTATTGTTATAGGAACGGAACAGTAAAATTTAATTTCTCTGTCACATGGCAAAAACTATTGATGGACAGAACTAATTGAATATAATCAGATCTTGTTTTTATAGGGCGTCTATCTTTTTAACGGAAAACAGAATGTTACACCTGTTCTTCCAGTGAATATAATGCAATTTACGACTTAGCCTCCTAATAAGTACAACACAAGAGTGAACATATCCTGAGCACTGAAATTTAGAGTGGTCCCAAGGAGTCAATTATACTGGTGTGCCCCAGGAAGCCCAGTTCATCACTGGCTGGGGGCTAAGCCTGACATGAAATCAGCCTATAAAAAAATCCCAAAGGTGGCAGGGGTTAATGCCTGGTCTCTGTATAGGCCAGACATGTTTTTTGACATTTGCACAGAACTTGCAAGGGTAGAAAAATGTAAAATGCCACTTTAGTATGTGTCCTTTATACATAGTTGCATGTCTCTTTCCATTAACTATTTTTGACTGATACGTGACTACATTACACAATGGTGAGGTGCAAAAAGAATAGCTTCTTAAAGTGATCCTAACCCCAGAAACTGACCCCCCCGTATCTTTAGACCTGTCCCTGCACCCCCTCTCATCATTTCTAGCCATCCCTTTTGCAGAAAAAAATCGCTTTTGTAAAGTAGAGAAAAAGTTATATTACTTTGTCCTGTGTGAGTTCTCTGTTTCTGAGCAAGCCACAAATAGGCGGGGCCTGTGTGCTGCTGCCTTGTAATTATGCACGCCCCTCTCTGCTTGCTAAGAGCCTGGCCTCGTCATGAAAGAGGCGGGGCTAAATCATGCCGGAGCCCCGCCCCCTTTCATGACGCGGCCAGGCTCTTAGAAGCAGAGAGGGGCGTGCATAATTACAAGGCAGCAGCAGACAGGCCCCGCCCATTGTGGCTTGCTCAGAAACAGAGAACTCACACAGGACAAAGTAATATAACTTTTTCTCTACTTTACAAAAGCGATTTTTTTCTGCAAAAGGGATGGCTAGAAATGATAAGAGGGGGTACAGGGACAGGTCCAAAGATACAGGGGGGTCAGTTTCTGGGTTTAGGATCACTTTAACTTCTCCCATCAGTATCAATATAGGAACATTTTGAGCCATGCTGGGGTGCTTTATGCCTGTATGTTAGTATATCAATATTTATGTGCTGTGGGACGTTTGTTGTTTTTTTTACATGAACTAATACACTGCCAACAATTCTTCACATTTTATGCTGTGATTTTAGCATAAGTATGACGTGTATATATAATATGTTTTGTTGTTTTGTTGTGACCTTTAGTTGGCTGTGTTGAACGGCTGTTCAAGAGGTTAAAGGAGGACATGGAGGCAGTCTGTGATGTGTCAGCAGTTTGCTGAGCACAGCTCTAGATGTCGGCGGCCCTGGTTCAGAGATTTAATGGGATTGTCCAATGAACAAGGTACATTCTAATTGATTTTGGTATACTATTAAGTTCAACAATTGGATGTGATGAAAAACAATGTGAGTGTGCTGAGTAGGGATGGGCGAATCTACTCGCTAGGACTCGTTACTCGGCGAGTAGTAAGGGACTCGCAGGACTCGGTACTCTGTGAGTTTCCCAGCGATTACTCGCACAGCAACGAGTCCAATGCAAATCAATGGCAATCCTAGTTTTGTCAGAGACTCTGACAAAACTAGGATTGCCATTGACTTGCATTGGTCTCATTACTGTGCAAGTAATCGCAGGGAAACTCGCAAAGTAACTGCTGTTACTTTGCGAGCTGAGTCCGGCTGTCTGCTCTGTGCAGGCTGCCGCAGCTCCTGAGTCCTAGAGCCCGCCTGCTCACAGAGATGATGTAACAGAGCTGCGATTGTTCTCAGTCTGCTCATTCCCTGTGCATAGACATCTATATCTATGCACAGGGGATGTAGTCCCTAATGGCTTTTTTTTTTATTTCTAATAAAAAAATTTCTCTGTGTTGTGTTTTTTTAACCTTTATTGGAGATTCTTAGTGGCCGGGTCAAACGTGGCCTGACATTAAGAATCTCGGGCTTAATACCAGCTTGTATAACAAAGCTGGTATTAACCCCTTTATTACCCAGCGTGCCACCGCCACCAGGGCCGCTGGAAGAGCGGGGTTCAACGCCAGAGGATGGCGCTTCAATGAACGCGCCATCTTCTGAGGCGGCTGCGGGCTGCAATTTGCAGCGGGGGGTGCCCAGAAAGCTTGGGCATCCCTGCGCTGCGGATTCCAGCCCCCAGCTGCTTAGCTGTACCTGGCTAGACATAGAAATTGCGCGGAGCCCCACGCATTTTTTTTTAATTATTTCATGAAATTCATGAAATAATTAAAAAAAAGGGCTCCCCTATATTCTTGTGTCCGGCCAGGTACAAATAGGCACCTGGGGGTTGGGGGCAGCCCGTCGCTGCCTGCTGGATCCGACTGGTTCCAGAAATACGGCGAAGCCCAGGTGAAATTTTTTTCTGACAAATCCATAAAACAATGTAAATAAAAGGGACTGCATCTTTATTAACCCCTGGACCATGGGCGAGGGGTTAATAAGGATGCAGTCCCTTTTTTAGGATTGTTTTATTGATTTTTCAGAAAAAAAATTACATGGGCTTCGCCGTATTTCTGGAACCAGCCGGATCCAGCAGGCAGTGACGGGCTGCCCCCAACCCCCAGGTGCCTATTTGTACCTGGCCAGACACAATAATATAGGGGAGCCCTTTTTTTTTAATTATTTCATGAATTTCATGAAATAATAAAAAAAAAATGCGTGGGGCTCCGCGCAATTTCTATGTCTAGCCAGGTACAGCTAAGCAGCTGGGGGCTGGAATCCACAGCGCAGGGATGCTCAAGCTTTCTGGGCACCCCCCGCTGCAAATTGCAGCCCGCAGCCACCCCAGAAGATGGCACGTTCATTGAAGCGCCATCCTCTGGCGCTGAGCCCTGCTCTTCCAGCGGCCCTGGTGGCGGTGGCACGCTGGGTAATAAAGAGGTTAGGGCCAGCTTTGTATTATCAGCTGGCCCTAAGCCCGAAATTTATGGCGGTCACGCCAATATTAGACATGACCGCCATGAATTTCTATTAAATTGTTTTAAAAAAAACACAACACAGAGAAAAAATTTTATTAGAAATAAAAAAAAAAGCCATTAGGGACTCCATCTTTAATTAAAAAAATCCTCTTCCGTCCGACGTAGTCCAAAACGTGATGTCCTCTCTGCTACATCCCTTTGCATAGATATAGATGTCTATGCACAGGGACTGAGCAGACTGAGAACAATCTCAGCTCTGCTACATCAGGCAGCAGGCGGGCTCTAGGACCCTGGAGCTGCGGCAGCCAGCACAGAGCAGACTGCCTGACTCCTTACTGTGCGAGTTTCCCAGCGATTACTTGCACAGTAAATGAGTCCAATGCAAGTCAATGGCAATCCTAGTTTTGTCAGAGTCTCTAACAAAACTAGGATTGCTTCAGGCTGAAGCTTCCGAGACACATCTGTGATTTGTAAATCGCACAATACTCGCTATTACTCGCTTCCCCATTCATTAACATTGGACTCGCTAGACTCGCAACGAGTAGCGAGTCCCGGGCTCGGACTCGCTGGAGTCAAGCGATTCCGAGTAATTTAGGACTCGCCCATCACTAGTGCTGAGATAATCTTATATATGTGCCCCTGTTATGTACTGTGTCTGACTTTGGAAGAATATGGTTTTTACATAAAACATATCTTGACCAGAGGAGGTAACTGTAGAGATGACATAGCAGTGGCCTACAGATGCTGCTTTCTATGATGTAAAACATTACGCCACCTGTTTTATCACATGAGCAAGGGTTTCTGCCATATCTCTAGCTCAGTGATGTTTGCGTTCTGGGGTTTCAGTGGGACTTTCCTAGAGTTCTATTCTGGACCCAAACGTTACAGGAACCTCATTGGAAGTCACTGATTGGGCAGTTCAGCTCTCCGCTCACATACAGCCAGGTATAAACAAACACTTCTGGGAGTGGATGGGATTTTGTCATTTTCTTTTTTTGTACACACTGTATCCGATAACGCTGATTTTACCCCAGTTCGATCAATTCAAACTCTGCAAGTGGCTCATACTGGACCGAACACAGAGTATACCCGAGCGCAGTGATGATCGCTCCAATAATTTGCGAACGTAAAGCACCCAAACACTAAAATGTTTTGTAAAGTATGTGTTCGGTACGAACACCAATCTTGAAGGTTCGGTTAAGTCAACCCTAGTCATTGAGGTAAGAGTTTGGTTACCACTGACCACATCTGTCACTATCTTCATTTACGATATGGGAAAAACTCTCGCTTTGATGATAAAACTGTGGAGCCCACTGGGACGGGATACTCGGTACCGGACCGGGGTATATGCTGGGGATGTCACGGCAGCCTTGGTCCGGACCGTGTCCCGAGCCCACAAGTAATGGGGGGAATATTTACAGGGGAGTTTGTCGTGACGCCACCCACAGGTTGTGATCAGGGTGACCACCGCTACTGCAGAACCTCCGGGGATGATGTTTAGCAGCCGGTGATGTCTCCGTGGGTAGAGCTTGGTTCCCCGGGGCAGTGATAGTAATAGTCTATGATGGATGCTGAATAGGGGAAGTGGTAGTAGAGGTGATAGCAGTTTGTGAGGGAACATAGGGTTGGAGCACAAGGATCACACAGACTCACGGTTTTGTTGTTTTCCAAGTCATTACTGCAGATGTTGTTAGCAGAGTACTGTCCACGGAGTCTGTACCCGGGCCAAGTTGTTCCCACCCTGACCGGGTCCTCAGCTTACCACTCCTGCGCCTTGTGGGTGTGGCCCTTCTGCTGCTTTAGCTGAGCTGCTGGCCCTGTCTCTCCTCACAGGTACCCTCTTTGCTGGGCAGCATGAGTTTTTTCGTGTGTTTCTGAACCCGCCGGGTTGCTTTGCTGAGGTACAGTGTAGATCTACAACCTCCACTATCCTGATGTTTACTGTGTTGCGTGTCAGTCACAGTTTTGCATCTGGTATCCGGTCTGTGCACTCCTCCAGGGCGAGTTATGAGGTAACTCAATCTCCCAGATGTGTTCCTCTTTTTCTCTCACTCCTTCCCTCAGACCCTGGCTAGGCCTGGAATTGAGTAGGAGACTGTGGAGAAGCCTGATGCAGCCTCTTTACACCAAAATCTCCCTCTCTCAGTTCTCCCAGGAACTGAACTAACTACTTCCTATTGACACCAGAATATATAAGGGAGCTGATTTAGCTCCCCCTTCTGGCCTAGAAGTGCTATGCAGTGTCAGGTATTGTGTGAGGAGTGAACCCTTGTTGTTGTTTCTGTGGCACTTAACCCCTGGGGTGCCAAATTCCCCCTTAGTTAAAAACAGTACTCCGGGACAGTAAAAAAACAAACAATTAATATAACAATTAATATTTACAGAGCCTTAAAAAGTAAAAGTACAAAAAACACTTAAATGTTCAAAAAGAGTCCAAAAAGTTAAAAATAACAGTCCTCCCGGGGGTTTAGTCCATTGCCTCCAAGGCTGGTGAATATATACAAATAAGTCTTTACCACAACCAGTCCCATGGTATGTATGGTCAATAAATAAATAATAAAAGTTCAAAGTTCAAGAAGTAGTTCATATAGGATAGTCTCTGTAGGTACTGGGCTTTTTAACGTTGCAAACAATATAAACACATACGGGTGTCTTTGGTTTGTAAGTTCAGTAGGCCTCTAGGCCCTCGGGTCACCGCATAAGAGGCCAAGTTCCCACTTAACACCAAGCTATTCTCACCCTTTCTATACATTTTACACTCTACCGGTTTCAATTTACACTTACACAAACATATTTACATTTTACAATTGATTTTACATTTTACTCTCTGTACCTAGCCGGTAACTGTCCCTTGGTACTACGCTCTGATCTGCGTACTGATGGTGTGGGTGGACATGTACCTACTTGGAGTGTCTGGTACTATGGCAGATGGAAGTCTGACTGTAGGACTGGCAAGGTCACTGGGACCAGGAATTTGTTCTTCCTCTACGGGTTCTACTTCCAGTTTGTCAGGTCTTGGGACTTCTGGTTGTACGGGTTCTGGTGTTGGTTCAACCATTGGAGGGAAAGCAATGATTGGGACTACAACTGCTCCAAAGTAATTTGGCTATGTTTTGGGGAAATCTCCTAGAACGGTATGGAAAACTTCATCTTCTTCTTTGACAGGTTGGGCCTGTATGGGTACGGTTACTTTTGGTGTCTTCAGGGTTTCAGGACACAGTTTGAGATGGTCTCTTGACACAACTGCTGACGTTCGTCCTTTGTCTTTACTTATTAGACACATTTTAGCATTGTCTAAATTGGATGGTAGGACAGTATATGGGGTGGTTTCCCACTGATTATCCAATTTGTTGGTGCGTCTCTTTCTCTTGAGAACTTGCTCACCAGGTTGCTTGAGCACGTTGGTTAAAGGTTCTCTCTTGTCTTGCTCTAACTTGCTGAAGACTTTTCTCTACGCATTCCTTTACTTGGCGATTCTGCTGTTGACGTAGGGTATCCCAATTGGATTCTTCAACTTCTGCATCAGGTTTTAGAATTCCCATATCTAAATCAATTGGCTGCTTACCGTGTCTTGCACACATAAGGTAGGCTGGGTAACAGTTTGTAGAACTCACCCGGACATGGTTGTATAGGTCTACCAAATTGGGTAATTTCTCTGGCCATTGATTTCTTTCTGATTCTGGTAATGTTTTCAACAGGTCAATTACAATATGGTTCATCTTCTTGCATAAGCCATTGGTTTGGGGATGGTAGGCTGTCATGCGGATCTTCTTACAGCCGTACATATTGCAGAACTCCTGGAAAATCTCAGATTCAAACACTGGACCTTGATCTGCAAGGACTTGTTCCGGGTAGCCATGAGGTCTACAGAAATGTGTCTGAAATGCTCTTGCAGCTGTCTTCGCTGTCAGGTCCTTGCCTGCTGGGTACCACCCCTAAGAAGTGGGAGTAATGGTCCACGATGGTTAAGGCATAGACATAGCCTGACCGGCTTGGTGACAACTTGACGTGGTCTAATGCAGCTAACTCAAGGTGTTGCTTGGTTACTATGGACTGGAGTGGGGCTCTCTGTTGATCTTTTCTTCTGAGGTTGCACAGGCCACATTTTCTACACCAATCTTCAATTGACTTCCTCATGCCAACCCAGTAGAATCTCTCTCTTAAGAGCACTTCCAACTTCTTCCATCCAAAACGACCTGCACCGTCATGGTAGGCTTCTAAGACCATTTTGACATCTCGCTTGGGTACGATGATCTGCCAGACTAACTCGTGCAGAGCTTCCCGTGAAACAGGAACAACTTGCCTTTCTCTTTCCAGAGTTGTTGGGTTTCAGCTGGGGCGTTCTGGTTAGGGTATGCACCTTGCTGTGTAAGCAGTTCTTTCACTAGTTTCACAGCCGGGTTGCTATCCTGGGTGTCAGCCCATGCATAGTGTGCTAACGGGTTGAGACATGGCAGCTGTTCTCTTTGGTAGATGCCGGGTTGATTATTTTTACCTTAGAACGATGAAAGGCCGGTCGTTCAATTTCTTCCAACTCCTCCGGTTCCTCTTCCACGTCTTTCAGGTGTGGCATCCGGGATAATGCTTCTGCGTTCCCGTTCTTGTGGCCTGCCCTATATTTGATGACAAAATTGTAGTTAGACAGTCGGGCTATCTATCGCTGCTCCAACGCACCTAATTTTGCTGAATCCAGGTGGGTCAACGGGTTGTTATCTGTATAGATGGTGAATTCTGCGGCTGCCAGGTAGTGTTTGAAACGTTTGGTTACAGCCCAAACTACTGCCAGTAGTTCTAGCTTGAAGGAGCTGTAATTCTCGGGGTTTCTTTCCGTAGGCCGGAGTTTCCTGCTTGCAAAGGCAATAACTCTCTCTTTGCCTCTTTGCTTCTGTGACAGTACTGCTCCCAGTCCCACGCTGCTGGTATCCGTGTACAGAATGAAGGGTTGATGGTAATCCGGATATGCCAGGATCTCTTCTCCTGTCAGCGCACACTTCAGCTTGTTGAAGGAATCTTCCTCCCTCTCTTCACTCCACTGGAAAGGATGATTACGGGTTGAAGACCTTTTTGACTGTCCTACTAGGATGTCTTGCAGGGGAGCTGCTAACTTCGTGAACTCTCTGATAAATCTTCTATAATAGCCTACCAGGCCCAGGAATTGCCTCACTTCTTTCACGTTAGTAGGTCTTGGCCAATCCCTTATCACTGTGACTTTATCAGGATCCGGTGCTACTACCTCTGAACTCACGACGTGTCCCAGGTAGGGTATCTTTGGCTTGAGAAGGTGGCACTTGGATGGCTTGATTTACATGCTGTATCCGGATAAGGCCTCAAATACTTCTGCCAGGTCTTGTAGATGTAGCTCATACATCTTAGAGTAGACTATGATGTCATCTAGGTACAGGAGGACAGTTTCAAAGTTCTTTTGGCCTAGGCAACTCTCCTTCAGGCGTTGGAAGGTACTGGGTGCGTTGCAGAGTCCAAACGGCATACAATTGAACTCAAAGAGGCCCATCGGCGTAGTAAACGCTGTCTTCTCCTTGTTGGCCTCTGCCATAGGAACTTGCCAGTACTCACTAGTCAGATCAAGGGTAGAAAAGTAGTTAGCAGATTTTAATGCAGCTAATGACTCCTCAATCCTAGGTAATGGGTATGCGTCCTTATGTGTGATGCGGTTGATCTGCCAGTAATCTATGCACATTCCATCTTTCTAACCAACACTAAAGGCGCTGCCCAGGGGCTACAACTGTCTCTTATTACCTGTGCAGTTTTCATTTCTTTGAGCATGTCATTGGTGGTTTGGTAGTGAGCGGGTGGTAATGGTCTATACCTCTCTTTTATAGGTTGATAGTTACCTGTGGGTATAGGGTGCTCTACCCCTTTAATTATAATTATTATTATTATTATTATTATTATTATTATTATTATGCGGCTGCCTTTTTAGTGAATGTGTGTGGATGTGGTTGCTGCACATGAAGATATCGCAGCCTCCAGGTTTGCTACTTGAGACTCACAGTCTCTCCAATAGTCTGGGGCTGGTCTCCTCTGCAACCTGGTCCCTCCACCCGAATACGGTTGGAGTGGATACGAGCACCACGGGTGGATTCTTAACTTCCTGTGCCCATAGGACCCCTTCTCTGTCTCTGGAGCCCTTCACTGGCTCCTGCATCCCTCCTCTCGCCTCCCTTGACCAGGGACAAGCTCCTCTCTGCTCCAGTCCCCAGGACATCTCTCAAACTCCTCACTAACACACTAACTACTCTCTGACTAACTGATGTTTTTCCTAACGTACTCCTCATGTTCTCTCTACCTCTGGGTGTCCTACTCTTCTCTACTTTCTCCATCCAACTCCTCTACCTAGTTCACCCTCCATCCTGAGATGGGGTCCTCCCTCAATAGGGACCACCCAGATCTCCTGGCCTGAAGTGGTGTAGTGTTGGATGCAGGTGTGTGGGTACCGGGTACTGCCCCCTCCTTACCCGAGAGTGGGGTTCCATGCCTCTGGCTGAGGTGCAGTACCTCAATGGCGACTTGATCCACAGGAGTGCCACAGCATGGTAATATACCCCACTTGTATACTTTTTGACCTGGTTGAGAGGTGGAAGAAGCTTGTTTATGGTTATAGAAATGATTGATTACACTTATTCACTCCAAAAGGTGTGCAACAAATATTTTGTTGATGGTGTCAACAATTTTGCCCAGTCCATTTTTGGATTTTTTTGTGAAATTATGCCCAATTCGCTTTATTTTTTGCATTGTTCCAATACACACAAAGGGAGAAATACTACAATTTCTGGAACAATTTCAAGGGTGCCAACACTTTCATCCATGACTGTATTTGACCAGGACACACTCATGTGTGATTAGACAACCTGATTTTTTTTTTGAAGAGGCTGCATTCTATGGTAATCTATCCTAGAAAGCTATTGCTATTTCTAGTAAAATGAAGTTAAAAAATTATGTTCTTTAAAAATTACACAGCTGTCTACTTGCAATATCAAAGCACCCATTTAGAAAATATGTTGACAGAAATGTAGCCATATGAAAAGTTTTCAAAAAGCATGATAAATCATGTGAGTCTTCTTTAATATCATATAGGTATAAGATTGCTCGCTACTTTGAGGTGATTTACTTCTATCATCATTCTTAGTTTGGGGTAACAAGCTACTGTAAATGGCTATATGATAGCTACATACTTTTTTTTAGCTGTTTTCTCCCATAGGATAAAAATGAATTATTACGTTCAGAATCAATCAAGACTATTATCAATCAAGAGCATTACAATATTTCCTGTTGGCGCAACTTGAAGCAAGGCAGAAAATTCTTGATTCATGTAATATGTTCTAGCATAATAATAGATGTATAAAGCAAGTAGCTTCACACATAAAAGGATTTTGCTGTCTAAATGTTGCGTTTATTTTTTGAAATAGATGAAATATGTATCCAGTTATTACATTGATTTGTGTCAAACTCTATAAAGTATTACAAAAAGTACCGTATATTACATAGTGTATTGTATATCATATTTCTATGTCATGGTATATCACACTATATAACGTGATGTGTTCTTTTGTATTATATCAGATCATCAATTCAGTTAATATTTTCATATTTGGTATAAAATATTTGGCATTATTAAAAGCAATCTGTTATATCCAAATCAAGGTAAGGACTTAAAGTATTCATTATCTATTTAAAAAACACAGCTTAGAAAACAGTAGTGGTCCAAAACGAACATTTATCTTAATTCTAAATCTCTAGTCTTACCCTCTTGTAGGGGTGAAGCTGATCTCTGCTTTTCCTGCTCACTGACTTCCCATCTTATAATGCGCACTGACAGTGTCCCCTCTTGCCGACTTATCACTTCTCATTAGAACGGGCATGTGAGTGCACTGTCACTGAGCATTGAAAGTAATATCGTACTGTGGCAAAAGAGCTCTACTGAGTATATAACAGTATTGACAACTAATGTATGCTCAGTAGGGCAAGGGCTCATCCAGCTCCAAAAATGGACATAAATGATGATGCTTCATTTCAATGTGGGGATAGAACCCGCAGCAGTGACCACAGTCTCTACCCCTTGATGATCTTGAAACGTGTTATCTGGGATTTTAAAAAAATCTAAGTGTATATCTAGGCTGCAAAATGCTGACAATTTGTAATTTACACCTTGTCAGCATTTTGCTAGATATCACTATTCTTCGTGTGGAGAAGACAAACCAGGGGGCATTTTTTCCTTGGAGTTTGGGTGCAAACATCATAACTGATTGTTCACACCCACTCTCCGAGAAGCACACCCCACACAGCAACAAGAACTCTCCTATCCTAAGCATTCCCGCCTCACACAGCAGCAAGCTCCTCCAGTCTCAGTATGCCCTCTCCAGTCTCAGTATGCCCTCCCCCCTCCAGCATGCCCGACCACCCAGTCTCAGTATGCCTATCAGTATGCTCAGTATGTGCTATCAATTTTGGTGGAATGGCCCAAAACTGATGTGGAACGGCCCAAAACTCATGTGAAAATGGTAAAAGTCGCAAAACATTTGCACAACTTCACAATTTTGTGACTTTTCAAAGAGAATTTTATGTGAGTTTTCTTGTGTGGCACCTCTGCAAACCGGTGGCCACAGAGTAGTACAGCAGCTGGGATATTGAGCCATCCACCCCAAACCAAACACCCAAAATTCCCCTAATCCCTAGACCTAGGACTTTATGCCAGGCAGGGGAGAGGTGGGGGAAGGCTGAGTGGTGGGTGGAGCTTAGGAGAGACACCTGTGAATGGGGGAGGAGCAACAGTAGTGACCTGAGAGGGAGAGTGACAGTTAGTCAGTCGATGAGCGAAGGTCGAGTGGGAACCAGAGTCCTAGCTGAAGCCCTGACATAGGTAAAAGACTGTAACAACTGGAGAGGAAAACCGGGACCCGGTGGCCGGTGTCATCTGATGGCTGACCGGGTCCGAGGCTACTGACCAGGTGTAAAGGAGAAGGAGTCCAAGGTGGAAGACACTGAGGGACTGGGTCGACGGACAGGGAACCGGCCCTGTAGAAATGATTGGCTGCTTCATGCCTTAACCGGTGAGGTGAAGGGTCTCTATGCCAAAAAACATACTGACTGTCACACCGAAGGAAAGGCCTCAGAGAGGACTAGGGATCCCAAAGGGAGGATACCCAGGAAAGTCCGCGACTGCTAGCCTGGAGGTTGTGAGCGGTCCTGAAGAGACCTGAAAGGCATTGAGAAAGGGGGTGCTTTTGGTGATTCAACTTAGCTGTTGTACTGGCTACCGATACCGCTCACTGCAGAACCAAGACTGTGTAAAAATAAGAGCAACAGCAGTGAGTAAAGTACCCGGTTGAACTTGAGACTTGTGTGAGAGTTTTATTAAGCGTCCTTGAATACAAACTCTGCATCTGAGAAGTTGCGAGACTGAGAGATCAGAAACACAGCTGTCAGAAGTAAGTTGCACCCCCACGGTTACCTCACAGTCACCTCAGTATAAACTTCAATCACCGGCCCAGGGAATAAACCAGCCCTGCCCATGGAGGGATCATCACCTTGCTGCATCATATCACCATCCCCCGGAGCCGAAACAAGCAGCGGCGGTCACATCTGGCCGCATACCATGGGTGGTGTCACAGTGACAAACTTTAATTCTATTTTTCCCCCTTTTTAAATTTGTTGCGGACCCTCCAGGGCCACGAACCAGTCCACAGCCACTACTGTGACATTCCCCTGTGACCAGACAGCAGGGACTAGTCCCGAGTAACCCACAGCCCTGGTAGGCAATACACTTGCATTATGCTTTCATACCAATCCAAAACATAAAAGTGAAAGATATACAGTATAGATAGCAGGTAATCTTTTTTCTAAGAGCTCAAGATATGTAATTACCAACTTCAAAAAAGATATATAAAAAAGAATCTTTATTTAACCTCTTAACGACGGCCTTACATCTACAGACGTCGGAAAAAAAAGGGTACTTCTGCCTAGCCAACGTCTGTAGACGTAAGGCAGAACTAAGCCCAGTTGCGCAGCCTCTGTAGCTAAAATCTCTGTCAGTGTACCGATTGTAGCTGAGACCCTAGAGATTAGGAATTGGCTGGTGTTTTACCGGCACCAGTAATGTGATGACCAGTAAGCACCGTTTACCGATCATCACATTACAAAAATGACATTGCCGGTAAAAAGTACTTTCACTTTGATCTGACATGAAACCATATGTCGGATCAAAGTGAAAGCATTAACCCCTAACTGTCCCAAGACCCCCAGTACTAGGGATCACCCCCTTTGTGGTTAACTGCAGATCATCATCCCTGAGTGGTCACAAGGGGTTACCTGATCTGCCATTAATCCCTTGTGACCACACAGGGATGATGATCTGCAGTTAACCCCTTGTGGTTAACTGCAGATAATCATCCCTGTGTGGTCACAAGGGGTTACCTGATCTGCAGTTAACCTCTTTGTGACCACACAGGGGGTTAACTTCAGATCATCACCTGAATGAGAATCGTCGCGGGACCTCCCACTGGACTACGTCGGACCTTCCAACTGGACTACGTCGGACCTTCCCACTGGACTATGTCGTACGTCACAGTAATAAAGATGGGGTCTAAATATGTGTTTTGTGGGGTTTTTTCCAATAAAAATATTTTTCTCTCTGTGTTGCGTGTTCTTTACAATTTACTAGAGATTCCTAATGGTCCGGTCTAATATTGGCCAGACGTTATGAATCTCGGGCTTACTGCCAGCTGCCAAAAAGCTGGCATTAACCCCTTATTACCCAGTCTGCCACCACTACACGGCAGCTGGAAGAGCTGGATACAGCGCCAGAAAATGGCGCGTCTATGAATGCTCCATTTTCAGGGGCGCTGCAGGCTGCAATTCGCAGTGGGGGGGGGGCCCAGAAAGCTTGCGCCTTCCTACGCTGAGGATTCCAGCCCCCAGCTGCCTAGTTGTACCTGGCTGGCCCAAAAATGTGGCGAAGCCCACGCCATTTTTTTTTTTAATCATTTCAAGAAATTATTTTTAAAAAAAAAGGGCTTCCCAATATTTTTAGTTTCCAGCCAGGCAAAACTAGGCAGAAGGGGCTGGTAGCAGCCACGTCGTTTTTTTAAAAAAAATTTAATAAAGAAATACTAGAAAAAAATGCAGGAGAGGAGACGACCAGGACACGGTGTCTCCGTATCTTGTGCACATGCTCTAAAAGTGAGAAATTGTGTGAAAAAAAGAAAATATTCAATATGACCTTATCAAATTCTATGAAGTAGCTGTAGGTTCCAAATGCTCACTATACCCCTAGATATAATCCTTGAGGCGTCTAGTTTCCAAAATGTGGTCACTTGTGCGGGAGCTCCAATGTTTAGGCATATAGGGGCTCCCCATATCCGACATGGTGTCCGCTAACTATTGGAGCTAATTTTCCATTCAAATTGTTAGAGGACACCATGTCGCATATGGAGAGCCCCTGTGTGCCTATACATTGGAACTCCCCCACAAGTGACCCCATTTTGGAACCTAGACCCCCCAAAGAACATATATAGATGTATAGTGAGCACTTTCAACCCCAGGTACTTCACAAATTAGTCAGTAAAAAGGAAAAAAAGAAGATTTTTGTAGAAAAAAAGTACTTTTTCATTTTTACGGATCAGTTTATGAAGCACCTGGGGGTTCAAAGTGCTCACTATGCATCTAGATAAGTTCCTTGGGGGTCTAGTTTACAAAATGGGGTCACTTTTGGGGGAGCCCCAATGTTTAGGCACATAGGGGCTCTCCATACGTGACATGGTGTCCACTAACAATTGGAATTGTAAGTGGATACCATGTGTATGGCGAGCCCCTGTGTGCCCAAACATTGGAGCTCCCCCACAAGTGACCCCATTTTGGAAACTAGACACCACAAGGAACTTATTTACAGGCATAGTGAGCACTTTGAAACCCCAGGTGCTTCACAAATTGATCCATAAAAATGAAAAAGTACTTTCTTTTCCATAAAAATGTTCTTTTTTCATTTTTACGGATTCATTTGTGAAGCATCTGGAGGTTTAAAGTGCTCACCCACCATCTAGATAAGTTCCTTGGGGGGGTCTAGTTTCCAAAATGGGGTCACTTATGGGGGAGCTACACTGTTTAGGCACACAGGGGCTCTCCATATGCGACATGGTGTCCGCTAACAATTGGAGCTAATTTTCCATTCAAATTGTTAGCGGACACCATGTCGCATATGGAGAGCCCCTGTGTGCCCAAACATTGGAGCTCCCCCACAAGTGACCCCATTTTGGAAACTAGACCCACCCAAGGAACTTATCTACAGTCATGGCCAAAATATTTGAGAATGGCACCAAAATTATATTTTCACATGATCTGCTGCCCTCTGGTTTTTATTTGTGTTTGTCTAAAGTTTATATCACATACAAAAATATAATTGCAATCATATTTTGAGTACCAAAAGGTTATATTGACAGTTAGAATGAGTTAATGCAGCAAGTCAATATTTGCAGTGTTGACCCTTCTTCTTCAGGACCTCTGCAATTCTCCCTGGCATGCTATCAATCAACTTCTGGACCAAATCCTGGACCAAATCCTGACTGATAGCAGTCCATTCTTGCATAATCAATGCTTGCATTTTGGCAGAATTTGTTGATTTTTGTTTGTCTACCCGTCTCTTAATGATTGACTACAAGTTCTCAATGGGATTAAGATCTGGGGAGATTCCAGGCCATGGACCCAAAATCTCTGTTTTGTTCCCTGGGCCATTTAGTTATCACCTTTGCTTTATGGAAAGGTGCTCCATCATGCTGGAAAAGGCATTGTTGGGCGCCAAACTGTTTTTGGACGGTTGGGAGAAGTTGCTCTTCGAGGATATTCTGGTACCATTCTTTATTCATGGCTGTGCTTTTAGGCAAGACTGTGAGTGAGCCGATTCCCTTGGCTGAGAAGCAACCCCACACATGAATGGTTTCAGTAAAACAAGAGAAAAGGGGGGGGGGACAAGAGGCGCAATAGTGCCCTTATCACTAGACACTGATGGGTGTAATGGTGAGTAATTAAATCTGCTCACCTGGTCCAGTTGTGAGACCCACAACTGGTTTGAAGGCTTATTGGTAATGTCCTGATGGGGCTACTGGCCGGTGGGCAGACTACGCAGGGAACTTTTACTGGGCTTATGGGTAAGTCATTACTGTGCACCTTATTGCAATTAGATCAGGGTTATGCTATACCTACTTAGTTAAACTGTACCTTTACCCTGTTCTAAGCACCTTTTAGCACATTGCACCTTTACTGCCCCTCTGAACCCTTTTATACAGTCCTTGCCTGTCTTGCCCACTTGTCATCTGTCTCCCTCCCTATGTCTTGAATCCTTGTCATTTTTACCCTGGACACGTCTATTTATTGTATCCACTGCATCTAATAAAATATTATTCTTTGCAATATACACTGGTGTGGACAGCAAATACGTGTTTTTAGTTACTCGGGCATTAGCACTCTCACTCTCTCCTTCTTTTTATAATGTATACTGAGTAGTCTGCCCCTAACATGGTCATTTCTGGTCCCCCCTTCTCATTCTTTATTCATGGCTGTGCTTTTAGGCAAGACTGTGAGTGAGCCGATTCCCTTGGCTGAGAAGCAACCCCACACATGAATGGTTTCAGTAAAACAAGAGAAAAGGGGGGGGGGACAAGAGGCGCAATAGTGCCCTTATCACTAGACACTGATGGGTGTAATGGTGAGTAATTAAATCTGCTCACCTGGTCCAGTTGTGAGACCCACAACTGGTTTGAAGGCTTATTGGTAATGTCCTGATGGCTGCTGCTGGACTCCCACCGGCCACACTCACGTGTAGGTTGTAACAATGCTTAGGGAAAAAAGGTGTGCTGTAGTCCGCGCTGCCAGGATCACTCACTCCAATAAATACGAGTAGAAAATCTTCATCAAAACCTCCTTTACTCTCCTACGCGTTTCAGTGCCCTCCTGGCACCTTCATCAGGGATCAACTGAACTGATGAAGGTGCCAGGAGGGCACTGAAACGCGTAGGAGAATAAAGGAGGTTTTGATGAAGATTTTCTACTCGTATTTATTGGAGTGAGTGATCCTGGCAGCGCGGACTACAGCACACCTTTTTTCCCTAAGCGATGAATGGTTTCAGGATGCTTGACAGTTGGCATGAGACAAGACTGGTGGTAGCGCTCACCTCTTCTTCTCCGAATAAGCTGTTTTCCAGATGTCCCAAACAATCGAAAAGGGGATTCATCAGAGAAAATGACTTGACCCCAGTCCTCAGCAGTCCACTCCCTGTACCTTTTGCAGAATATCAGTCGGTCCCTGATGTTTTTTCTGGAGAGAAGTAACTTCTTTGCTGCCCTCCTTGAAACCAAGCCTTGCTCAAAGAGTCTCTGCCTCACAGTGCGTGCAGAAGCACTCACACCAGCCTGCTGCCATTCCTGAGCAAGCTCGGCACTGCTGGTAGTCCGATCCCGCAGCTGAAACAGTTTTAAAATACGGTCCTGGCGCTTGCTGGTCTTTCTTGGGCGCCCTGGAGCCTTTTTGACAACAATAGAAGCTCTCTCCTTGAAGTTCTTGATGATGTGATAGATTGTTGACTGAGGTGCAATCTTTGTAGCTGCGATACTCTTCCCTGTTAGGCCATTTTTGTGCAGTGTAATGATGGCTGCACGTGTTTCTTTAGAGATAACCATGGTTAACTGAAGAGAAACAATGATACCAAGCACCAGCCTCATTTTAAAGTGTCCAGTGGTGTCATTCTTACTTAATCATGACTGATTGATGTTGAAATGTGTTTTGGGGGTTAAAGTTCATTTTCTAGGCAAATATTGACTTTGCAAGTACCGTATATACTCGTGTATAAGCCGAGTTTTTCAGCCCAAAAATTGGGCTGAAAAGTCCCCCCCTCGGCTTATACACGAGTCACTATACGGGGTGAGTGGGGTGGGGGCTCTGTCCGGGTGCTGGGGAGGCAGGAGGAGGCGGGGGGAGGCTGCTGTATGAGCGGCCCCGTCACGTGGGGCCGCTCATTACATATGCACTGCATCCCCCTGTCAATCAGCGCCAGGGGGAGCAGTGCATATATGTGTATTGCAGCCCCCCAATCTGCTGGCACACGTCCCCCCTGTTGTAAGGCCCACCCCTGCTGAATACTTACCATCCCTGGTCTTCAGCAGCACCCCGGCGCCGGTCCTCTGTGCTCCGGTCCTACGCGATCCCGTCCTCTGTGCTCCGCTCCACGGCTGCATCCGGGTTCCCCGCGCGTCGCCGACGCGATGACGTCATTGCTTCTGCGACGCGCGGGGAACCCGGATGCAGCCGTGGAGCGGAGCACAGAGGACGGGATCGCGGAGGACCGGAGCACAGAGGACCGGCGCCGGGGTGCTGCTGAAGACCAGGGATGGTAAGTAATCAGCAGGGGGGGCCTTACAACAGGGGGGACGTGTGCCAGCATTTGTGTGGGGCTGCAATACCACTGGGGCTGCTGTATACTGGGGCTGCTGTATATAGGGGCTGTATACTGGGGCTGCAATACCACTGGGGCTGCTGTATATAGGGGCTGTATACACCACTGGGGCTGCAATACCACTGGGGCTGCTGTATATAGGGGCTGTATACACCACTGGGGCTGCAATACCACTGGGGCTGCTGTATATAGGGGCTGTATACACCACTGGGGCTGCAATACCACTGGGGCTGCTGTATATAGGGGCTGTATACACCACTGGGGCTGCAAGACCACTGGGGCTGCTGTATATAGGGGCTGTATACACCACTGGGGCTGCAATACCACTGGGGCTGCTGTATATAGGGGCTGTATACACCACTGGGGCTGCAATACCACTGGGGCTGCTGTATATAGGGGCTGTATACACCACTGGGGCTGCAAGACCACTGGGGCTGCTGTATATAGGGGCTGTATACACCACTGGGGCTGCAATACCACTGGGGCTGCTGTATATAGGGGCTGCTGTATACACCACTGGGGCTGCAATACCACTGGGGCTGCTGTATATAGGGGCTGCTGTATATACCACTGGGGCTGCAATACCACTGGGGCTGCTGTATATAGGGGCTGCTGTATACACCACTGGGGCTGCAATACCACTGGGTCTGCTGTATATAGGGGCTGTATACACCACTGGGGCTGCAATACCACTGGGGCTGCTGTATATAGGGGCTGTATACACCACTGGGGCTGCAATACCACTGGGGCTGCTGTATATAGGGGCTGCTGTATACACCACTGGGGCTGCAATACCACTGGGGCTGCTGTATATAGGGGCTGCTGTATATACCACTGGGGCTGCAATACCACTGGGGCTGCTGTATATAGGGGCTGCTGTATACACCACTGGGGCTGCAATACCACTGGGGCTGCTGTATATAGGGGCTGCTGTATACACCACTGGGGCTGCAATACCACTGGGGCTGCTGTGTATAGGGGCTGCTGTATACACCACTGGGGCTGCAATACCACTGGGGCTGCTGTATATAGGGGCTGCAATACCACTGGGGCTGCAATACCACTGGGGCTGCTGTATATAGGGGCTGCTGTATACACCACTGGGGCTGCAATACCACTGGGGCTGCTGTATATAGGGAGTGCAATACCACTAGGGCTGCTGTATATACCACTGGGGGCTGCTGTATATACCACTGGGGGCTGCTGTATATCATACTGCTGGGGCCTGTATACCACTGCTGGGGGCTGCATACCTGTGCTGGGGTCCACCCTCGGCTTATACGCGAGTCAATAGATTTTCCCAGGTTTTGGGGGCAAAAGTAGGGGGGTCGGCTTATACACGGGTCGGCTTATACACGAGTATATACGGTAATTGCTGTTAAGCTGATCACTCTTTATGACATTCAGGAGAATATGCAAATTGCCATTAGAAAAACTGAAGCAGTAGACTTTGTAAAAATTAATATTTGTATCATTCTCAAAACTTTTGGACATGACTGTAGATGTATAGATAGCACTTTGAACCCCCAGGTGCTTCACAAATTGATCCGTAAAAATGAAAAAGTACTTTCTTTTCCACAAAAATTTCTTTTTTTCATTTGTACGGATTATTTTGTGAAGCACCTGGGGGTTCAAAGTGCTCACCACCCATCTAGATAAGTTCCTTGGGGGGTCTAGTTTCCAAAATGGGGTCACTTGTGGGGGAGCTCCAATGTTTAGGCACACATGGGCTCTCCATACGTGACATGGTGTCCGATAACAATTGGAGCTAATTTTCCATTCAAATTGTTAGCGGACACCATGTCGCGTATGGAGAGACCCTGTGTGCCTAAACATTGGAGCTCCCCCACAAGTAACCCCATTTTGGAAACTAGACCCCCCAAGGAACTTATCTAGATGCATAGTGAGCACTTTGAACCCTCTGGTGCATTACAAATTGATCCGTAAAAATGAAAAAGTACTTTTATTCACAAAAATTTTCCTTTGGCCTCAATTTTTTCATTTTTACATGAGCAACAGGATAAAAGGCATCCTAAAATTTGTTCATATGTAGTCATAAATCACTGTTTGGGCGCACGGCAGGGCTTAAAAGGGAGGGAGCGCCATTTGACTTTTTGAATGGTAAATTAGCTCCAAAAGTCAAATTGCGCTCCTTCCCTTCTGAACCCTGCCGTGCGTCCAAACAGTGGTTTATGACCACATATGAGGTATCAATGTACTTAGGAGAAATTGTCCAACAAATTTTCGGATGCATTTTATCCTGTTGCCATGTGAAAATGAAAAAATTGAGGCTAAAAGAACATTTTTGTTGGAAAAATGAAAATGTCCATTTTTTGTTTACACTTTGCTTTAGTTCCTGTGAAGCACCTAAAGAGTTAATAATCTTCTTGAATGTGGTTTTGAGTAGCTTGAGGGGTGCAGTTTTTGGAATGGTGTCACGTTTGGGTGTTTCCTGTCATGTACACCCCTCAAAGGGATTTCAAATATGATGTGGTCACTAAAAAAATGGTTTTGTAAATTTTGCTGGAAAAATGAAAAATTGCTGATGAACTTTGAACCCTTATAACTTCCTAACCAAAAAATGTTTTATTTCCAAAATTGTGCTGATGTGAAGTAGACATGTGGGAAATGCTATTTATTAACAATTTTTTGGCACATAACTCTCCGGTTTAACAGAATAAAAATTAAAAATTTGAAAATTGTGAACATTTTCAAAATTTTTGCCAATTTTTTTATATTTTCACAAATAAACGCAAAAATTATCGACCTAAATTTACCACTAACATGAAGCCCAATATGTCACAAAAAAAACAATCTCAGAATCGCTAGGATCCGTTGAAGTGTTTTAGAGTTATTACCTCATAAAGGGACACTGGTCAGAATTACAAAAAATGGTTTGGTCATTAAGGTGGAAATTGGCTCCGTCACTAAGGGGATAAATTCTTTTAAAAAGGTCTAAGGGACCCACATGTAAGTAACCAACGAAACATACATAAAAACACACAAATGGATTGCAACGGCCACATAGATCACCTACTTTTGTCCCTATATGATGTTTCTACCTGACAATGGAGGTTTTACACCCTAAGGTTAGTGGTGCCCCCTCTCCACGGTGGCTCTTCCTAAAAATGACCCTAATGGTGAGAAACCTAGGTGAACATCTACTATATAATTACCTAATGTTCTCTGTCTGTCACAGAAATCATGCGCCAGGAGTATGCGCGCTCATTGGTGGCCGCCAGGAGTATGCAAAACAGCCGCGCACGGCGGCTACAATGCAACCAGCAACGCGCGATTTCCGCCTCACAGACACCGCGCTGTCAGCCTCCTCCTGCCCGCACCCACCTCTTGCCCCCCGCTACCGCCCACCGCTCCATTACCCCACCGTGCAGTGCTAACCACTAAGCTACTGTACAGTGCTAACCACTGAGCCACCATACTGTGCTAACCACAGAGCCACCGTACAGTGCTAACCACTGAGCCACCATAATGTGCTAACCACTGAGCCACCATATGCAGTGCAAACTACTGAGCCACCATACTGTGCTAACTACTGAGCCACCATACTGTGCTAACAACTGAGCCACCATATATAGTGCCAACCACTGAGCCACCATACTGTGCTAACCACAGAGCCACCGTGCAGTGCTAGCCACCGAGCCACTATTCTGTGCTAACCACTGAGCCACCAAACTGTGCTAACCACTGAGCCACCATACTGTTCTAACCACTGAGCAACCGTACAGTGCTAACCACTGAGCCACCATATACATTGCCAACCACTGAGCCACCATAAAGTGCTAACCACTGAGTCACCATATACAGTGCTAACTACTGAGCCAGCGTTTTCTGTGCTAACCACTGAGCCACACCGTACAGTGCTAACCACTGAGCCACACCGTACAGTGCTAACCACTGAGCCACCGTACAGTGCTAACCACTGAGCCACCATACTGTGCTAACCACTGAGCCACCATATACAGTGCTAACCACTGAGCCACCATATACAATGCTAACCACTGAGCCACCATACTGTGCTAACCACTGAGCCACCATATATAGTGCCAACCACTGAGCCACCATACTGTGCTAACCACAGAGCCACCGTACAGTGCTAGCCACTGAGCCACCATACTGTGCTAACCACTGAGCCACCATATACAGTGCTAACCACTGAGCCACCATACTGTGCTAACCACTGAGCCACCATATACAGTGCCAACCACTGAGTCACTGTATACAGTGCTAACCACTGAGCCACATTACTGTTCTAATTATTGAGCCACCATATACAGTGCCCACCACTGAGCCACTATAGAGTGCTAACCACTAAGGCTTCGTATACAGTGCTAACTACTGAGCCAGCAAATACTGTGCAAACCACTGAGCCCCCCGTATACTCTGCTAACCACTGAGCCCCTGTATACTCTGCTAACTGCTGAGCCACCGTATACCCTGCTAACCACTGAGCCGCCGTAAAGTCTGCTAACCACTCAGCCCTCATATACTCTGCTAACCACTGAGCCGCTGTATACTCTGCTAAGCACTCTGCTGCGGGCAGGACGGGGCCGGGGAACAGCGGCCAGGTGCGGGCAGGAGGGGCCCCCTCCTGCCCGCACCCAGCCGCTGTTCCCTGGCCCCCTCCTGCCCGCACCTTGCCGCTGTTTCCCTGCCCCCTCCAGCCCGCACCTGGTCGCTGTCCCCCTGGCCCCCTTCTGCCCGCACCCAGACGTTCTTCCCCAGACCCCTCCTGCAGGCACCAGGCCGCTCTTCCCCAGCCCCCTCCTGCTTGCACCTGGCCGCTCTTACCCTTCCCCCTCCTGCCCGCTGTTCCCCGGCCCCCTCCTGCCCGCACCCGACCGCTGTCCCCCGGCCCCCTCCTGACCGCATCTGCCCGCTCTCCCCTCCTGGACTCCGGCACCGCTGCACACTGGTACTGTTGTAGGTATCTACTATATAATTGTCTACTTCTGTCTGTTTATCTGTAATGCAAATCCTGCATTGCTGTTTGGTCAGGCCAGCCGCCCACGACCCATCAGCAACAGGGACAGTCCGCCCGCAAATTGACGCGGGATTTCAACCACGCTTTTCTGATTGGTTGCAGGTTGCCAGCAATCAGCCATATTGGGCCAGGATTTAAACCCAGCTTCGCTTTGCATTTTTCTTAAGTCTTCATAAATAAACAACATACATACTCTAGAATACCCAATGCGTTAGAATCAGGCCACCATCTAGTTAGACATATAAACAGGGTTATGTTCCAGAGGCTGGACTCATGGCGCAGTCCATAGTGTAGTAGCCATCTGGGATGTCTAAAAACGGCACAGTTGCAAATCGAGGATAGTCTAGGATATTTTCTCCAGGTTTTACGCATTTCACCTTGTCTTTTTTCATAAGGCTCATCAGAAGACGGAGATAATGTATGAGCTTGCCTTATCACATAATTCTCATGGGGAAAATTGATAAAGATTGCCTTAGAAGAATTCACCTAGTACGGGTATATGTCCAGGGATGGAGATTCAACATCCCCAGGTGCCCGGTCAAACCAGACATCCACCATAGTTGAAGACCATAACAGCTTACCCACAACTCAATTGGAAGGAACAAAGTGTAAATAAACCACTTATTCTTGGCTATAATAAGCCCTTCAAGAGTCAAGTTAGCTTCAATGGCTATCCAAAGCGGTCATAGTCCTGGGTGGAGTGCCTTTTTACCAATAGACTGACCCTTTCAAAAAGTGATGTTAGGGTAAGGTGAAATCAGGTATTTTAAGTCGTGTTGTGCAAGCAAAATACTCCTGTGTCTCTTTAGCAGGTTAACGACCTCTCAAGTGTCGGCATCAAAAGTACTGATGATTCAGGTTATGGGCACAATATCATCCTTTCTCTTATTCGGGGTCAAAAGTGAGTCCCTTGTTCTGGCCAATGCATTCTTATAGGCTGAAGTAAAAACAGGGCGAGGGTAACCTCTTTCCACAAACCTGTCCTTTAGTTTTCTAGCTTGATCACTGAATTCTTCTTTTTGCGAACAATTCCTCCGAATATGGAGGTATTGCCCTTTTGGAATACCCTTCATTAGGAGGACCGGATGAGAGCTTTCCCATTGCATAAGGTTATTTGTTGTGGTGGGTTTCCTATAGATGGTTGTCTCAATACGACCCTCATGGTCCTTTGTCAGAAGAATGTCAAGCACTTCACCCAGGACTGTGACTGCTTTGGATAGCCACTGAAGCTACCCTTGACTCTTGAAGGGCTTATTATAGCAGCCAAGAATAAGTGGTTTATCTACACTTTTTCCTTCCAATTGAGTTTTAGGTAAGCTGTTACGGTCTTCTACTGTGGTGGATGTCTGGTTTGACCGTGCACCTGAGGATGTTGTATCTCCATCCCCAGATATATACCCATACTAGGTGAATTCTCCTGAGGTGATTTTTATCAATTTTCCCCATGAGAATTATATGATAAGGCAAGCTTATAAATTATCTCCGTCTTCTGATGAGCCTTGTGAAATAAGACAAGGTGAAACATGTAAAGCCTGGAGAAAATATCCTAGACTATTCATCCTGGACTTGCAACTGTGCTGTTTTTAGACACTCTGGATGGCTACTACACTATGGACTGCGCCATGAGTTAAATCCAGCCACTGGAACATAACCCTGTTTATACATCCGATGTTCACCTAGGTCTCCCATAAAGGTACCTTTACACGCCGCCACAGGAAGGCAGCAACTGCCAGGCACTGGGGACAATTGTGCCTGTTGCCATGAAATTGCTACGAAATGGCAGCGTGTAAATAGGGCAGTTCCTCCCGGTGTCCTGCATTTCCTACGAATACCTGTTGCTGAGCCGTGCTCAAAAACAGGAAGGCACAATTGCTATGGTGGTGGCGTGTAATCGGGGCACAGGCAAGGTATTTGCATGGCCTACGAATTCCCAGGGGCGTGCCACGGCGTCATCGATACCACGCCCCATCAGCGATCATTGGTGGAGGCTCCTGCGTTACGATTGGTTGTCCCTTCACAGGGCGCCATATTTAAGGAGCTATCCATTCACAGTCCACAATTGCAATGGCGTCATGTATTAGCCAGTCTTCCTGCGCAGGCTGGCCAATCATGACTCTATTACGTTGTCTAATCAACGCTTGTGCATCACGGAACACACAACTCTGTCACGCCTATGTACTTACGGCGCGAAATATGTGCGCCCATATTTCTTTGTGGTAGCGGCGTGTGAAGTAGTGAAGGTATTCCACAGGAAGTAAGCCGCGGCACCCGTCGGCACTTCCAGGGAACAAAGATACCTTCAGTGGAGAACGTAATTGCGGCGTATATATGCGGCATCAGCGATCGGCATCCACCGTTAAAAACGTGCGCGTGCACATGCGGTGGATACCTGTTGCTAGCCACAGTGGCGGCGTGTAAAAGTACCTTTTGGGTCATTTTTAGGGAGTGCCACCGTGGAGTGGGGGCACCACTAACCTTAGGGTGTAAACACCTCCATTGTCAGATAGACACATCCTATAGGGACAAAAGTAGGTGATCTACGTGGTCATTGCAATCCATTTGTGTGTTTTTATGTATGTTTCGTTGATTACTTACATGTGGGTCCCTTAGACCTTTTTAAAGGAATTTAAATAAAGATTATTTTTTATATATATTTTTGAAGTTGGTAATTACATATCTTGAATCCTGCACAGACTTTAAAATGTAATCCTATTTGTGGCTTCCATTAAAGGGGAACTCCGGGGGAGATGATAACAATTTTACACAATTCCTACACTCCTAGATTATGCTAAGCTGCCTGTTAAATTTGTATTATGTTTAGAACTCTTTTAACCCCTTAAGGACCGAGTCACTTTGCAGCTTAATGACCAGACCATTTTTTGTAATTCTGACCAGTGTCCCTTTATGAGGTAATATCTCTGGAACGCTTCAACGGATCCTAGTGATTATGAGATTGTTTTTTCGTGACATATTGGGCTTCATGTTAGTATTAAATTTAGGTCGATAATTATTGCGTTTATTTGTGAAAAAATAAAAAATTTGGCAAAAATTTTGAAAATTTAGCAATTTTCAAATTTTTAATTTTTATTCTGCTAAACCAGAGAGTTATGTGCCACAAAATAGTTAATAAATAACATTTCCCACATGTCTACTTCACATCAGCACAATTTTGGAAGAAAAAAAAAAATTTGGTAGGACGTTATAAGGGTTCAAAGTTCATCAGCAATTATTCATTTTTCCAGTAAAATTTACAAAACCAATTTTTTAGTGACCACATCACATTTGAAGTCCCTTTGAGGGGTGTACATGACAGAAAACACCCAAAAGTGACACCATTCCAAAAACTGCACCCCTCAAGCTACTCAAAACTATATTGAAGAAGATTATTAACCCTTCAGGTGCTTCACAGGAACTAAAATAAAGTTGAAGGAAAAAATAGACATTTTAATTTTTGTAACAAAAATGTTCTTTTAGCCTCAATTTTTTCATTTTCACATGGGCAACAGGATAAAATGCATCCTAAAATGTGTTGGGCAATTTCTCCTGAGTACACCGATACCTCATATGTGGTCATAAACCACTGTTTGGGCGCACGGCAGGGCTCAGAAGGGAGGGAGCGCAATTTGAATTTTAGAGCCAATTTTCCGTTCAAAAAGTGAAATGGCGCTCCTTCACTTCTGAGCTCTGCCGTGCGCCCAAACAGTGGTTTATGACCACATATAAGGTATCGGTGTACTCAGGAGAAATTTCCCAACAAATTTTGGGATGTATTTTATCCCTTTGCCCATGTAAAACTGAAAAAATGTAGGCAAAAAGATTTTTTTTGTGAAAAATAAGTGTTTTTTTAATTTTTATGGATGAATTTGTGAAGCATCTGGGGGTTCAAAGTGCTCACTATGCATCTAGATACGTTCCTTAGGGGGTCTAGTTTCCAAAATTGGGTCATTTGTGGGGGAGCTCCAATGTGGAGACACACGGGGACCCTCCATACGCGACATGGTGTCCGCTAACAATTTGAATGGAAAATGAGCTCAAATTGTTAGCAGACACCATGTCGCGTTTGGAGGGTCCCTGTGTATCTCCACATTGGAGCTCCCCCACAAGTGACCCCATTTTGGAAACTAGACCCCGAAGGAACGTATCTAGATGCATAGTGAGCACTTTGAACCCCAGGTGCCTCACAAATTCATCCGTAAAAATGAAAAAGCACTTTTTTTTCCACTAAAAAATTATTTTTTCATTATTACGGATCAATTTGTGAAGCATCTGGGGGTTCAAAGTGCTCACTATGTACCTAGATATGTTCCTTTGGGGGTCTAGTTTCCAAAATGGGGTCACTTGTGGGGAAGCTCCAATGTGGAGACACACAGGGACCCTCCAAACGCGACATGGTGTCCGCTAACAATTTGAGCTCATTTTCCATTCAAATTGTTAGCGGACACCATGTCGCGTTTGCAGGGTCCCCGTGTGTCTCCACATTGGAGCTCCCACACAAGTAACCCCATTTTGGAAACTACACCCCAAAAGGAACATATCTAGATGCATAGTGAGCACTTTGAGCCCCCAGATGCTTCACAAATTGATCCATAATAATGAAAAAAGAAATTTTTTGTGGAAAAAAAAGTGCTTTTTCATTTTTACGGATGAATTTCTGAAGCATATGGGGGTTCAAAGTGCTCACTATGCATCTAGATACGTTCCTTAGGGGGTCTAGTTTCCAAAATGGGGTAACTTGTGGGGGAGCTCCAATGTGGAGACACATCGGGACCCTCCAAACGCGACATGGTGTCCGCTAACAATTTGAATGGAAAATGAGCTCAATTTGTTAGCGGACACCATGTCGCGTTTGGAGGGTCCCTGTGTGTCTCCACATTGGAGCTCCCCCACAAGTGACCCCATTTTGGAAACTAGACCCCCAAAGGAACGTATCTTGATGCATAGTGAGCACTTTGAACCCCCAGATGCTTCAGAAATTCATCCGTAAAAATGAAGAAGCACTTTTTTTCCACAAATAATTTCTTTTTTCATTATTACGGATCAATTTGTGAAGCATCTGGGGGTTCAAAGTGCTCACTATGCATCTAGATATAATCCTTTGGGGGTCTAGTTTCCAAAATGGGGTCACTTGTGGGGGAGCTCCAATGTGGAGACACACAGGGGCTCTCCATACGCGACATGGTGTCCACTAACAATTGGAATTGTTAGGGGACACCTTGTAGGATATGAAGAGCCCCTATGTGCCTAAACATTGGAGCTACCCCACAAGTAACCCCATTTTGGAATCTAGACCACCCAAGGAACGTATCTAGATGCATAGTGAGCACTTTGAACCCCCAGGTGCTTCACAAATTGATCCGTAAAAATGAAAAAAAGAAACTTTTTGTGGAAAAAAACGTGCTTTTTCATTTTTATGGATGAATTTGTGAAGCATCTGGGGGTTCAAAGTGATCACTATGCATCTAGATACGTTCCTTCGGGGGGCTAGTTTCCAAAATGGGGTCACTTGTGGGGGAGCTCCAATGTTCAGGCACACAGGGAGGGGCTCTCCATACCCGACATGGTTTCCGCTAACAATTGGAGCTAATTTTCTATTGAAATTGTTAGCGGACACCATGTCGCATATGGAGAACCCGTGTGCCACCAGCACAAGGGCAACTGGAAGAGTTGGGGTACAGTACCAGAAAATGCCGCCTCTAATGAATGCGCTATTTTCTTGGGTGGCTGTGGGTTGAAATTTGCAGCGTGGGGGACCCACAACATTTGAGTCTCTCCACGCTGAGGATTCCAGTCAGCCAGCTACCAAGTTGTACATGGCTGGCTACAAATACAGCGAAGGCTTTTTTTTATTTCTAGAACTAATTCTAGAAAAAAATAATGATGTGGGGCTCCGCCATATTTTTGGTCCAGCCAGGTACAACTTGGCAGCTACAGACTGCCAGCAACTCCCAGCTGCCTCGTTGTACCTGGCTGCAACCAAAAATACAGCGAAGCCTATTTTTTTTTATTTCTAGAACTAATTCTAGAAAAAAAAAAATGACGTAGGGCTCCGCCATATTTTTGGTCCAGCCAGGTACAACTTGGCAGCTACAGACTGCCAGCAACCCCCAGCTGCCTTGTTGTACCTGGCTGCAACCAAAAATACAGCGAAGCCCATTTTTTTTTATGTCTAGAACTAATTCTAGAAAAAAAAAAAATGACGTAGGGTTCCGCCATATTTTTGGCCCAGCCAGGTACAACTAGGCAGCTGGGGGCTGGAATCCTCAGCATGGAAAGGCCCAAGCGTTCTGGGCCCCCCATGCTGCGAATTGCAGCCCGCAGTCGCCCCAGAAAATGGCGCATTCATTGAAGCGCCATTTTCTGGCGCTGTACCCATGCTCTTCCAGTTGCCCTGGTGCTGGTGGCAAACTGGGTAATAAAGGGGTTAATGCCAGCTTTTTATTGGCAGCTGGCACTAAGCCCGAGATTCATAATATAGGGCCAATGTTAGACCCGCCATTAGGAATCTCTGGTAAATAGTCAGAAAATACACACAGAGAAAAATCTTTATATTTGAAAAAAAACAAAATTCGGACTCCATCTTTATTATAAAGATCCGACGTAGTCCACAACGAAGGTCCCACGACGCTCGATCGCCTCCGACGTAGTCCACAATGAAGGTCCCACGACGCTCGATCGCCTCTGCTCAATCCAGAGACTGCAGCAAGGGATCAAGTGTCCTCTTCCTACAGTCTCAGGGGTCAGAGTTATGGTGCACTGTATGACAATGATCAGTTATACAGTGCACCATTGACTATGATCCCAGAGACTATAACAAGAGGACACTTGATCCCTTGTTGCACCCATCCATCCACCTATGCACCCATCATCCACGCACGCACATCCACGTACGCACATCCACGTACGCACATCCACGTACGCACATCCACGTGCTAACATCCACGCATGCACACAACCACGCACACACATCCACGCATGCACACATCCACGCACGCATGCTGACATCCACGCACATCCACACACACATCCACGTACATCCACATCCACGCACATCCACGTACGCACATATCGACGTATGCACATATCCACGTACGCACATCCACGTACGCACATCCACGTACGCACATCCACGTGCTGACATCCACGCATGCACACAACCACATCCACGCATGCACACATCCACGCACGCATGCTGACATCCACACACACATCCACGTACATCCACATCCACGCACATCCACGTACGCACATATCCACGCACGCACATCCACGTACGCACATCCATGTACGCACATCCACGTACGCACATCCACGCATGCACACAACCACATCCACGTATGCACACATCCACGCACGCATGCTGACATCCACGCACATCCACACACACATCCACGTACATCCACATCCACGCTCATCCACGTACGCACACATCCACGCAAGCACATCCAAGCACGCACATCCACGCACGCACACATCCATCCATCCATTCACCCATCCATCCATCCACCCATCCACCCATCCACCCATCCACCCATCCATCCATCCATCCATTCATTCATTCATTAATTCATTCATTCATACTTACCCAGCGATGAGGAGGAGGAGCCCCTGAGAAGAGGAGGAGCCACACCGGACTGCAGAGGAGGCCGACGGTGCGGGCGCGTGCACCGAGCGTGCAGCCCGCCGGGATAGGTGAGCGGGGCTGGGGACCGGGGACCGGGGGCTGGGGACCAGCAGGGAGGAGGAGGGGGCCCTGCAGCTTCGCCGGCGGGCGCATAAGCCCGCCGGCAGCCAAACTTTGCAGGGTGGAGGGCGGGGATGGACGGGAGACAGGGGGGCTGCACAGGGGACGGGGACAGGACACAGGGGGCTCAGGACACGAGGGGGGGGCTACAGGACACAGGCGGAGCTGGACACAGGGGGCGGGGACAGGACACAGGAGGGGCTGCACAAGGGACAGGGACCGGACACAGGAGGGGCTGCACAGGGGACGGGGACAGAACACAGGAGGGGCTGCACAGGGGACGGGGACAGGACACAGGGGGCTCTGGACACAGGGGAGCTGCAGGACACAGGGTGCTCTGGACACAGGGGGCGGGGACAGGACACAGGGGGAGCTGGAGCATCAGCTCATGATAAGTGTGATTGGGGAGGGGGGGTGAAGGGGTTAACAGGGGTGCCCACACCTCTGCTCCTAACCCTTGGCTGTCACTGACAGCTTTTAGAATTGAACTGTCACTGTTCGTTTAGAAGCAGTGACAGTTCAAAGCCATGACGAGTATACTCGTCATGATGCGGGAACTGACAGCTTTTCATGACGAGTATACTCGTCATTAGTCGTAAAGGGGTTAAATACATTTTCACTAACTGCTCCTTACCAGTCACCCCCCCAGAGGGGACAATGCATCATGGCTGAGTGAGAAGCTCTTCCCCTTCCTCTCAGAAAGCTTCAGTGCCATCTGAACTTTCCTCATTTCTTATTTAATCACATGGGCATGACATCACAACAGATCACACACTAAGCTGGAGTCTGGAGATCTCTTTCTGTACAAAAATCAGGATGGAAGACCTGTGTCGATAGGACCTTCTGTGACATCATGCCCACGTGATTGAATGAGAAAGTATTTGTTTTCAAATGCACAGATACTGACTGCAGAGAGAGGGGGAGAGTTGATCAATCAGGCATGACACATTGTTCCCTCTGGAGGGGTGCCTGGAAAGGAGCATTTAGTGATTGATTTATATGAGTTCTAAAAATCATACGAGTGAACAGACAGCTTAGCATTATAATATAGAAGTGCAGGGACCATACTAAATTATTCTATCTCCCCAGAGTTCTCCTTTAATGAAATACGTTATATGACTTACCAAAACCCTCATGAAGAATACATAAACCATAAATCCAAACTTGAAGCCAAAATACATTATTATGCATCAACTTTATGAAACTGTATAATACTGTATAAGTAGTTTCCTACTAAAAACACAAACTAATCAATTGTTGCCACATAGGGATTATCTGAATTTCAATGAATCTAAAAATCCTCACTTATCTCCGGTTTTACCAGAAAAAATAATCTTTGGCCGCTAATTGTGTTTAGATACCCTGGAAATGTTCTCACATTTACTATGAAGATGTTTTCACAATTACTTTTCTGTCAAACAAACAAAAAACATGGCTGACTCTGTTTTCTGTTGAAAATCTTGCCGCATGAAAAAAGAAGTAGGATATTACAGGAATTAAAATATGACATCATCTTTTGTATGTGTTTGGCTTTTTTTAAGTAAGCAAATATGTAATCCTAAGGATTCAGCTTATTTTCTTACTTGCAAGAAAGGAACACATTATTAGACCTTGACTATGAAACTTTAAAATTTGTTTTCTTAAATAAAAATTCTCAGATTAATTTTGGAAAATTCCCTAAATGATAACTTTATCTGCAAACATTTTTGTTATGAAAGAAGAGACTCTGATAAAGCTCTGCAGAGAGCCATTTCCAGTTTTAGGAGATGAAATATCAAATTCAATATCCCTTGGTGTTAGTGTATCCAAGTAACAAACCATGAAACTTCTCTGTTGGAGATAAGTTTGCAAATAATTTCAAATCCACTTTTTGAAAATTGGTTTTGTGCAGAATGCAGAAAGGATAACAGTTTTATATAGTCAGTTATTACATTTGCACTAATATGAAGGTTTATTGCGTCTATTTGTACTAACCCAGACTCATGTGACAATATCCATTGAGCTCACACTGTAGCTCCCCAAGCGATGCTTTTGAATGGAAAGGCTCACTTTTCCCCAAGTCTATTACTCATTGACCTGTAGGAGTTTATCTTATTTTCTTTTCCTAACATAATGTTTTAAAAAGAAATCAATATCCAACGGCAAGGGAAACCCCAGTGTCAGGCGGTTTGATACAAGCCAGTGGATTTCTTTGAGACAATAATAACAAGATTGAATATAAAAAATCAATTAAATTTACATTTAAGGGAAAATGTAATAATAATCCTAGGACAAGACAAAAAAAGATATACCGATCTGTTGTTCTTTACTTTTCTCTCAGACCACTGTATCCAGGGGCGGACCTACCATGGTGCAGCTGGTGCACCAGGGCCCCGAGCGGCTAGGGGGCCCCTCAAGCCTGCAGGGGGGCCCCCAGCTGACCTCCATGACCCTGTGCCAGAGGAGAGGGGGTTCCTGCTTCCCCTGACTGAGCCCGCCCCTCCTCTCCTCTGCTGCCGCCCCGGCCCCCAGCGCTGCTCCCAGAGCGGCACGCACAACACAGGTAGGAGAAGCCGCACATATAGCCCCACTCACTGCCGTTGCCTGGTAGCACCCCTCCCCACTGCCCCTCCGGTCCTCGCCGTCTGTCAGATAGCACACATCCCCACCGTCTTCGCCGCGACCGTCCGATAGCACCCCGCCCCGCCCCTCACCATCATCTGATGCTGCACCAGGGCTCCCAGGTCGCAAGGTCCGCCACTGACTGTATCAGATCACAATGCTCAAACTGGTTGGTTGTCTCCCAATCCAAGTATGAGATCTACATAGAAGAGATTGGTTAGGGAGAGACCCAGCCATTCCGAGCATTGCAGTCTAAAGTTGGACTGATCTATATAGTCATCTAAATAATCCCAGATTGAGACTGTATTTTCAGGCAGTCTGCCACCAATATTTTAAGGCCTAAGGGTTTGCTTTTCTCCTTGTGTAGCATGCCCAATTATTCATCATTCTCTACAAAGAGGAAAGCTTATGCCTTAGACCACACTTAGCCTCTCATACAGAGCCAGATCAGATCTCATGCTTTGCTCTTATGGGGGGAGAAGCCCTAAAACACCATGTCTGCAAATTGAGATTCTGATTTGGTATAAAGTCATAAGACAAGGCTCGATAAAGGTTCACTTTTGACTTTTAGGATTGCTATTTCCAACAGTTGTCACTAGAGTTCAAGTCTCCTTCCTCTCTGAAGGGACAATTTGCAATACCTTGAGAAAGACAATATGAAGCATGGTGCAGATTACTTTCAGAGTCGCTCTTAGTTCATTTTTTTTATATTATGCCAAATTGACTACTTTTCTACTGGGAAGCTTTTATCGATTTTATTAAACATTCTACTGTACAGCTAAATATGCGAACAGTTAGTCCAGCGTTGTCAACCATTGGCAGTGCCATCAGAGAAACCAGAGGTGAGTAATACAGATAAAAGGACACACAATAAAAATCCATTCTAAATAAACCGAGAAGGGGGGGGACCTTGTTGGCCCTCACAGCAGGGGGTCCAGACTAGTCCCCAATGATTTTGGTCTTTGAAATTCAACATCATAGTTATCAGGTGACTAGTCACTATTTTTCTATAAATTTAGGTTTATCCAACAAAATTGTAAGCGCTTTTTATAGCCTAAAATGATGGTTTCACCTTAATAAAAGAAAATCACCCACTCGGTTTCACTGGTCTGTCTAAGTGTCTAACTTGCAGGTGTTGACCTGTCACAATTATAATCCATCTATAGCTGTAGAGATTCCGAGACAGATTACTGGAAGTAGTTGTGGGCCTTCATCTCTTTGTTCTTGCCTATCCTGACTGTCACTGGACAATGACAAGCACAATGCCTGCCTGAAAGTGACAAGTTAGAAAATTCTAGCAGCTAGAATGATGATGAAGTGGAACCTCCCACTCAAAGAGAGTGAATTGTGTGTTACATATAGCAAGAATCTGATTTCTAGACCGGTGTATGCACCAAAAGCATTGTTATCTCTGCTGTAGGGTGAGGCCTTTTTGGAATGAAATATCAGGTACACTTTCATTTCGTCTTAGATGGGGAAACTGCATGACACTTTTAAGCATTCCTAACTTGGTAGTATTCATTTCCATTTACTTTCTCTATCTGACTTCAAATTTACATGAATGGTGATACAGTATATCAGCTTGGCACCATCTTTACATTACTTATTACTTTACAGGAAGGTTTATCATTCTAACTTTTCTTCATATAAACAATAAAAAGAGTCTAGATTAAACTGACATGGAGAGACTAGTACATCATTTTCACAAATAGATAAAAAGAAAAATGGTAATCAAAATGTCAATATATAAATGCCCAATATTACCAGTACAGGATGAAAAAAAAAGTTCAATGTCATCCAAACACTGCAATAATGAGGTATCATCCATGGGGCAAGAGAGAAGAGTATTCTATCTAATGCCTCCTGTTGTTCCTCCTGCTGTAACAAGAGCAGTACCCAATGAGGAGTTCTATCTCCTTCCCTTTATTCTTTAGAAATACAGTCCCCTGATGATTCCTTGCCAATGAGGATGAAAAACGTTGGCAGGGTTATAGGAGTATTTCTTCTATAAGGTTCTATTGCATGATAATGGTATTAGGTGGAACAGATTTCTCCCCTGTCCTGTGTTCCTGCAGTATCTGGTTAATACCTTGTTACTACAGTGATCAAATGAGATTGAACTTCTTTTATCCTGCAGTGGTAATATTGGGCACTTATATATTGACCTTTTGTGTCTCCCATTTTTCCTTTTACTATTTGTGATAATTATGTATTTAGATCACTTTGATCTAGGCTGTTTTTATTATTTATATTAACAAAAGTTAGGCTTTAATTGTCTATTATTATTCTCTAATTGCTGTTGGAAACATAATTTTTATGGTTAAAAATAAAGGTAGCACACCAATTTCTATAACACTTGTGTCTCTAGACAAGCACTGAACTAGTCCACCAAAGGAATGGAGAAGTGTCTGGTAGGCCTTGGCCTCTCTTTCATCAGTGTTCACAGCAGCAGACCTTGCTGCTAATATGGGGTCCCTGAATCAAGGAGAATACATTGATAAAAGGGCCCTCTGCACCACTGTCTAGATTTCACATGGATGCTAATGCCATTAAATACAATGGTGGAAGAGAGAGCTCATGGCACCCGTCTCTGCTATTCAGCTTGCCTATCTCAGAAGGGTGCAAATATGTTGTTAGATCACACCAGCTGCATCAAACCTCAGACCACAAGCTGCAGAGACCAAAGCACTGTGCTGCTGGAGTGAAGCTTACTTGTTCTGGCTCTTTACTGTATATAAGGGGTTGTGGATTCCCTATACTGTATATAGGGAGTTGTGGGGGACCCTTATACTGAATATTGGGCAGCAATGATAGTTCTCTTACTGTGTATTGGTTGCTGTGTGGACATATCCCTGCTTATAGAGAGCTGGGGTAGTCATAATATTGTACAGTATTTGGGGAGCTGTGAGGACATCATATTGTATATATAAGAGCTGTGGAGGACTCATATTGTTCATAGTTGTTGTAGGGCCATCAAAATGTACACAGGGTGCAGTTGAGACATCATACTGTATCCAGGGAGCAGTGGGGAAATTGCACTGTAAGCTTTGGGTACATCATACTAGACTCCTTCTCATACTCAATAGAGAGCTGTTGAGACATTACACTGTACATAGTGACCTACAGAGACCATCATACTGCATGTAGTAAGCTGTGGAGGCCATCATACTGTGTATAGAGAGCTGTGGAGGCATTTAAAGTTTGCATAGGGGCTATGAGAGCTATTAAACACTGTATAGGGAGCTGTTGGGACATCATAGTTTATATAGTGACCTGTGAAGAAGAAACAAGACTGAGCAACTTTTACTGCACATGCACTGGCGTGTCAATGCCGACCCAGAGGTCAATCGCAATTGGACATACAATCAGTCTATGACTGGGTACATGGCGATGGTATTGAGAACACATTGGGCACTCTGGGGATTGACACCACTGTAATATAATGGTTGTATACGGTTCAATATGCAGCCTTCTGACCTTAGCCATGTCATAGAATATGTCATGGACTGCAGCCCACATGGACTGTTCAATATACATTCAAGTTTAGCTACACTTATAGGCATATAGGCAGTTTACTAATAGAGATTAGAGAATTACCGTATATACTCGTGTATAAGCCGAGTTTTTCAGCCCAAAAATTGGGCTGAAAAGTCCCCCCCCTCGGCTTATACACGGGTCAATAGGGTATGTGGTGTGTGGGTGCTGGGGAGGCTGGAGGAGGCGGGGGGAGGCTACTGACTGAGCGGCCCGTCACGTGGTGCCGCTCATTAGATATGCACGGCTCCCCCCACCCATCACAGCGGCAGGGGGAGCCGTTCATACAGCCCCCAGTGGTAGTATACAGGCAGCCCCCCTCCTGCTGGCACTCGGCCCCCATACTGTGCAGAGCCCCCCACACTGTGCAGAGCCCCCTGCTGCATTATCTTACACTCTAGCGTCTTCATCACCGCGGGTCCTCCAGTCCTTGCTCGCTCGCTGTGTTCGGGTCTCACATGACCCGGCGCGATGACGTCGTCTCACTGCGACCGTCGGGTCACATGAGACCGGGAACACCGCGCGAGGATGGACGCGAGGGCCCGCGGTGATGAAGACGCTGGATGGTAAGTTAATGCAGTGTGGGGGGCTCTGCACAGTGTGGAGGGCGAGTGCCAGCAGGAGGAGGGCTGCATCACATAGTGCACTGCATCCCGCGGCTGGGGGAGCAGTGCACTATCTGATACAGCCCCCTCCTGCCGGCACTCGCCTGCTGTATACTACTGGGGGCCTGCTGTATACTACTGGGGGCCTGCTGTATACTACTGGGGGCCTGCTGTATACTACTAGGGGCCTGCTGTATACCACTGGGGGCCTGCTGTATACCATACTGCTGGGCCTGTATACCACTGGGGGGGCCTGTGTACCTCACTGCTGGGGGCTGTATACAATACTGCTGGGGGCTGTATACCACTGGGGGGACCTGTATACCTTACTGCTGGGGGCTGTATACCTGTCCTGGTGGCTGTATACCATACTACTGGTGCCTGTATACCACTGGGAGGGCCTGTATACCACACTGCTGGGGGCTGTATACCTCACTGCTGGGGGTTGTATACCTGTGCTGGGGTCCACCCTTGGCTTATACGCAAGTCAATAAGTTTTCCCAGTTTTTGGGGGCAAAAGTAGGGGGGTCGGCTTATACACGAGTCGGCTTATACACGAGTATATACGGTACTCACAATATCAGTGTTTAAGATTGACAACTGCACCTCTATTTTTAATAGTTACAGATAGTGTCCTAATATCAGGAATAATAGAGATATGTCGCACACTAGGGATTGGGGTACTCGATACCGGGTTGTACTGTCTGGGTTCGGTCCTGTTGTCCCAGATGCAGCAAGTAAAGCGATTGTTTACAGGGGATTTGTCGTGACACCACCCGGGGTATGTGGTCAGTGGGACCACTGCTGCCGTATTCCTGCTGGGGACAGTGACTTAGGGCAGCGTGGATAGTAAGCCCTCCTCGGGTAGTGCTGAGTGTTCTCAGGGCAGGTGTAGTGTAAGGGGCTGCATACTCTGGATGCTTCACTTACTTCTGTACTGCAGCTTCTCCAGTCAGCAGGGACAGCAGGGATGCGACTCCGCAGGTGGAGATCTCCGCAGCGGCGCTGGAAAGAACAGTCTCAGGCAATGGTGAGCTTACCGGGTACTTTACTGGTTCAATGTTCTTTTAGCAGCACGTTACAAGTCACAGTTCTCACAGTCATAGTTCTTACAAGTTAGCACTGCTCCGGGCACCCGGGTTCTACTGCAGCTAAGCCGGTTCCTCTGCATTGCCTCCCTCAAAGTTCCTTTCAGGCCTTGCTTGTCTCTCTCTCTGTCCTCACTCACAGGTTTTCTCTGGCCGTCACAGGCTTTTGTGTGATGATTCCCTCTGTCTCAGGGTCACTACCCCTAGTTTGATGGCTGTGTTCCTAGACCGTGGTGGTAGATAGGCTGCAGGTCATAGAGTACCTGCCCCACGCCGGTGTGTCTCATGATTGGGGTATTAGAGTCTCCCTGGTCACCTCTACAGAGCCGGCTCTCTGGCTGTATTTGGCCTAGCCCTCCAGTGACCCAGGTATAATGTGGGCTCACCAGGCTCCTTCAGTCTTACTGTGGGGTGTCGCTGCTTGTGGCTTCCTTCCCCTCACCTCCAGCTATGGAGCGAGCTTTCTCCCCTAGGAAATCTGCCTCTAGGGTTCTGCATCCTCCAGGGAACTTCTCCTCCTGGGAATGTCTGCCGTTCTTTCTGACCATTCATTCTCTTGGTGTTCTACTTCTCTCTCCCCCGCTCTGTCTCTCCTCTCTCCTTCTAACTGAGTGTTCCCGTGTTTTTATTTGTAGTCTCACCACCCACTTGTTCAGTCATTCTCTCCTCCCACACTGCTCTTAACCCCTGCTACCCTTGCCTAACCTAGAGTCCTAGGCGTAGGGTCAGTTTGTGTCTGTGTGTGGGTGTTCCTACAGTCAACCGTCTTCCTCGCCTGGCTGCAGTTCACCATGCGGCCGCCCTGGTCACAGGGGCGCCACAGATAAATAAAAGCTAAGTTATATTCGCAGTCCCTTAGATTGGATTTTTTGCCTTTAGGCAATATGGACACACAAATTTCCATATATGCAAAAGAACAAGAGTGAACCCTGGAAGGGACACCCTCGTAAAGCTACTCAAGAATACCAAACTAGGGACGCATTGTCAGAACAACCTTTACTTATTGCAAGGCAGGCTAAAAATTTGAGCGACGTGTTAGTCTGCAGTCACTACATTCAAAAGCCACCAAACTCCTTCAGCTTCAGATGCCCTCTGAAAGGGTGTTTCCCTTATGGTCGCTGCATAGCCTGAGCAAATGTCCAGTGCATTGCGACCTTCACCTCCTTTGATAGCCAACTCATATTTGACATCTGGCAGTATATATCCTGTGAGACGAGTAATGTGATGTACTATGCCTAATGTGCCTGTCCCCGGATGTATGTCATCATGACATGTAGGGAGCATAGGAGGAGAGTGAGGGAGTATGTGAGGGACATTATAGCAGCTCCTGCAGTGGAGGACAAGACCACCCTAAAAACACTGCCGCAGCATTTTCTGCAATACCACAATGGAGACCCATTATCCCTAATGGTAAGGCGGCCGTCACACGCTGAGATATCGCTAAAGATATCGTAGACGATGTTAAATTTGCATATCGTCCGAACGACGCGCAAAATCGCTCATCACGACGCTACACCCACAGACATCGCTCAGACGATTCCCCGATCCACCCATCCAGCGATCGTCTGAGAGATGCAGTTATCAGCAGTGGACATCGTTCAGCTAAAGTCACACAGAAATCTCCTAAACGATGTGGGAGCAAATGTGGGCGTAATTGGAGCCGATAGGCGTGGTACATGGGCTCCAAGCTGCGCCCCTCACTACACCATTGGTGCTCAGTACTGCGTCCTCATTGGGTCAGATGTCCTTTGAAACATGGCGGCCTCATCCCCACAATGTCCTGTGATATTGATCGTAATGTATATGTGTGCTGTAGCACATAACTAAATTGCAATGGGCAAAACGTACAGCCGCGTTATGTGTGCCGCGCCCGCCAACATTGTGTGGGTATATGACAAGGTGGACACTATATAGCAGGGTCGGGGACCACGCAGAATCGATTATCAAGTTGACGCAATTGGGTGCACAGTTCGGAGATATTGTGCAGCCGACGCCTATGTGTGGTGCTGAAGACAGCGCTTTCAAAATGGCGCCCTGTGAGGGCAGCCAATGGCAACGCATCATCTTCCACCAATGCGAGCTAGTGGTGAAGCAGCCAATCCGAAACCATTTCGTTGCACGAATCACCACTGAGGAGGTCAGGCAATAGGAAACTCCTGACACGCCTACGTGATGGATTTTGCCATCGCTTAAATCACACGTTTCGTGTGATGTCGGGAATTTACACGTGTCGATTGTGCGTATTTAATTGGCCGATATCGTCAGATCTGAGAACCGAACCTCAGATCACGATTTAGAGATTTGATCAGATATCGCTCGTCGTATCTGGCCGTCACACGCACAGACATCGCTTACGCGATGTTTAATCTGCCGCTTTCAAGCGATATCTTGCACGATATCTCAGCGTGTGACGGCCGCCTAAGAGGGATAGATGTAATTTATGGTGGAATATGGGGTGGTGATGTCAAAAAAATTACTTGCGCAGTGCGAGATGCAGTGGATAGTGTCTCTAGACACTATGTCACCGCGGGGCCTGAATGAACATCTGAATTTTTCCCCCTTCCTCTAGCCGTCGCCGCCTTACTCCCAGATCCTTAGTACCCTTAATATATTGTGTGTCAGATCTTTTTGACCCACTTTTATTGGCATGATGATTTTATGGTTTTTTTATTTTTGGTTTACAGGCTCTGCTTGCTCTCTGTTGGGATCATTACAAGTCGATCGCAATCACCTGACTCCAAATCCATCTGGTAGAAGACTGCGGATGTGGAAGAATTATTGCACTTTACTGTTCAATTATTGGACTTATCAGACATGCACATTAATCATGTCTGGTTCACCTGAAATGGATATTTATGTATTTGGACCCATATCCGGGTGGTGCTGCGCCTTCCAGGCAGTGCAGTTGCTCTTGCTCTCTCTCTGGCACCTCTTACCAACGCTGTGTGGGGATGTTTGCCAGGATGTTGCCTCCCTGGCATCCGCTCTGTGTACAATCAGTGTGGTGCGGACTGGGGGCGGTGTAGTGACGGCCACACTGATGGGCGAGTCACTTCCGGTCATGTGACACACTACCGGTGATGAATTTTGTGTCATTTCAGGCCCGTGGCTACGCAGGCAGGGTCTGCCGCATCACTTCCAAAACAATCAGATTATCTGGCACACCAAAAAAGAGAATGGATAACAGAGTCCAGGCAGTTTCACATTTATTGTGGAATCAGACAAGGCAAAACATATTTGACTTTCTTTATGTCATTTGTGTCATTACGTTTCAACCTAAGTCTTCTTCATATAACACAACTAATAACAAAAGAAACAAAAGTACAACAAAGATTATACAAGATATCTTTACAATATTACAGTTTTTTCAATAACATGCTGATACACAAATGCGAAACACTTCATATAGAACAAAAATACAGAAAGGTGTAACTGAGTACTATGTTATAGCATATATAAAATATGCATAATGAATAACAGAATGGATGATATTGTACATAGTGGAAAGAAATTTTTTTTACATGTAATACCTGGATGGTGATCTGTGCTTTAACGCAGTTTTATCGTGTGAAAGTCACATGTCACAATGTCTATAATAAAAGTATACAATCACAAAATTAATGTTAAGGCCACTTCACACACTAGGATATCTTTAACGATCTCCTTAGAATGATCACGTGACAGTGATCGTTCAGACATCGTTAGTGCGTTGTCACACGCAAGGATATCGTTAACGATATCCCATTCGGCAACACACCAGTTAAATAGGAGAACAAGGACTGAACGATCTTTTAAAGCGGCAGGAATAGGACATTTTTAAACGACATCGTTCAAAAAGATGTCACACTGAACGATGTGGCTACTTCACAGTTCCTTAATTGGATGACGAACGCTTTAGTTGAGAGCTTGTTTCTGTGAGGAGTGGTTTAGTGTACTGTTTCTCTCAGTGTGATTCGTGCCTGTAAAAATGGATGTTACTGCACGGAAGAGGTCTAGAATTATTACTCTTAATGAACATACAAGTCTGACTGTAAGAGAAATCGCTTCCACCGTTAGTATTGGAAAATCTACCGTTTCAAGAATAATTCGTGCACACAATCTTCCATTTACTTCACTCAGCTTTCCTGCCTGTCTCTCCTCATATGAGAGGTATATGATTCTGTGACTTCCATTTACTTCACTCAGCTTTCCTGCCTGTCTCTCCTCATATGAGAGGTATATGATTTTGTGACTTCCATTTACTTCACTCAGCTTTCCTGCCTGTCTCTCCTCATATGAGAGGTATATGATTCTGTGACTTCCATTTACTTCACTCAGCTTTCCTGCCTGTCTCTCCTCATATGAGAGGTATATGATTCTGTGACTTCCATTTACTTCACTCAGCTTTCCTGCCTGTCTCTCCTCATATGAGAGGTATATGATTCTGTGACTTCCATTTACTTCACTCAGCTTTCCTGCCTGTTTCTCCTCATATGAGAAGTATATGATTCTGTGACTTCCATTTACTTCACTCAGCTTTCCTGCCTGTCTCTCCTCATATGAGAGGTATATGATTCTGTGACTTCCATTTACTTCACTCAGCTTTCCTGCCTGTCTCTCCTCATATGAGAGGTATATGATTCTATGTCTTCTATCAATATACTTGTCTTTTATTAATATAATATACTGAAATCATCTTACTGTGTGTGAAATGGGATGTTCAGAGGTCATCTTTGGTTCAGAAGTGTTTATGACCCATGATGCCCAGGAACCCTGTTTATTTGCCTTGCATTTATTGCCTTCTGCTGCCCTGAGTTTCTTTGATTGAATGATTAACAAGTTTAATAGACCCAGATCTAAGTAGAAACTCACTCTATATGTAGAGCCAGCTAAGGGGTGCAATCATGTGGGGTCTTTCAATCATGCCAACTGCATAAGTGACGACTGTACAAGTGCAGTTACACCGGGCAGTTAAACGGGGTAGGAAATGGGTAAGTCATGCAAGACAAACAAACAGATATGTAATTTGTTCACTTGTGTTGCAATTATGTATTCACTATGTAAACCTCAGACTACTCTTCACTACTGACCACTCACCCACCACTACAGCTCTCCTTCCTGCTGCATCTGACCCATGCTACTCCCATCCCCCGCTCACCATCCACAATGTAACCCCTCCTTTGCACTCTCACTCCCATCCTTCTCCACTTCCTGCTACCCCCGCTCATCCCTCCACCCAGCAACAAAGTACTTCTCTCACCCTCCATCCTACCTAACTACCTCACCCACTTCTCTGAACTATGCCTTCACTTTCAATCCTCCATCTCCAATCAGGCACGCCCACCATGTAAACTCTCTTGCTCTCACCTGCTAACCCTCTCCCTGCTCCTCCTACTCGCTGGCGACATTTCCCTTAATCCTGGCCCCCCGCCACATCCCCACAGTCATCTTCACTCCACCCCCCCGTACCATCACCAACTCTCATAACCTCACCACTCCCCCTCGCAACCTGACCAACCTTAGACCCATCCCCCCAGCCCCTGCTCCTCTAATCTCCCTTCCAGGCGCACTCTGGAATGCCCGCTCAGTCTGTAATAAACTCCCAGACATCCATGAATGACCTTTTGGGATGTACGCCGGGTGTCGGTCAAGACTCCTCTGAGAAGCTTGTGTCTCTCCGGCTTGGTGGCTCGGGATAAACGCGTCCACCGCTCTCGGAGCCGGTTCTCCATTCCTAGACTGAGTCGTACCGGCCCGGATTTTGGTGCACCTCAACACCCTAGGATCCCCTTTCTTTCTCAAAGGCTTCTCTGCCGTTTGACTCGCTTCCCACAGGACCTCAGCTACTACTCACTAACTTTCTTCCCGCCCTTCCACTACCCACCTAAACAACTCCCACCTTGACCGTTCCCTAGCAACGGGTTAACTCATTGGTCCTTTGGTCTAAGGTGTGTGGATGGGTGTAATGAGGGCCCGTTATGTGACATCCCATGTTCTCTGGCCACAGGGATACCACACACTCTCTTGTGGGTGCAGTACCCCTACATGGCATCCTGACCAGTGGGGCGCCACATTCCTCCTTGTTTTAACTCATTCGTCCGCGAGTGACCTGACCAGTACCTGGCACAGAGGTAAATATTTATATGCATTGCAAGCAATAAAATAACATTTTTATTCAACACTTATCTTCCCATCTGGGAGGCACTTTACTTTGACGTTACTGGGTCAACGGGACCAACTATAAAACAGTTCAAAACATTTACATACTGCCTTAACGGGGCTGGGTTGCAATGCAGTCCCGGTGTTAATCGTCTCTTTCACTCTCAGTAGTGTCCTCGTCACCACCGGGTTGTCTTAAAGGCACATCATTACACTCTAACAGAGTCCATTGACTTAACTGGGTACAGTCCAAAGGCTTAACATGATTATCAAAAGTTCACACAATGTCCAGCACGTTTCATTTAATAGCACACATCAAAACTATTTACAACGGGTCAAGTATATTTTAATCTACACATCTGTATACTCTTAGAGCGTACCACCCTCTAGGACCGATGTGTTTCTCATAAGTCACCTTGTCCAGCCGCTGGGAGGTGAGCCTCAACGTCTCTCCGGCTCACGAAAACCTCCTCATGAAGGCCCGGTTCTTGGATAAAACCCCACCTATTGTCCAGATTAAAGTCAACCACAGTGCCTGACTTTTTGTCTTCCAGGAGAATCGGCGGCTGGGCGTGGGCTTGGGCTCTGGCAAAAAAGTTCTCTTGCTCCCTGGCCCACCATCACTCATGGTGGCGTTGCCTTTCCACCTGGTCAGCCAGGTACCTTTGCTGGGCCAGAACAGGCTGATCCAGAGCTGAAACCGTAACGCGGTCCTGCGCCCCGGTAATAGCGGTGGCACCGACCAACCCGACCGGACGATGCTGGTGACGATCTCACCACAGAACGCGGGGCCCAGATGCCCTAACTTCCTTGTCACTGCTAGCCTCGTCTTCTTCAGGTTCCTTCCCCACGGAATTCGGCTGGCTGGATGGCTCCTCAATCACGGCCTCCACTACCACGTCGGATCCTTCCGTGGGCACCTCTGGGATGTCTGGCTCGGCTGGCTCCTCCGAGTCTCCTGACTCTGCTCTGGTCATCTCATCACTATCATCAAGTACTTTGGAGACCTCTGGTTCCTTGCGGGGCCTGGATGTCCTGACTTCATCATCAACAACAGGTTGTGGATCTCCACTGGTAGCCTCGTGCTTAACCGTAGCCAGGTCTCTCGCCCTTGACTCCAGCTCCTGGTCACTGGACGCCCTCTGCGCAGCCCGCCAGGACAGCTCAGTGCAGATGTGGGCACTCCAGCACCTAAAGATCCAATTGAGAGTCTTGTTAAACTGGGTGCAGAGGTCTTGCAATGCGGCTTCCCAGAAGGCACCGTCCCCATCGATAGGCAACAGCGGGGGTGAACCCCACTTACAGGGTTAGAGGGTTGCTTGCCTCCTCCACCTTACGGATCGGTTCTCTAAGCCACCTAGCCACCATCTTTGCCGACCCGTCGTCTGCACCCGTGCTCTGTTGTCTGTTTCCTGCCGCACCCCTCCTGCTACCTTTTGTAGCTTCCGGCAGGGGCACTTTGATCTTTGGCATGCCCCCTTGGTTTTTCGGTGGCAATTGGGGAAGCCAGGCATTTTCACGCCTCTAGCATGGCTCTCCCACGACGAGGGGCTGAGGCACGCCCCCAGGCCAGCACATGTTGTTAATTCTCTGACCACGCCATCTTGGTGCATCAAATAAAGTCTTTTCAAAACAAAATCCAAGGTGCACAGTACCTGGTTTTGCCAGGCACGGGATCCTGTTCATGACACCAAAATCTGACCCTCCCCAGGGCCGTGGGGTATCCGATCCCGGGCTATAGTTCATGGGGATGTCAAGGGCAGCCTGTGCCTGGGCCCATGGCCCTGGTGGTCACTGAAAAAGGGGAAAAATAAAAAGTGTTCGTGATGCCACCTATGGTTCCCGGTAATGATACTGGCCCTGCTTGCAGGCCTCCAGGGTGATGATAATGCAGCTAGCTGTTAACGCTCCCCATAGGTGGAGCGGGATCCCCGGGGCAGTTGGGGCTGAATAGAGATTTATGCAGGGAAGCGGCTCGTCAGGTGGAGATGCTGACAAAACAATCCGTGTTGAGGGAACAAGTGTGCAGCTCCTCAGGTGCAGGCAAATGAGACACGTCACACAGTCTTAACTCTGCACGGGTTTTACTGGCAACTTCAGGCAGCATACAGTTCTTACAGTTCACGGGTACTGCTGGCCTGGGTAGTCACCAGGGAACCGGGACATCTCACTTGGGACCCTCGGTGGTGTGCCTGCTATTCCTTTCTTCTGTCCCTAACTGCGCTCTACCTCTCCTTAGCGCTCCCACGTGAAGAGCCCTCAGCTGGCACTCACGGATCCTTTTTGGAAGGTTCCACTTCTGGACCTTCAGACCCTCTATGGGACCTTTTGGGGTGTACGCTGGGTGTCGATCACGACTCCTCTGAGAAGCTTGTGTCCCTCCAGTTTGGCAGCTCGGGGATAAACGCCCACACTGCTCTCGAAGCCAGTTCTCCGTTCCTGGACTGGGTCCCTTCGGCCAGTGGTCGTACCAGCCCAGATACGGGTGCACCTCAATACCCTGGGGTCCCCTTTCTTTCCCAATGGCTTCTCTGCCATTCGACTCCTCGCTTCCCACAGGAGCTCACCTCAGCTAATTCTCACTAACTTTCTTACTGCTCTTCCACTACTCACCTAAGCTCCTCCCACCGGGGGCCAGTTCCCTAGCAATGGGTCCCCTGGTCCCCTGGTATAAGGTATGTGGATGGGTGTAATGAGGGTCCATTATGTGATATCCCATGTTCCCTGGCCACAGGGATACCACACACTCTCTTGTGGGTGCAGTACCCTTATGTGGCATCCAGACCAGTGGGGCGCCACATTCAATAAAGTCAAATAGTTCTGGACGGCTGTGGACCCATCCCACCCTCAAGAATCAGCAAAGCTAGTGGAGCAGTCATTTGACAACACTCATTTATGTCACGTTTGGCCCGCTTTCAGGAGCCAATGAGCCTTCAGTTCAAGGAATCCTTAGAACGGCAGTCAGGGGGTTACAGTTTCTATCCCCAGTAGGTTCTCGAGGAGATCTGAACTGGCAGATATGGACAGCAGGCTATGCATCCCTCTCTCTTTACATCCAACAAATCCAGGGTTCGGATTTGACCCATGGTGTCTGGTCAAATAAGTTCTGCTTCACCTCACTCATCACACCTCCCACAGATGCAACTTTACTCTTTCTCCTACTCTGTGTCTCTCTTGCCTTGACATGTCTGCAGGCAGTTTTATAATTCCTGCTCTCAACCACTAGTGGGTGGACTAACTAGCTAAACTATTAACACTATGCTAACCCTTCCTAAGAAGAAGAATTCCAACCACTAGATGATCACATTACACAGCAGTACTCACAATACCCATTTCACATTGAACATTAAAGATACCACACAGTCTATACAGTAACACACTTTGTTCCCAGAGAGTGGATGGCAGGATGGGGGTGGCTGCACCTATAACCCCTTACAACTGCCCAGCTCTCTTTATACCAACGCAGAATTATTCTATATCTTCTGTATAGATGCAGTATTGAATTTTCTTCATTATTTATGCCCTATAACATATTCTGCAGTTCATGCATCATAAGTATATGACCGCTACTTCAATGTTGGCAACTTGATGAAACACTGTGCCACATAGATACAGTGTGTTCAGAGTTCACCACTAGTCTAAAAGGTTGCACTGCCACAGAAATATTTTATAGTTATGGGGCACTAATACTCTATTTTATCAGTGTCAAAACATGGCAATGACTAAGAAATAAAATCTTTCAAGACAAAGTACCCTGGAAATTAGAGATCTTTATGGTAGAAGAAGAAAAAGCTAAAGTCTTCTAGACAAGTCAAGGGTTCAAGGTTTACAGACCCTCTGAGATAACAATGTTATATACAACATAAAGCATTTCAGAAATAATAGCCATAATTTCAGTTCTACCAGTGAATGCGGGTCTTTTATTTTATGATGGCTCTGTTGTGACTCATAGCTCTTATACTAGCCCTACGAGAATTGATATGTTCAATGAATGACAATAGCAACCCTGGACTGATATAGATAATTCAGAAAATGATCGGTATTTCAACACTGTCCAAAGAACAATACAAAACAGATTTACATTCAGCAATGTGTTGTTCTGGATGTACTTTAATGCAAAAGACATCTCAGTCAAGGGTCTTCTTTCTATTTAGTACATTAGTAAATGATTAAATATGACCTCTGCTTCTTACACAAAAGAGCATGAAAAGGGTTTAAATACCATATTAATAGATATCTTACAGCAGCTTGTGGCAGTCATGGCTGTCTGCATTTGAATACATGGCCTTTTTCATCACTGTTGCAATCTTAACTGACAGCAAAGAGGTTCAAACAAGTCTGCAGTTTATTTTATTCAGGAGACAGCCCCTGGGGGGAACCTCCACTGGGAGACAGCAGTTTATTAAACACACACTGGTTTATCATCTGCTTTCTTCAAGCCGCCCCGTATATATATGAGTGCACACATCCCCATGGTATCATGGCGAGAACAGTGCACGTAGCTGCCTTTATTCAACAATAGCTGCAAAGAAAACTTTCACCAAGATGCTCATCTCTCACCGGAGGTTACTGCAATGTAGACTTTATTTATAGTGTATCCACTGAAGTCTACATCCGTCCTGGGATATGGTACCCTGAGATAGATCAGTTGTTTGACTCTGCAGTAATAAGCTCCCTATTGTGTGCGCCGTACAGAGTTCGGGAGAGACAGAAGGATACAAGACAGATGAACATTGTGAGAGACAGCTTGTCACTGGCTGAGACAAGATAGTTCAGACTGACTTACAGTCTACTTTCCACCATGGTCCTATTTCATCAGGTCTTGTACTGTGTGTTGATCCCTTGTGGCCTATGCATTTGTTTTTCAGTAGCAGCAATCACCACTTATGTTAGAGAATCTGTGCTTGGGAAGCATGCAGATAACTAGCTGTTATAGACAAACCTCTACTCTATATAGCCAGAGCTGGTGAACTCACTAATAAAGGTTATGTTATATTAAAGTCAATTGACTATACAGTATTAGTTATAATTGGGGGGCGGACAGATAATTGGTGCAACCAGTGCAACTGAATAGGCAACCAAGATGTATGCAACAAATGGCAAAGAAACAATATTGGACTGTAAAGGGTCCATATGTATTTGTAAAGGTGTCCTCTTCGGTCTGTGTCTACTCCCATAGTATATATCTACAAAGGTGCAACTGCGGTCTTTCCATATAGACATCATATGTACCTCTAAGAATGGCTAAGGCCCACTGCAATGAGCAGGACATGAGGGTATGGCCTGCTGGCACACTGAAATTGGCTACATTAATTAAGTTTGGCTATCTTTCACCATCTGTTTAATGGCAAATGTTTTGGACCACTTCTCTTCTATCTTCATGTTTGTAACAACTTTAGCTTAGGCTAGCTTCACATTTGCGTTCTTGTGCGCCGCGTATGCGGCGCATGCGCATGTAAAAAGCATGTATAAGCAAGCATGCGCAGGATTTTTCATCAGCATGCGCATACGCATGCGTTAAATGTACGCTGCGCATACCTGCGCTCGTATGCGTTTATGGCCATGTGCATGCGTTTTTCATGCGCATGCGTTTAATAAATTTGGCAAGATTTCACTTGTCCCACCTACTGGCACGCCCATGGGCTTGTGCAAAGGCCTGTACGCATGCGCATCGTACGCACCATACGCAAATCCTCGCGCACGCTTGCGCTCTCATAGGGCTTAATGCATTTTGTATCAGCAAGCGTGCGCAAGTGTGCGCTTGCGGACGCCGGGAAATTTTATGCGCGGCAAAAAATGTAACATGTTGCGTTTCCAGGCGCACCTAATTTCCCTACAGCGTACGCATGCGGACAGATACGCAGCCGTGCGCGAGCAAAAGCAGTGTCTTGCATACGATGCATATACAATGATAAAGATAGGTGCGCAGTCCGCATGCGCATTTGAATATTGTTGTCCGCAGCGTGCGCTGCGGATACATACGCAAATGTGAAGCCAGCCTTAACTATTCTTTTCCAACTCGACTGCAGTTCATTAAAAGGGAGAAGGAGGCTCACTACTTTTACATCCATAGTGACAAGACAAAAAAAGTCATCCCGGACAAGAAGAGCCACATCTGGGTATATTGTGTGATGCCCCTTCTCTTCTTGCTAACCAGTCTATAATGTGGCTTTCTTAGGCTACGTCCATATACATCTGTTGCATAATACTGCAATGGCACCAGGCATTTTCACTATTTACTCCCAGGCACTGTTTCTTGGGCAGTTTGAAATGTCAGATGAAATATTACGATCAGGCTTCCTGCACCTGTCCAATGTAGTGGGAATGAAGAAAATCCAGCGATCACAGACATCAGGCAAGTGGATAAAATATTCAGTTAATTTGAAGAGCTTTAAAAAGTGCGTGCATGCAATAGATTAGATGAAATATTGTGATCAGGCTACCTGCACCTGTCCAATGTAATAACTACTATGCTGGACAGGTGGGAATGAGACCAGCCCTCCATCAGTTTCCATTCAAGATTGTAGTTAAAAGCCAGAGGGCTGCAACACTACAGAGCCATGTAAGGCTGGGGTCACACATAGCAATCCGTTTTTGGAAGAGATTTCCATGACCAATCCGTTTTTTTTTGGGTGCTTTTTGAGCCTCCTGCACCCCTGAACGTTTTTGGACTTAGTCATTTTTTTGACCAAAATTCAAGAAAAAACGGATCCGTTTTTTTTAAGGCACCAAAAAAAACGGATCAGTTTTTCCATAGGGCCCATGTTAAAATTTTTTTTTTTGAAAAACGGCCCCCAAAAACGTTGCTAGCAACGGTTTTGGGTAAAAAACTAACCTAGCAATGTTTTTAGGTGCAGAAAAAAACGGATAGGGTGTTTATTACATCTAATCCATTTTTCTATCAGTTTTTGGACTTAGACAAAAAAAATCCAAAATCTGATGCCAAAAACGGACCAAGGGCTTATGTGTGACCCTAGCCTAACTCAGCCATATAAAATTAGTGCTCCCTCTCTACAGATCCTCTCTGATTTGATGGAATACATCATTACATCTACTACTTGGGAAAACCATCTGCACAACTGATCTGGGAAAGGTAAGAGTACGGTTGATTATATATATATAATATATATATAAAAAAGAAAAATGCAAGAGCAGCACTAGGAACAAATCAGTTCTGGTGCAAAGTCCAAGCAACGTTCAATTGCAAATATTTACCCAAAAAAATGGACAGCACTCCAATTAGCAAGACGTGTGACTTTTTATTGGTCCATACCGACCAAACGTTTCAGTTCACTCAGACTGCTGGAGGAAGGTTCTGAGTGAACTGAAACATTCGGTCGGTATGGGCCAATAAAAAGCCACATGTCTTGCTAATTGGAGTGCTGTCCATTTTTTGGGGTAATATATATACATATCTATTATATAATCGTCTAATGTTCTCTGTCACGGAAATCGCGTGCCAGACTGAGGCCGCTCATTGGTGGCCGCTGGAGGCGGGCACCAATGAGCGCAGACTATGCAAATAGGTGCGCAAATTAAAAGTTCAAATTTCGCTCCAATTCACAGCCTGGTGACAGCGGCGCACTAGCGCCGCTGTCGCCGGGATACACGGGTACGGCCTACGGTGGCCGCAGCACACGCGAGCCAGCCGGGAGATGACCAGCGTCAGCCGATCATCTCCCAGCTGGCGAGCCGCTGACCTCTGTGCAGCAGTAGCCGTGGCTGAGATCCAGTCAGCGGCGAGCTAGCCGGGAGATGACCGGCGTCAGCCAGTCATCTCCCGGCTGCTCGCAGCCGTGGTGCCCTTCACGGCAATCAAACCGCGCGCCAAGCTGCAGTACTCTTCTGATTGGTCTCCGTGGCGACCAATCAGAGAAGTAGCGCGGCTTGGCGCACGGTTTCAATGCTGCTCCTCTGATAGGTCGCCGCGTTCAGCGCCGACCAATCAGAGGAGCGGCTCGCGTCATATTGTATTTGAAATATGGCGCCATGGCGTGCGCCGCTATTCTGATTGGTCGCCGCGTTCAGCGCCGACCAATCAGAATAGCGGCGCTCACCATGGCGCCATATTTCAAATACACTGAGTACAGTGTATTTGAAATATGGCGCCATGGCGCACGCCGCTATTCTGATTGGTCGGCGCTGAACGCGGCGACAAATCAGAGGAGCGGCATTGAAACCACGCGCCGCTTCTCACATTGTTCGCCGCGTTCAGCGCCGACCAATCAGAGGAGCGGCACGCACCATGCCGCACATTGTATTTCAAATATGGCGCGCGCTGCTATTCGGATTGGTCGGCGCTGCACGCGGCGACCAATCAGAGGAGCGGCATTCAAACCGTGCTCCTCTCCTTTGACTGCCCGCCTTGTTCAGCGCCGACAAATCAGAATAGCAGCGCTCACTATGGCGCCATATTTCAAATACAATGTGCGGCATGGTGCGTGCCGCTATTCTGATTGGTCGCTGTGTTCAGCGCCGACCAATCAGAAGAGCGGCTCACTCCATGTTGTATTTGAAATATGGCGCCATGGTGCGCGCCGCTATTCCCCTCAACCTCCTCCATCGCCTCAGCCTCCTCCATCCTCACAGCTTACTCCATTCTCACAGCCTCCTCCATCCTCACAGCCTCCCCATCCTCACAGTCTCCTCCATCCTCACAGCCTCCTCCATCCTCTTAGCCTCCTCCATCCTCACAGCCACCCCATCCTCACAGCCTCCTCCATCCTCACAGCCTCCTCCATCCTCACAGCCTCCTCCATCCCCTCAGCCTCCTCCATCCTCACAGCCTCCTCCATTTTCACAGCCTCCTCTATTTTCACAGCCTCCTCCATCCTCACAGCCTCCTCCATTCTCACAGCCTCCCCATCCTCACAGCCTCCCCATCCTCACAGCCTCCATCCTCACAGCCTCCTCCATCCCCTCAGCCTCCTCCATCCTCACAGCCTCCTCCATTTTCACAGCCTCCTCTATTCTCACAGCCTCCTCCATCCTCACAGCCTCCTCCATCCTCACAGCCTCACCATCCTCACAGTCTCCTCCATCCTCACAGCCACCTCCATCCTCACAGCCTCCTCCATCCTCACAGCCTCCTCCTTACTCACAGCCTCTCCATCCTCACAGCCTCCTCCACCCTCATATCCTCCTCCATCCCCTCAGCCTCCTCCATCCTCACAGTCTCCTCCATCCTCACAGTCTCCTCCATCCTCACAGTCTCCTCCATCCTCACAGCCTCCTCCATCCTCACAGCCTCCTCCACCCTCACAGCCTCCCCATCCTCACAGCCTCCTCCATCCTCACTGCCTCCTCAATCCTCACTGTCTCCTCCATCCCCTCAGCCTCCTCCATCCCCTCAGCCTCATCCATCCTCACAGCCTCCTCCATCCTCACAGCCTCCCCATCCTCACAACCTCCTCTATCCTCACAGCCTCCTCCATCCTCACAGCCTCCTCCATCCCCTCAGCCTCATCCATCCTCAGTCTCCTCCATCCTCACAGTCTCCTCCATCCTCACAGTCTCCTCCATACTCACAGCCTCCTCCATACTCACAGCCTCCTCCATACTCACAGCCTCCTCCATCCTCACAGCCTCCTCAATCCTCACAGCCTCAACCATCCCCACAGCCTACTCCATCCTCACAGCCTCCTCCATCCTCACATCCTCCTCCATCCCCTCAGCCTACTCCATCCCCTCAGCCTACTCCATCCTCACAGCCTCCTCCATCCTCACAGCCTCCTCCATCCCCTCAGCCTCCTCCATCCTCACAGCCTCCTCCATCCTCACAGCCTCCGCATCCTCACAGTCTCCTACAGCCTCCTCCATCCTCACAGCCTCCTCAGCGTCACAGCCTCCTCATCCTCACAGCCTCCTCCATCCTCACAGCCTCCCCATCCTCACAGCCGCCTCATCCTCACTCCTTACTCCTTTCTATAAGGTCTGTCAGTCAGTGTGACGCAGTTTACTCCTATCTACAAGGTCTGTCAGTCAGTGTGACGAACTTCACTCCTGTCTACAAGGCTGTCAGTCAGTGTCACGAACTGTACTCCTGTCTACAAGGCTGTCAGTCAGCGTGGCGCAGTTCACTCCTGTTTACAAGGTATTCTAGAATACCCGATGCGTTAGAATCGGGCCACCATCTAGTATATATATATATATATATATATGAGTTATATGGCTCTGTAGCCATATGACTATATATATATATATATATATATATATATATAATAGTGCACTGAGCCTCTTAACCAAGCCAAGGAGTACCCTGGTTGGGATATCTGATTAAACGTATGTAGTCTGCAGAATGAAGGCAGCAAGGAGATCACTAAAGGTTCAATTTTTTTTATGGAGGCTCAATCCCCTAGAAGTAAATATGGGAAGCAGCCAATCATAGAGAGGTCATTGTTATGCGGGACTTCAACTACCCTGAAGTACATTGGGATACAGAAGCCTGCAGGTCCAGCAAAGGAAACAGGTTTTTGACAAAAATGAAGGACAATTACAACTTCAATTTCACAACTGGTTCAGGATCCTAAAAGAAGGGGGCACAGCTAGCCCTAATATCATCAACAAGCTGGACCGTATATAAAATATACGAGTTAGGGGCACTTGGGCAATAGTGATCACAAAATAATAAGTTTTCATGTATCCTTTAATAAGGGGCTACAAGGATATTAAACGTCAGTAAGGCAAATTTCCAACGGTTGAGAGATGATCTTAGTGCAATAAACAGGGACGAGGACCTGAAAAATAAAAGTACACAAAGCAAATGGGACACCTTTATGAGCATCCTGAATAGTACCTGTGCACAATATATACCCTATGGGAATAAACAAGATAGAAATAGAAGGAAACCACTATAGCTAAATAGAGATTTAAGGGGTGCGATAAGTAACAAAAAGAAAGCATTTGGAGAATGAAACCAAGTAGGTAGTGATAAGGTATTAAATAATTATAGAAAATTAAATAAATTCTGTAAAAAACAAACCGTGATAGACAGACCTTCATTTTTATCTTCAAAGATTCCATAATAACAATGTCTGTTCCACAAGATTGGCACATTGCAAATATGGTGCCAATATTCAAAAAGGGGACAAAAACTGATACCTGAAATTATAGGTCAGTAAGTTTAACCTCTACCATGGGTGAAATCCTTGAGGGTTTCCTAAGGGTACCTTTACACGCGGCAACTTTTCTAGGAATTTCACTGGCAACTTACTGGTTGCAGTGAAATCATGGACACATTGTTCTATCTTGTTGCTGTGTACAAATGGAACAATGTCTCCATGATTTCACTGCAACCAGTAAGTTGCCAGTGGAATTCCTAGAAAAGTTGCCACGTGGAAAGGTAACTTTAGAGATTTTATACTGGAGTATTTCAAGTAGAATAATCTCACATGCCCAGCATTAACATGGGTTTAGGAGGTATCATTCCTGTCAAACTAATCTGATCAATTTTTATGAAGAGGAAGGTTGCCGACTGGACCAGGAAAATGCAATAGATGTTATCTATATGGACTTTTCAAAAGCTTTTGATATGGTGCCACACAAAAGGTCGGTACATAAGACAAGAATAATGGGGATAGGGGTAAATATGTGTGAGTGGGTTAAGAACTGACTCAGTATTAGGAAACAAAGGGTGGTTATTAATGGAACACACTCAGGCTGGGTCCCAGTTAACAGTGGGGCACCACAGGGGTCAGTATTGTGCCCTCTTCTACTTAACATATTTATTAATTACCTTGTACAGGACATACAGAGTAGAATTTCAGTATTTGCTGTAGATGTTACTAACCTTTGCAGGGTAATCAATATAGAGGAGGATATTTTTTATTACAGAAATATTTACCATATGTAAGCTGGAGGCTTGGGCTGAGAAAAGACTATTGAAATTTAATCTAGATAAATGTAAGGTCATGCACTTGGGCAGAGGAAATAAATTAAGTACATAGGTATATATTTTTAGAACACCGTGTAAAACTGTCATAGAAAAATACTTTGGTGTATGTGTGTATGCATATGTTCAAGAAATGCAGGGATGGACAGTGTTCATGGACCTGCGCTGCGCTGTGTATACCATAAAGGATTAAACGATGTTCATCACTAAAGCTTTATTTCCAACGCGTTTTTCAGTTAGTCCCAACTTCTTCCTCAGGGAACAGTAGGAGTTGGGGCTAACTCCGAAACGCGTTGGAAATAAAGCTTTAGTGATGAACATCGTTTGATCCTTTATGTTATACACAGTGCAGCACAGGTCCGTAAACACTGTCCATCCCTGCATTTCTTGAACCACGTTGATCGTTTTGAGGAGTGGACCTTGTGGCAGCCATCTTTTTCTACCTTGATGCTGGCTTTGTGCTACACAACGCCCTCAGGTGAGTGGCTAGTTAGATCTAGTCTCTTCACATATAAAAGATAAGACCCAATTGCGCTTCTCTTTCCCTTTTCAGTATTTGATGTATGGCTAGGGTCACACATAGCAATCCGTTTTTGTAAGTGTTTTCCATGACCAATCCATTTTTCCTAGGCTGCATTTTGTGCCTCCTGTGACCCTGAACATTTTTTGGACTTATTAATTTTCTCTTAAAAAATGCTATGCGTTAACGCATATGTACCATGTATATGTACCATGCATTAATGGATGCGTTTCCCATAAGGCCCCATGTTAAAAAAACGCAATGCGTTTTTTTACTGCACCCAAAAACGTTGCATGGAACGTTTTTTGGAGGCAGGAAACAACATCATAGCGTTTTTGAAAAACACAGACACACTTAAGTACACCATCCATTAACTGAATCCATTTTTGGACTTAGAAAAAAAAGTCCAAAAACTGATGCCAAAAACGGATCCAGGGCAAAACGGATGGCATGTGTAACCCTAGCCTATGGCAAACTCAACTTTTCTGACCAGTGTCAGGCAACTGTTGCCAAGGTTAATAACATAACGTGATGTATTAAAAGAGGCATAGATGCTCATAAGAAGAACACACTTTAACCTCTATACAAGTCAGTAGTGCGACCACACTTAGAATATTATGCACAATTCTAGTCTCCAGTGTATAAGAAAGACATAGCTGAACTAGAACTGGAGCAGATAAGAGCTATCAAAGTCATTAGAAGACTGGGTGGTCTGCAATACCAAAACAGGTTATTAAACTTGAGGTTATTTAGTTTGGAAAAATGAAAGCTTAGGGGCAGTGTTATAACAATGTATATAAATGAAAGAAAAGTACAGAGACCTTTCTTATGATCTTTTTGCAACTGTGCCAGCGACTGGGAGAAGGGGGCATCCTCTTTATCTTTAGGAAAGAAGGTTTAATCATAATCACAGACGAGGATTCTTTACTTTAAAGAGGACCTGTCACCAACCATCCATGATGATCTAATTACAGCACTGAACGCAGCATGTCTGCTGCATTCAGGCAAGGGGTCCCCCATCCCTTGAACCCCCTTGTACCTCGCGATAATAGACTTTGAAAACTTTGGAGCCAAATAAGAGATGGCTTGTGGCTGGAGCCACTTCTATCAAAGGGCAGTTTCACACCCCCCGGATCTTTAATCCGCCCACTGCCGCCTCCCTCATGCCAATCATTCTCTCTCTCGCCTGCTGGATAACACAAAGTGAGGGATGCGGTGCTGCCGCATTGCACCGCCTCCTGCGGGCGGTGATGTCACCTCTTATACCCGCCATGCTCCATGTTAACCATGGAGCAGGGCAGGGAAAGGCGATGATGGCACGGCAGGAGGCCGGCCGCCCCGCCTCCTGCTGTGACATCACCGCTTATACCCGTTTTGTTCCGTGTTAACCATGTGGAGCAGGGCAAGTATAAGCCGTGACTTCACTGCAGGAGGCGGGGCAATGCGGCCTGCACCGCATCCCTTGCTTTGTGTTATGCAGTAGGCGAGGGAGAGAATGATTGGCATGAGGGAGGCGGCAGTGGGTGGATTAAAGATCCGGGGGGGGCGTGAAACTGCCCTTTGAGAGAAGTGGCTCCAGCCACTAGCCATCTCTTATTTGGCTCCAGTATGTAAGTTTTCAAAGTCTATTATCTCAGGATACAGGGGGTGGTCAAGGGATGGGGGACCCCTTGCCTGAATGCAGCAGACATGCTGCATTCAGTGCTGTAATTAGATCCCCATGGATGGTTGGTGACAGGTCCTCTTTAAGAGCAGTGAGACTATGGAAATCTCTGCCGCATGATGTTGTAATAGTTGATATTCCACAATAATAATAGAGAAAGCCCCTCACTAATCCTTCAGACCACTGAGTGTTCACCTTTGGCTGGCTTCACGCTGCAGTTTTTTCACTGATCAGTATCCATCCAGTTTGTGTGCGAAAACCAGCAGAGGAACTTGCAGAGAAAAAGTATAATTGAAAGATTGACACCTGTTCTAAGTTTTGGAGACACTCCTGGTTTTGGTACGCAAACTGGATGGACACTGATCAGTGAAAAACTGCAGTGTGAAGCCAGCCTTATTCACAAAAGGAGAAGTTGGTTACTTCACCACTCAGTGGAGGTGCAATCCTATATGGTACAGTTCATTGATTATAGTGTATAGAATGAAAGGATGCACTCACAACAGATGGAATTTAAATCTTTATTCTCGGTTACACACAGGTGACATGTGGGTGGGCTGCAGGGTGCAGGCTACGTCCACTGGGACAATGCACACTTCGCTTGATTGAGCTTCTACGGGTCCACCTGGGAGTGGACCCGTAGAAGCTCAATCAAGCAAAACATGCGTTGTCCCAGTAGACATAGTTTGCACCCTGCAGCCCACCCGCATGTCACCTGTGTGTAACCAAGAATAAAGATTTCACGTCTACCTGTGGTGAGTGCATTCCTTCATTCTATACTCTGTAATATTTGATATTCCATTAAAATTTAAGAGAGGCCTAGATGCCTTTCTTGAAAAATATAATATTACCAGTTATGTATACTAGATTCTGTGATAAGATGTTGATTGAGGAAACTAGTCTGATTATGTGCAGTCAGGAAAGAATTTTTTTTCCCCAATGTGGAGCTTGCAGTTTGCCACATGGGGTTTTATTGCCTTCCTCTGGATCAAGATGTTAGGCTATGGGTTCAACAAAATTGACTTAAAGTCTACCTTCAACCTTAGAAACTATGAAGCCATGTGCTTAGTTTATACTGTCAGTTTGAGTTGATAGACTTTTTTTGATAATTGTGATTGCGTGAACACACTATGGATACACACATTAACCCGGTATGGTCACAAGCCACATTAGATGACCCCTCTTTAATTCTGTTACCCACAATACAAACAAATAATAGATGTAAGCTGCCCTGATGACCCATTATGGCCCCTTTACATGCCGCTACTGAAAGGTAGAAACCGGCATGTATCAGAGACAATTGTACCTGATACCTTGTAAACACCGCGCAGTAGCGGCGTGTAATTCAGGTTGAAAGACAGGTATCCAAAGAGACAGGGAGGAACAACCTGAATTACACGCCGCTACTGCGCGGTGTTTACAAGGTATCAGGTACAATTGTCTCTGATACCTGCCGGTTTCTACCTTTCAGTAGCGGCGTGTAAAGGGGCCATTAAGGATAACATGAGTCCACCTCAATAATATTGTAACTAAGGCTATGTTCAGAAGCGGCATATTTGGCCACGTATTGTGCAGTGTTGCTTTTTTGCGCGCGTTTACACACAAAAAAGCGTTACTGCATGCAGACATCGCACTGTTCCCGGCGCACTTTTACGAGGCCATTTTAACATGTAGCCTATAGGAAAAGTGTGCCGAACAAAGCGCAAAGAATTGCCATGTGAATTGTTTTTGCTCACATGCTGTTGCAGTGAGAGCGCGTGCACAAAAATACGCAGCTAAACGCGGCATCTACTTTTGCTGGAAGGCGCATCCAGCTTTCTTTGGCACTGCTTTTATGCGAGCGCTCAAGAGTGCAGCATAAAAGCACGAATATGCAGCAATTATGACGCGTCTGAATGCAGCCTAAAGAAGCATGTTAATAATAGAATTAGAAGCATACAGGAAGGCCCCATATGTATACATTTCTATGGATTAGTAATATTACAATTTTGTACAACTATTAGGTGGTACAGATCTATTATTAGGCTGTGGTCACAGTTGCCATGCGCTTTTTTTAGTGATTTAACAAAACTCATGCGTTTTTTCATGTCAGCATGAGTTTTGTAAAGTGTGTGATGGCTCCCTGCATTTTTGGCTGCGTTTTTGAATCTGCACCTAAAAATAGTGCTTGTAGTATTTTTTTGTGCGTTTTGAAAAACGCATGCGTTTTTGTAGAAAACGCATGCGTTTTTATAACATGGGTTCCTATGGGAAACGCATGCAAAAACGCATGTACAATTAGTACCTTTTAGTGCCATTCAAAAACGCATGCGTTTCCCATAGGAGCCCATGTTAAAAAAAATGCATGCGTTTTTGGAAACGCATGCGTTTTTTTAACATGGGCTCCTATGGAAAACGCATGCGTTTTTGAATGGCACTAATTGTACATGCGTTTTTGCATGCGTTTTCCATAAGGCCCCTTATTAAAAAACGCATGCGTTTTTGGATATGCTCCAAAAATGCATGGGACTGTCACACATGCTTTTTGGCTATTAGGGCATGCGTTTTTTAACATGGGGGCCTATGGGTGCGTTTTTTACATGCGTTTTTGAAAACGCAGGTCTCCAAAAACGCATGTGAAAAATGCTACTGTGACCCCAGCCTTAGGCTGTATGTATAGCAATGTTTTTTTGAGGCAGTGAAAAACATCAAGATTTTTAGTGGAAACCGCTTCAGGAAACACTTTGTCTTCTTTGGGGACCTTGTGGAGGATTTTGTGTTTTCTGAAGAATTCCTGGGGCAGTTTTAAAGAGTTTTCCATTAATTTTTGCCAAGTTTTGTTTTGTGAAGCATTTTTTACAGCCATTTGATTAAACAGTACCTAGTATGAAGTAATTTCCATTTGGAGACAATTCAAAGATGTGAAGAAGAACTCTCTTTTCACCAACCAGCCGTTTTAAAAAATTTATCAGCGTTTTTATTCCGCTTAAAGGGTTAGTTCGAGGCCAAGCATTACTAATGTGACACTTTGTTTCAGGAAGGAGCAGAGGTTGTGGAAGTGACTACAGCCTCTCCCCCTATTCTGATGACATTTTGTGTAAGTATTGCAGCATGCACTGGGTTACTCACACGAAACACCATCAGAGCAGGAAATAGAAAAAAAACACAATAGCTGTCAGTGTAGAGAGGAAACAGTAGGGAATTTTTAAAGCAAGTATATTAAAAAATAGCTTAGATTATAAGAATAAATTAGATAGGAAGTTAGGAGAAAATTGCTTAGCCTTGGACCAGCCATTCAATAACTGAACAAATGAACAGGAAAATGGTTTTACAATAAATAATAATAATAATAAATCTTTATTTATATAGCGCCAACATATTCCGCAGTGCTTTACAATGTAGGGGTTAGAGTACAGGAAATATAATACAGTAAGTAATTACAGTAAAGAACGAATACAGTACAATAATTGATACAAAACAATAGGCATAGAATCAATGTAAAAAACAAAATACAATAAATAAAGCAAGAAATTAAGGTGACCCTGATCAAAAGAGCTTACAATCTACAACGGGATATGGGTTGCACAAGGTACAGGGGCTTATTGCACTCATGGTCCAGGCATTTTGAGGAAATGGGGCATAGAAATAAGCTTACATGGATGGTCATCAGACAGTCTGTGTAGAACTTTTTGGTTTGGTGGAGTTTGTAGAAGAGTAATGTCAAGAGAGATAGCCCATTCACTATCTACAGTACAAAGGACTTCTATTAGGGAGTATGATAGGCCGCCTTAAAAAGATGTGTTTTTAGGGATCGTCTGAAGCCATGCAAGTTCTGGATAGTCCTGATTTCTTGGGGTAAAGCATTCCAGAGGATTGGCGCAGCTCTGGAGAAGTCTTGGAGCCGGGAGTGGGAGGATCGGATTAGTGCAGATGTTAGTCGAAGGTCATTTGAAGAACTTAGAGAATAGGTGGGGTGATAGACAGAGATGAGGGAGGAGATGTAGGGGGGTGCTGCACTGTGAAGAGCTTTGTGGGTGAGAACAAGTAATTTTAATTTGATCCTGTAGTGTACGGGCAGCCAGTGCAATGACTGGCACAGAGCAGAGGCATCTGAGTAACGATTGGCCAGATGGGTAATCCTGGCTGCGGCATTAAGGATGGACTGGAGAGGAGAGAGTCTGGTGAGGGGGAGGCCGCTTAATAGAGAATTGCAATAGTCAAGGCGGGAATGGATTAGGGCCACGGTGAGGGTTTTTGTTGTTTCCATGGTGAGAAAGGGACGGACTCTATACAATACACATGAATAGAAAGCGTTTTTCAAGAGTTTTTTGTAGCAACATTTTTAGTCAGTTTTTAAATTGAACTCACTCCAAAAAACTATGTGTGCATATACACTTACAACCTGAATTGTTGCAATAATAGAGAAAAGCAATAATAGAATTGTTGGACAATTACAGTATATAGAATTCTCTTTTTTATGTTTACGGTTATCTGTATTCTGTCTATGAAGATACAAGAGATTTCAATAGAACTTGTAGAAACTGAATAATAACTCTCCATAAATTCCTAGTATTTGTAAAGGACTGTATTCTCACTTTGTGCTAACAATTTATCTTTCATCAAAGTAAAAAGTAGTGATAAGCAAGCATGCTTGGCACTATTCATAACTCGATCGAACATTGGTGTGTTCTGGCATGCCAATTTTGATGTTTTGCCCCGGCTTTTCCGATTGCCCTGGTGTGGTGACAATCAGGGAAATATTTTATTGGCCTTATGTAAGCTATGAATTGTCAGCTGGCATTAAGCCCAGGGGTTAGTAACAGTGAGGCATCTATCACACACCTCCATTACTAACCCAGTAAGTGAAGTGAAAAAAACACACACAGAAAAATTTGTTTATGTGAGTAAGGACTTCCCCATACTCTTCCTTACTTTTTGTTCATAAATTTTTTTTTTTTTTAAAAAGGCTATGATGATCTGACGTAATCTGATGAAATTCACCAAATCCGTACTCCAACTGATGGAGCCTTGCTCCTTTCTAAGTATTTATCAATCAAAAGATAATGTTAAGTTCCAATAATAAATTTTATTATTATTATTATTATTATTATTATTAATAATTTATTTATTTATTTATCTATAAATATATAATAAAAAAATGGTGTGAGGTCCTGTCTATTTTTGATAACCACCAAAGATAAAATAGATAGGTCTGCTTTACCTTGGCTAGGCTATGTATCAAAAATAGAGGAGATGTATTTGTTATTATTTTAAATTATTACATTTTTTCCTACCCAGCAGCCACCTGAGAGTCAGAGGTGTGGCCATACATTTTCCTGGTGCTATTTCTCTTCCATTTCAGCACTGATTCCATCCATTTCAGCAATTTTAGGGCCCCCCCGCAGCAATAATAAGGGGGGGAGTCTGCCAGCAAATGCTTGAGTTCCCCATAGACTTTCATTATAAATGTTACTCGATTCAAATAACAAGCACTCATTCACTATAGTGCTCGCTCAACACTAATAATTAGGCATATAATATTTCTTCTTCTTACTGAATAATTTTTTAATATTTAGTGGTACTGTATTCAGCACATTTTTACAATGCACAGGTCAATGCCCTAAGAGTAGCTCAAAATCTAATGTTATTATTTTAGGCCTATGTGCTAGCTTGAAAATCATTTCTATGCTAACACATACGGCAAGTTTTTAGACACAAAATCAATTCTGTTTTTATGGTACTTGCTGACAATCTACAGCGCATACTGTTTTTTGGTCTAAAGTTTAGGAATTGAGGTTCAATATTAAACATTGCTATTGGCTATAATTTCAGTTACTGAAATAATATGAGTTGAGACAAGTTTTCTGTTTCTAGAAACTCTAAACTTCATAATATGGGTTAAGACAAGTTTCCTGGTTGTAGAAATTCCACACTTAATTCCCATTAAGTCCAAAAAAAGGTATTTAAAAATACTAGTACATAGCTTTTTAAAAGAAAATACATTCAAATACTTATAATCTTGAGCATGGACCTATACAGAGATGCATATTCTAATATTGAATACCATTACTATATGGGTCCTTTTCAATGGTACTGCTTTACAAGGATATAGGCCTTGGTATATCATTTTGATCTTCAGGATGTAATCAATATCCAATGGGGGGGACTGAAATCTTGTGCACCCACCGATCAATTACAGTTGTGCTCAAAAGTTCACATACCTGGCAGATTTTTTGCTTTCTTGGACTTTCCTCAGAGAATATGAATGATAACACAAACATTTTTTTCACTCATGTTAGTGGTTGGGTGAAGCCATTTACTGTCAAACTACTGTATTTTGTCTTTTTAAATCATAATGACAACGGAAAACATCCAAATGACCCTGATCAAAAGTTCACATACCCTAGTTATTTGGGCCTGATAACATGCACAGAAGTTGACACAAATGGGTTTGAATGGCTGATAAAGGTAACATCCTCACCTGTGACTTGTTTGCTTGTAATAAGTGTGTGCATAAAAGCTGAGTGAGTTTCTGGGATCCAGACAGACTCTTGCATCTTTCAAACAGCCACTGACATTTCTGGATTGTGAGTCATGGGGTAAGCAAAAGAATTGTCAACAGATCTACAGGAAAAGATAGTTGAACTGTATAAAACAAGAAAGGGATACAAAGACATATTCATGGAATTGATAATGGCAGCCAGCCATTTGATTAACAAATAGAAAATCAGGGCTCTGTAAAAATCAAACAACGATAAGGTAGACCAATGAAAACTTCAACTGCCAGGAATATTGTTCAGGAGGCAAAGAAAACCTCACAAATAACATAATAACGTGAGCTGAAATACAGGACTCTCTGAAAACTAGCGGTGTGGTTGTATCAAGATGCACAATAAGGAGGCACATGAAGAAAAATGGGCTGCATGGTCGAGTCGCCAGAAGAAAGTCATCACTGTGTAAATGTCACCAATTATCTTGCCTACAATATGCCAAACAGCACAGAGACAAGGCTCCAAGCTTCTGGAACAAGGTAATTTGGAGTGATGAGAACAAAATAAAACTTTTTGGCCACAACCATAAACATTAACTTTGGAGAGGTGTCAGCAAGGCCTATGATGAAAGGAACACCATTCCTACTGTAAAGGATGAAGGTGGATCGCTGATGATGTGGGGATGTGTGAGCTACAAAGGCACAGGAAACCTGGTCAAATTTGAAAGAAAGATAAATGCAGAACGTTATCAGTAAATACTGGAGGCAAATTTACACTCATTAGCCCGAAAGATGCTCATTGGACGTACTTGCATGTTCCAACATGACAATGATCCAAAACACAAGGTTAGGTTGACCTGTCATTGGCTACAGCAGAACAAAATGAAGGTTCTGGAGTGGCCATCTCAGTCTCTAGACCTTTATACCATTGAGCCACTCTGAGAACTCAAGCATACAGTTTATGCATGAAAGCCCAGGAATTTACAGGAACTAGAGTTTTTTTGCCAAGAAGAATGGGCAGATTTACCTTCTGAGAAAATAAAGAACCTCATCCATAACTACCACAAAAGACTTCAAGCTCTCATTGATGTTAGAGGGGGCAGAGCACGGTATTAAAAAAATGGGGTATGTGAACTTTTGATCAGGGTCATTTGGATGTTATTGGTTGTCATTATGATTTACAAAGAGAAAACACAGTATTTTTACAATAAATGGCTTCACCCAACCACTAACCATGAGTGGAAAAAAAGTTTTTGTGTTATTGTTCATATTGTCTGAAAAAAAATCTCACCGGGGTATGTAAAGTTTTGAGCACAGCTGTAAACATTGAATTGAGCTGAAAGAATAGCTTATTGCAATCTGTGGCAGCCTCTGCTTACAACTACGGATCAGTCCCTGTTCTTCAAAATAATACGATCAGCAGGAACTAAACACTGAATGGAGTTGTGCTATTCAGCTCAGTTCGATGTTTACATACGCCTCACGCTGAAGCTAATAACATGTAATCGGTGTTAGCGCCGGATGTTGGACACCCTCCGATCTTATATTGATGACCTATCTTAGATCACCAGTATCATATATCTGGACAACCCTTTTAATTTGCAGGAAAAAAGGACGCTCTTTTTCAGTTTGATTGCTTATGAATCCAACAGAAACTTTGACAATTTGTCTCTGTATTTAATTAGGGACATACAGTGTTACTGAATGGTCTCCTATAATTCTATAGATGCATTACAATAGCTTCAAACATATCAGTTCCTTTGAGCCATATGTGTGTTTGCATTTGGCCTTGGTTACATAGTAACTCAGACTTTAAAAACAGATCCACGTGCTTTCCCAAACCCAGATGATCCAGCACAAGGCAGAATTCTAAGCAAAACTTGTAGAGATTCATTCATGTCTTTAAGTATGTTTTACCATCCAGTTCAGTAAACAGATGCTGCCATAAAAATGTCTATGTCCTCTTCATATTATTCATTTACCTTGAAAGCTGGATAACAACCATTAGGTTAAGTTCTCACGATGAGTTTTTGAAGTTGCAAAAAAGTAGATGAGATTTAAAGAAATCTCATGGCCACTGTGCGTAAACTGGACCACGGTGCGTGTCTCAAATCCACAACGTCTCTTTCTCATGCTGGGTTACTGATTTGTTTGTGTGGATTTTCCCCATAGATTTGCATTACATGCAGAACACACATAAGTAAATAACGTGTGAGCATTTTAAGTGCAAAAAAAAAAATCACCAAACACGCATGAGTCCGCACATGACTGTATCAATAAGGTTTTGTCAAAGCCAGATGCCAGGAGGTATCAAAAACAGGGCAGCTTTATTTAAAACATGACACACCAAGAAGAGACAAAAACTACAATGTCAAAAATGCCGTAACAATAAATGTAAAAATACACAATGATAAAAACAAAACCTAATTAGGTATATAATAAGTGAAGAAAATCTGCAACATCAAAAACTCAACAAAAACTTATTGTGGGAAGAACGTAGCCTTGTGTTTGCCATTATTGTTACCTAGTCTATCCAAGCTCCAGTAAAATAAATTTTGTTCTGCAGGAAACAGATAAAGGTATATCATTGTATAGATGTAATACATCAGATTTACCCTTCAGTTATGGGATGGCTAGGTGTGAAATAGTAAAAATGCTGAAATAGAGAAATATATTTGTTGGCTCCAAAAAGTTTTTTTCATGTTTATTACGACCTGAACTCATACTCAGAAAATTTGAGAAGTATTCCTGGCAATATGACATGCATCATTTTTGTCCTAAACAGTAAACAAGTCAAGTTATGCAGCAATACCATAGCATAGGATGCATAGTTGCAAAGCAAATCAGACTTACTGTGTGTTTACACGCTAGGATATCCTAAACGATATCCTTAAAACATTACAGATTTGTGATCGTTGAAAAGATATAATTCGTGCATCGTTGCGTTTAAACAAACGATATAGGATGAAAAGATCGTTGGATCGTTCATCCTAGATTTTAGATCCTGACCTCATCTATTGTTCGTGGTCCAATTCAGTGTGACGATATCGTTCAAAAATCTCCTATTCCTGCCACTTTATTACATCGCTCACGCCTTCCTCTCCTATTTAACAGTTGCGCTGCCGCAAAGGATATCGTAAACAATATCCTTGTGTGTGACAGCGCACTAACGATGTCGGAATGATCACGGTCATGTGATCATTCCAAAGGTATCGTTTACAATAGCCTAGCATGTAAACCCACCATTAGGCCCCTTTCACATCAGCGTTTTTGCTGATTTGTGGCATCTGCAGTGTAACAATCGCACTTGCGGGGCATTTGCTGCAAGCCCCATTCATTCTCTATGGGGCTTGTGGTCAGGTGCGGCAAGTGCAGTTTGCCGGATCGGGCACATGCGGTGAGTCAAAAAACCGCAGCTAGCAGCATTTTTTTCCCATGATGCAAGTGCCGGATCATCCGGATCTGGCAAACTGCTCTTGCTGCACGTGACCACAATACCCATAGAAAATGAATGGGGCTCGCAGTAAATGCAAGGGTGACCGTTATGCGGCAGATGCGGTAAAGCTGACGGATCAGTCACATTTCCGCAAAAACACTGATGTGAAAGGGGCCTTAATTTTCAGTTCCGGTGATTTCTTCCTTGCGAACATCGGCAACATCAGCGCGAGGTGACTACAGGACCTGCGCCCTGTGTGACTCAGGCTTATAATACCAATATTATATATTATAGCCTTCCCAGGAACACTGAATCTCAAAACAGATACAGGTACTGTTACACAGCACGATATCGCCCACAACATCGCTCCAAATCCCCGGTTCAGCGATGTTGCGGGCCATATCGCAAGTGCGTCGTGCCGTGTAACAGGGCGATTCAACTACGATAAGTCGCTTGATCGGAGTTGACAGGTTTTCCAACATGTTGGAAAACCTGGCGATGTCGCTCAAGCGATCTAGTAGAATCGCTTTGTGTGACATGGCGATAAAGATGTCCAGAGCGCTTTCCCCTATTCACTACATTGCTAGGGATCGCTCGCTGGGTTGTGCATAACCCAGCGAACGAAGGTTGCTGGCAACATCACAGGTGCGTCGCCAACAATATTTCTTCGTGTGACACCTCCAAAGCGACCTCGGCAAAATGTCAAAAACGTGCGTGCTCCCATGAAATCGCTGCCGACATCGCAGCAACATCGTGCCATGTAATGGTACCTTATGGCAAAACCTACTCTCTTGGCAGTAAAGAATTCACATGCTGCAATTTTCAGAAATGCATCAGTTTTATTTTCTGTTGGGGGGGGCACAATAGTGTGCATGAGATTTCTGAAATCTCAGAGCTTTTACTAGTACTGAGAAGAGCAGCTTTTAATTTACATTAAAAAAAACTGCAAAAAAATGCAACATGGAAATCTAAACTGAATTTAAAAAATCTGTTGGCAGAATATGAAATGTATAAATCCATCAAAAAAGTTTTTTTTTATATTTATAAGGACCGGCTCTTCCCAAATATACACAAAATAGTATTAAAACGGTCATATATTGTTAAACAGCTGCTAAATATTAAGTAGAAATACTTGTAAAGTCTTTTTTAGTCTGGATATAGGACACTGCTTTGGTCTGGATTTTCCTGCCATTCTCGGCTCTGACTCTTAAAGTTTACTATCTCACTTCTAAAGTTTGCTTTTTGTTGGCCATAGTAAATAAAAAATAAAGCACCATAGACCTCACAGACGGAGCAATGCCAGCGACAGGCTCATAAAACGAGGCAATGTTTGTCCTCATACATAATATATAGGTCAGCCTTTCAGTTAGATAATATTGTCTTATGCAAGCTAAAATTTAATCGTTCTCAGAGTGAGAAATAAAACAATGCCAGTTTTTCACAATCTTGTGCTATCAAGTTCTATTTCCTTGGAATAATATTGTTTTTCCATTAATCATTTTAGCCAATATATTTAACACTTACAGCTCCAGATTTCTGTGAGTTCCGGTAGCATTCATGTATGATTTGCACCATGTTTATTCTTTATATTTTACTACACAGTCTTATATCACTAAAAGTCTTTTTTTCCACTATACCGCCCCATATATATCTTTCTGACAAGGGTTTTATATCTACATAACACTTGGTACAAACTTTCTCAGTGTACTATATAACTTTCAAGTGATTGCTAATAGAAATGTTAAAGACAGGTCAAATTGCATGTTAAAATATATCAGATGTTCCAAATATTTCACACATTCCTTGGAGGATGTACATTGCCCGGAGAGTGTGAAGTACAAAATAATGACTCACCTTGCTTGCAGTCACAGTAGCCCCAATCTACTCTGCCATGGCTGTTCCTGAAGAAGCACCAAGGCTTACTCCTCCCATCTGGGTTCCTGCAGAAGTTGTGGTCACCTAGTCCTTTCCCAGGTGTTCTCTCCAAGAAGGTAGGGATTTCAACCCAGTTCAAACAATCTGCGCCAAACTCAGTTACATTAATATAGTCACCTATGGAGCCCTCTTTGCCTTTGTACTTTGTACAACCTGTGTGATGGTGATGAACCGGTAGGTGATGGTGCGGTTGAAGATGCTGGGCAGGTTGAAGAGCCTTGCGAAGTGGCTGATGATGTTGGAAAAGATGATAAATGGGTGAAGTGATAGACTTATCAAAGCAGCCCCCTGTGGGGATGCTCCCTAAAATTAGAGCAACAGTAAAGCAGGTTATTGTCATGCTGCCAACACTGTCTGTTTTGTTCCATCTCCACCACTAACCTAGTCCTGAAACTGATGGGGGAGGTGGAGCTGCCACTTCCCCCTAATCCCATCCAGCCCATTTCATATTCATGTAGGAAGAAATGCAGGTCTTTACAGCAGACGTCTGCAGAGTAAAACAGGGCTGACAAAAGAGAGACCAATCCTCAGTTAAGGAATGGGAGAAGCAAAGGAAAAAGGAGGAGGGAGAGGAATATGTGGGCTAGGTTACTTATTGAAAGAGAAGCAAGTTCTATGGGATGGACAAAAACAATTTAAGATTCCTGACAAGTCACATAAGGCTGTGTGCCTGCATGTGTCAACACTGAAACCACGTCCGTTTCCATACAGGTGATGTGCCAAGTTGTATGCTGGCAATTACTTTAAGATAACTGGATCACTGCCGGATCACAGCTTGTGATGGTTACAGACAGCTAAATCCATGCGGTTTTTTGGGTGTACCTCTTATCTTAGTGTCAACAATTCTGAACGTATATTAGAGACAGATGCTTCAAATCTCTATTCTCCCTTTTTCCAGCTATTGTAGCGGAAAGCTTAAAAGCAAAGATAAACTATCAATCTTAGACAATATGTAACTCTTTCCATTTTTTGCCAACTTTTAGGAAAGTTAAATAAATCGGTCACAAAACAACACAGGAAAGAAGTACAATCACCAGTATAAGGCTTTCCAAACTATTAAAATACCAGACAGGAATGTAGAGAATAGGAAAAAAAAAAGTCCTGGAAGAACATGAACTTCCCAAGATTTTTTCAGCGTGGCCCTATTTCTCCTCCAAGTAGGTGGTTTCTTCTATTAGTCGGGAACCTTTACGAAACGAGATATGAAGAATGCTTATTCATGTCTTCATCTTTTCCAGGCTCTCAGAAGGTGTGTGATCTCAGTTCAGGGCAATAGCTGCAGGTGAGCTGATCTGCCAGGATTCTTCAGGTATGCCAGCAGCAGATAGCTGGTGAAGATGTAACTTTGTGTCCTGTTAAAGAGCTCATTATGCTTCCCACAGTTCTTTCTTCTCCCGCTGTTAATGCTGCTATTCCCAAAGAACTTGCATCGCCGGATTTATTGATTGAAAGGCTCTTAGTTCACTTACTGGAATAAAAGCAGTAGGCTGTGTCTCATGTAGGAGTCTGTTCTCTCCAGCTGTTTTAAAGAGTATGCATCCAGGCAAAGCACAGCTAGTCAGCTGGTCAGATGATCCCGCTCCTAGCAATGCAGATAGTATTTCAGTCATCTTCTTAATGTGCTGCAAGTGACAGAAATAAAGATCAACCTTAACTCTGCCACAGAGCGCTTTGTTTCTGGAAGCAAAACTGGAATCAAGAAAAGGTTACAAAAAACTGCATTGTGTAGTTGTTAAATGGCAATTATTCCTTGTGTGGATTGAAATTACATACACATTTTACAAAACCATCATTCAAGAGCAATGATCGGCAATATAATAATAATAATATTAATAGAAATTAAACTTTAAAGTGGCAACATGGTGGCTTTGCAACTATGGGATCTTGGGTTCACATCCCACCATGGACAACATCTGTAAGGGCCACTTTACACACACCAACTTATCTGTCCAATTTCTGACCAACTTACTGGTTGCAGTGAAATCATGGACACATTGCTCCATTTTGTGACTGTGTACAAATGAAGCAATGTGTCCATGATTTCACTGCAACCAGCAAGTTGGTCAGAAGTTGGACAGGTAAGTTGGTGTGTGTAAAGTGGCCATAAGGAGTTTGCATGTTCTCCTCGTGTTTGTGTGGATTTGCACTGGGTACTCCGTATTCCTCTCACACTACAAAGACATACTGATAGGATATTTAGATTGTGATACCCAAAGGGGACCATGATGATGATGTCTGTAAAGGTACCTTCACACACAGCAATATTGCTAGGCAATTTCACAGGCAATTTGCTGGTTGCAGTGAAATCATGGACACATTGTTCTATTTGTACATGGCACAATGTGTCCATGGTTTGACTGCAACCAGCAAATTGCCTGTGAAATTGCCTAGCAATATTGCTGTGTGTGAAGGTACCTTTAAATGCAGTGGAATAATTGTGCTATGAAAGCAATGGATAATATATAAAAAAATATATCAGGATGTAGTAAGTTAAACAAAATTTCTTGCGCTTTGGTACGGCATTCCATTTGCTTCAGTATCCAAGAGACTAAAGGCCACGTTACACACACAGATATCTGTTCAGATATTGGTCACAGATCTCTGGTTGCAGTGAAATCATGGACACATTGCTCCATTTTGTGGCTGTGTACAAATGTAACAATGTGTCCATGATTTCACTGCAACCAGAGATCTGTGACCAATATATCTGTGTGTGTAACGTGGCCTTTAGTGTTTTTAGAGTGAAAGATGAAGAACTTTTCCATTGTGTGTATGGTCTTAGGAATCTGAAGACCCACCCCTTCCAACAAGCCTACAACCTGCAGTGATCCTCAATCTACTGAATCACGGCACGACCAGCTTTACCCTCTCCAAGTGTATCCTCACCCATCTCTTGTAGACTGTGAGCCCTCTCGGGCAGGGTCCTCTCTCCTTCTGTACCTCTGTGCCTTATATTGTTCATGTATTTGTACTTGTCTATGTATGCCCTTTCCACATGTAAAGCGCCATGGAATAAATGGCGCTAAAATAATAATAATAATAATTTGACTCCTTGATCCATTCCAGTTGAGTTGGAGGGTCACTGTCTTTCCAATGCCTGGCAATATTTAGCTTAGCAGCATTGAGAAGAGGAGGGATCGTGAATGATACCTTTTAAATACATATTTATACCGTACATATTCATTATAACTCGGCATTCTCCCGATTATTTACATAGGCTGATCAGGACTAATCCCCTCTCTTTTATTCTTACACCTTCCCTAACTCATCCCTTCCCCCTCTTTCCTTTGTTATATCCCCAATTTTACCATGCTCCCCAGCGTTACCATCCTTCTTTTCACCCAAAAAAAGAATGTTGTTATAAACATTGATACTTATTTGATCTGTTACTATGATTGAACATTATAATTTAAAGAATTTATAAAAAATAAAAAAAGTCTCCAAAAAAAAGGTAATATTTTATCCATATGGTGTCATCACCCCTTCCATCTGATGATTGTAAATATATGCTTTCCATCTGTATAAAATTCATTTTTATCATCAGGAGAACCAGTTGGACGATGCCTGAAAAAAAAAAAAAAAAAAAAAAAATATATATATATATATATATATATATATATATATATATATATACATATATATATATATATATATATATATATATATATATATATATATATACATATATATATATGTGTATATATAAGGTGCATCAGAAAATAACAGACTGTCTAATTAAAATTTTTTTGATAAATTAATTTTTTTTTAAATTTGGCAGAATATTTTTTCTATATCATAAGCCATATTAAAAATAAAAATTAGGCGTCATGCAATTTCTACAATGGCCATTCCACTCTTTAGTACTGATCAGGAGTGAATATACCATTGGTGCAACCTGTGCAGCCATGCAAGGACACAAGAGGTAAGGGGGCCTAGCATCAAAAATGGCTAGTAATAAAAGGACAAAAGGTATTAGGTTAACCCTTATGCGGGATGTTTATTTAATAACAATACACTAAAATAATTAAAAACTTGTATAAAATTCTATAGAATTGTGAAGCTGAAGTTAAAATTACTAATCATAAAATAAGAGCATATCTTGGAACATACAGTCATAGGATTAAGATACAATCTCAAATAGTGCTGTGTTGTAGTTTATACTCTATATGAAGTCTTGTTGCCACGGTGTTCAGGACTCAGAGATGTCTACACGCTATATAATTACCTGTTGACATCCATGCAGGCTTTAGAACCATCCATGCAGGTTATACACACTAATACTTAATAACACAAGAGCCTTGACAACCCCTGTGAGTTTTTATAGCGATCAAGGAACCACAATTAGCAAGCACAACCAAGAGTCACCAGACAGAGTCCGGCTCCATCACTAGACCAAAGAAGCACATCCAGCTTCACAATACATATAAGACTGAGGAAACATTAATACCAGCATACTGCACAACTAGTCCTGCAGAGGTTCCTCCAAAAAGCACAAACCATGTAATTGACAAAATTACAGCAATGTCCCCTGGTGTGAATTTATCTGTGCTTGATTCTAAAGGGCCTGTCACACGTGTCAATGTCGTCAGCGATCTGATCGCTGACGACATTGACGGCTGATCGCTGGTGAGCTGTCACACAGACAGACTCACCAGCGATCAATTGACCAGAAACATCGTGGAGGTTTGCACTTGTATTTTAGATTACGCACGACAACTAGAGGCAACTAATACTATGAGGGTACCTTTACAAGCGGCAACTTTTCTAGGAATTTCACTGGCAACTTACTGGTTGCAATGAAATCATGGAGACATTATTCTATCTTGTTGCTGTGTACAAAAGGAACAATGCCTCCATGATTTCACTGCAACCAGTAAGTTGCCTGTGAAATTCCTAGAAAAGTTGCCGCGTGTAAACGTACCTTGAAGTTTGTAGCAACATAGCAGCCCAACACACCATCTCCGAGTAACCGAGTCTCCGAGTAACACCGGCCTAGGTCCTCAGTAGGTACCCTTCCATTGCATGCGCTGCTTGTAGCACGACATGTATCCAACAATATGCTTCAATAAAATGGAAGTCATACCTTAAGCATATCTTACACTGTAATTTTTTAAATAATTTTCAGACTTAGAAATTCAATACATCCTACTAAAAGGACTCCTTAGACTTGCTGGGACGCCTACCCACCCATTACACCACGGAACATCAGCAGCGTTCCCTGAAGTTAGGCAACCAGCAAACCTGCAGACCTAGCAAATTATATGGGTTGTATATACTTATGTTTATAAATTTGTATATTTTTAGTGCCCTGACCATGAACCAAGAGAGATCTTCTTCATCATTGAAACACATAGAAATTTCTTAGCCCCAAACACCGTGGGAACAAGGCTCTATATAGACTATAATGTACAACACAGCACAATTTGAGATTGTATCTTAACCCTACGATTGTATGTTACAAGATATGCTCTTATTTTATGACTAGATGGTGTCCCGATTCTAACGCATCAGGTATTCTAGAATATGTGTGTAGTTGACATACTCTGACTGACAGAACTTGTTCAGTCAACGTGAGTGAACTACATATGTATATATATAGCAGCGCTATGGTATATGGTGGTACATTACAGTACATGTATAGTAGCACTAAAGCATATGGCAGTAAATTACAGAACATGTATAGCAGCGCTATGGTATATGACGGTACATTACAGTACATGTATAGCAGCACTTTAGTATATGGCGGTATATTACAGTACATGTACAGCAGCACTATAGTATATGGCGGTACATTATAGTACATGTATAGCAGCACTATAGTATATGGCAGTACATAATAGTACTTGTATAACAGCACTATAGTATATGGAGGTACATGACAGTACATGTATAGCAGGACTATGGTATATGGCGGTACATAACATTACATGTATAGCAGCGCTATCGTATATGGCAGTACATTACAGCAATGTATAGCAGCACTATGGTATATGGCGGTACATTACATTACATATATAGCAGCACTATAGTATATGGGGGTACATTACAGCACATGTGTCACGTCGCCATTGGACTCGGTGGCTGGTGTTCCTGCCTCGGCCGCTGGGAGGAGTGTCACGTCGCCATTGGACTCGGTGGCTGGTGTTCCTGCCTCGGCCGCTGGGAGGAGTGTCACGTCGCCATTGGACTCGGTGGCTGGTGTTCCTGCCTCGGCCGCTGGAGGAGTGTCACGTCGCCATTGGACTCGGTGGCTGGTGCTCCTGCCTCGGCCGCTGGGAGGAGCCGGATTCCTTCGGCTGTTGGCGCCGGTGATAGGAGGGCCTTGTCCTCATATGGAACCGCTCCCGCGACGTCTGCCTCTGTCGCTGAGCGCCGCTGTGTTTCCCCTCTGGGTGGTGTTGGTCGCAGAGGAAAGGGCCCTGCAGAGGTGTCCGTTAGGCGCAGCCTGCGTTCTTCTGTCAGAGGAGGCGTGGGTGGAGCCAGTCATGCATCTCCATCTGGCCTGGATCTAGGGGCGGTCCGGATGAGGTCATCAGGTTGTGAGCTCCAGCCTATGGGAGGTAGCCGTGCCCTTCAAGTACATTGGAGCCTGGCTTGCAGGCCGCCAGATATAGTTTTGGTTCCCCAGTGATAGTGTGTGTTTAGTTTCGTGTCTGACCTTGCCTGGATTTCTGACTCTGCCTCTGCCTATTGATTTTGTACCTCAGCTGCCCTCTTGGTTTTGCCCTTGACCTTTGCCTGGATTTCTGACTCTGCCTCCGCCTATTGATTTTGTACCTCAGCTGCCCTCTTGGTTTTGCCCTTGACCTTTGCCTGGATTTTTGACTCTGCTACTGCCTGACTATTTTGTACCTTCGCTCCCTCTCGGTTTTGACTCGGACATCTGACTTCGTTTTTCGGGTCTTGATTTTCCCTGGCGACCTTCCTGCTCTGTTGCTCATATAGGCAGCTACCCCCTGGGCTCCGCTATAATTCCAGATCCCTGTATAGGGGTTAAGGGTCTCGGGGTTTCTCGGGGTGCTGCCTACCAGCAGCTCGGCCTCACAGCGGATGGTCGTCACAACATGTATAGCAGCACTATAGTATATGGCGGCATATTACAGTACATATACAGGTGCACTATGGTATATGGTGGTACTTTATAGCACATGTATAGCAGCACTATAGTATATGGTGGTACATTACAGTACATGTATAGCAGCACTATAGTATATGGCGGTACTTTACAGTACATGTATAGCAGCACTATGGTATATGGCGGTACATTATAGTACATGTATAGCAGCACTATGGTATATGGTGGTACTTTATAGCACATGTATAGCAGCACTATAGTATATGGCGGTACATTACAGTACATGTATAGCAGTGCTATGGTATATGGCGGTAAATTACAGCACATATATAGCAGTGCTATGGTATATGGCGGTACATTATAGTACATGTATAGCAGCACTATAGTATATGGCAGTACATTACAGCACATGTATAGCAGCGCTATGGTATATGGCGGTACATTACAGCACATGTATAACAGCACAATAGTATATGGTGGTACATTACAGCACATGTATAGCGGCGCTATGGTATATGGTGATACTCCGCTCACCGCGGCCCCCATCCTCCTGGCCCCCGCTCCTCCACAGTAAAAGTAAAAATAAAAAAATCTGGCTCGCTCCACCTCGGTCTTCTAGGTCCTTTAGGCCTTTAGGACCTGTTGTTGCCTTGGAAACCGATCAGCTGATCGGTTACATGACCGCTAACTGCCGGGGCGCCAGGATTGAGCAGGGGGGCAGGATGATGGTGGGAAGGCAGGATGGAGGCTGGGGGGCAGGATGGAGCAAGCGGGGCAGCATGGAGTGAGCGGGGCAGAATGGAGCCAGGGGGGCAGGAGGGAGGTGGGGGGAAGATGGAGGCGGGGGGCAGGATGGAGTAAGCGGGGCAGGATGGAGCGGGCAGGGCATGATGGAGCAAGTGGGGGCAGGATGGATGCCGGGGGGGCAGGATGGAGCCAGGGGGGCAGGATGGAGGTGGGGGTGCAGGATGGAGCCGGCAGGGCATGAAGCCAGGGGGCAGGATGGAGCGAGGGGGCCGGATGGTGGCGGGGGGCCAGGATGGAGCAATCGGGGCAGGATGGAGCCAGCGGGGCAGGATAGTGGTGAGGGGGGGCAGGATGGAGGTGGAGGGAAGGATGGAGTGAGCAGGGTAGGATGAAGCAAGCAGGGCAGGATGGAGTGAGCGGGGCAGGATGGAGCGAGCGGGGCAGGATGGAGCGAGCGGGGAAGGATGGAGCCAGGGGGCAGGATGGAGCGAGCGGGGCAGGATGGAGCCAGGGGGCCGGATGGTGGTGGGGGCAGGATGGAGCCAGCGGGGCAGGATGGTGGTAAGGGGGGGCAGGATGGCAGGATGGAGACAGGGGCAGGATGGAGTGAGCAGGGCAGGATGGAGCGAGCAGGGCAGGATAGAGCAAGTGGGGCAGGATGGAGCGAGCGGGACAGGATGGAGGTGGGGGCAGGATGGAGAGAGCGGGGCAGGCTTGAGGGAGCAGGGCAGGATGGAGCGAGCGGGGCAGGATGGAGCAAGTGGGGCAGGATGGAGCGAGCGGGGCAGAATGGAGCCGGTGGGGCAGAATGGGGCAGGGAGGGCAAAATGGATCCGGGGGGGCAGGATGGAGCTGGGGGGCGGGAGGGACCCGGGGTGGGGCAGGATCCCCCTCACCCCCCTCTGTTTTCTCCTGTCTTCTGTGTGATGTCACATCATTCCACCCTGTCACATGACTGCTGTACACAGGGAGAAGACGGGTGAGAACAGCGGGATGCGAGGGGGGAGGCGAGGGGGAGGCAAGGGGAAGGCGAGGTGGGGGCGGCGGGTACCGGTGCCGGGGGTCACCGCGGCCCGCCGTGGCTGTACGCATGTAGCCTGGCGATAGCGACGCCTATGCATCGCTGTCACCAGGTTGCATCTATTATATTATCGTCTAATTTTGAATTTGCGCGGCTTTTTGCATACGCGGCAGCTAGCGGCAGCCATTTTGGCATGCGATTTTGGCGTCAGATAGACACGATTAGGAGATTATATAGTAGATTAGTAATTTTAACTTCAGCTTCACAATTCTATAGAATTTTATACAAGTTTTTAATTATTTTAGTGTGTTGTTATTAAGTAAACATCCCGCATAAGAGTTAACCGAATACCTTTTGTCCTGTTATTACTAGCCATTTTTTCGAGAGTTAGCACCAGGCCAATTTCATTATTTAAACTTTCCCATTATGATGACCTGTTTGACTGCAAAGGGCCCACATAATATTCTTGCACAGGGATCCTCTTCTGTCTGTGTCCACCGCCAATACAGATTATTATATGAAAAACAAAACATTGCGAACATTATTTCAAAAATACATGCAACACAAAAAAAACACAAAAAACAGAAAAGGGAAATGATTTAAACAATAGGACATATTCCAGTAAAACAATTTCTTTCATTAAAAAGCAATCCTATTTAGAGTCTAGATGCTGTTACAACGAATCCCATTTGTGGATATGGTTGTTATTAAAGGGACACTGTCAGATCATTTTTCAGTATGATACTAATATTACATTTAAATAGGGTCTGGGCAGACCTTTTAAAAACATGTAAAATCATTATTGTACCGTTTGTAGTTTCCATGTTATCAGCATTGTCAGACCCTGCAGAGAGCTGCTGCATTAGTCCTGTCCCATTATAAGCTGAGAAGATTAGTCCTGGCTGTATAAACTGTCATGTAATTATGCACGCCTTCTCTGCAGCTCTCTCCTCCCTCCTCCCTTTGCTAACAGTGCAGTGTCAAGTTTTACTAAAGGTGTCATTACACGCTAGGATATCGTTAACGATATCCTTAGAACGATCACGTGACAATGATCGTTCTGACATCGTTAGTGCGTTGTCACACACAAGGATATCGTTAGCGATATCCCATTTGGCAACGCACCAATTAAATAGGAGAGCAAGGACTGAATGATCTTTTAAAGCAGCAGGAATAGGAGCTTTTTGAACGATATCGTTCAGCTGTCACACTGAACGATGTAGCTTCTTCAAGCAGCGTTAATTGGACAACGAACGATAGATTTGAGGTCAGGATCTCATTTTTTGAATGAACATTCCAATGATTTTTTAATCCTATATCAGTCGTTTACACGCAAGGACGCACAAACGATATCGATAGAACGTTCACAAATCAGTCACGTTTCAACAATATCGTTAACGATATCCTAGCGTGTGAAGCGGCCTTTACAGGTCTGTTTAGTTGATAACACCATGGATGTAAGAGCTGCTGCAGGTCTGCCTGATCTAGACTCCATTTGTATCTGTAAAGCAGATAAAGCAGATATCCTCCTGTTGTGACAGTTTCTGTGTTGTAGTTTACCTCTTGTAATGCTGCAAACACAGAGAGCAGAGAGGAGAATACAGCTCCCCCCCCCCACTGATCTCCTGTGCTGTAATATGACATGCATATTCATGCATGGGGGAGTGGACAGCAGAGAACTAAGTGTATCATTCACTGTGAGTGACAGATGGAAGGATTCTCTTTATTTGAAGTATTTAGAAGATAGGAGGAGAATATAACTAAAAAAATACATAATAAGAGAGAGTTTAGACTCTAAACTTTAGAGGGAGGGATTAGAAAATGATATCAGCTACATGTGGATTGACCTGACAGTTTTCCTTTAAAGGGTTGTTCCCTTTCAGATGATATTAACAAATAGTAAATTACAATGTACTCACTTTACCTGTGTCAACCAGGAAGTCTCTGACACTGTTCCCAATGATAGGATTTCATCGCCACAGCCGATGCCAATCAACAACATGGCAGTCAAACAGTGAGCTCAGCAGGTTTAAAGGAGCGTTCTGTCCATATAACCAATGTTAGACACCAGGAGCAGGAGAGGAGACTCGGTGGACCTGGAATAGGTGACAACAGTGCAATTTTAAAGTTTTAACAAACTAAAGCCAAGACTTAGCATCATGTGAAAGGAGACAACCGTACCCATTACACAAAAGTCGGCCAAACTTGACTGAGATCAGCTGACCATATGTATGGGTAACTCCTGATTCTCTCCCTATAGAGGATGTCAAGGCAGAAAAGGATCCAGATTGCTAAATTTCAATGGCATTTGCTTTAGGCAACAAGCACACTTTAGTATCTGGTGACGTTTTTTACCTTAGTATTTGTAAGCCAAAACCAGGAGTGGAGCAATAAAAGGACAGAATAAAAGAAATATGTAACCACAGGGGCGGACTGGCCCACCGGAGGATCGGGAGAATCCCCGGGGGGCCCCGAGAGTTGCTGGCCACGCCCCCCAAGCCCCGCCCCCTACCCCCCCTGGGTCCTGTATGTTGAGGTGAGGGCCCCCCATCCTGTAATATCGCTAATCATATCGGCGCACTGCCGATATGATTAGTGATGGTCCCTCTTTGCAGCGGCAGAGCAGGGAGAGCGATCTCCCTGCTTTGCCCTGATGTCACAGTGCCGCTCTGACTCCTCTGCGCAGCGCGACAAGCGCCCGCGCGTGCGCAGGAATACAGACAGTCTCAGGGCGATGACGTCACGCCCTGTGACTGCTTCCTTCCTGAGCGGGTGCCGGCACTCATCGCGCTGCAGAGGACATAGCCCCAGGCCAAGCTGCAGCAGCTGAACAGCGCTGCTTAAGTATGGAAGGGGGGGGGGGTGTGAGCGGGGCTGGGGGTGCTGGTGACTGAAGAGATGGGCTCCTCAGTCACCATCCTGGGGCCAAGAGTCCCAGACAGTGCTTCACCATCCCATCTTTGCTGCTGCCGTGGTGCAGGCCCCTGGGTGCCTGGTGCTGTGGGCCCCTGGGTGCCTGGTGCTGCCGGGCCCCTGGGTGCCTGGTAGTGCGGGCCCCTGGGTGCCTGGTAGTGCGGGCCCCTGGTGCTGCCGGACCCCTGGGTGCCTGATGCTGCCGGGCCCCTGGGTGCCTGGTGCTGCCGGGCCCCTGGGTGCCTGGTGCTTCCGGGCCCCTGGGTGCCTGGTAGTGCGGGCCTCTGGGTGCCTGATGCTGCCGGACCCCTGGGTGCCTGGTGCTGCCGGGCCCCTGGGTGCATGGTGGTGCGGGCCCCTGGGTGCCTGGTGCTGCCGGGTCCCTGGGTGCCTGGTGCTGCCGGGCCCCTGGGTGCCTGGTGCTGCCGGGTCCCTGGGTGCCTGGTAATGCCGGGTCCCTGGGTGCCTGGTGCTGCCGGGCCCCTGGGTGAATGGTGGTGCGGGCCCCTGGGTGCCTGGTGCTGCCGGGCCCCTGGGTGCCTGATGCTGCCGGGCCCCTGGGTGCCTGGTGCTGCCGGACCCCTGGGTGCCTGGTGCTGCCGGGCCCCTAGGTGCCTGGTGCTTCCGGGCCCCTGGGTGCCTGGTAGTGCGGGCCTCTGGGTGCCTGATGCTGCCGGATCCCTGGGTGCCTGGTGCTGCCGGGCCCTGGGTTGGCATGGTGGTGCGGGCCCCTGGGTGCCTGGTGCTGCCGGGTCCCTGGGTGCCTGGTGCTGCCGGGTCCCTGGGTGCCTGGTAATGCCGGGTCCCTGGGTGCCTTGTGCTGACGGGCCCCTGGGTGAATGGTGGTGCGGGCCCCTGGGTGCCTGGTGCTGCCGGGCCCCCTGGGTGCCTGATGCTGCCGGGCCCCTGGGTGCCTGGTGCTGCCGGACCCCTGGGTGCCTGGTGCTGCTGGGCCCCTGGGTGCCTGGTGCTGCCGGGCCCCTGGGTGCCTGGTGCTGCCGGGCCCCTGGGTGCCGGTGGTGCGGGCCCCTGGGTGCCTGGTGCTGCCGGGTCCCTGGGTGCCTGGTAATGCCGGGTCCCTGGGTGCCTGGTGCTGCCGGGCCCCTGGGTGAATGGTGGTGCGGGCCCCTGGGTGACTGGTGCTGCCGGGCCCCCTGGTGCCTGTGCTGCTGGGCCCTTGGGTGCCTGTTGGTGCAGGTGCCTGGTGCTGCCGGTCCCCTGGGTGCCTCGTGGTGCCGGGTGCCTGTTGGTGCCTGGTGCTACTGGGCCCCTGGGTGCCTGTTGTTGCGGGTGCCTGGTGCTGCCAAGCCCCTGAGTTCCTAGTGCTGCTGGGCCCCTGGGTGCCTGTTGGTGCGGGTGCCTGGTGGTGCCTGGTGATGCCGGGCCCCTGGGTGCCTGATGGTGCCGGGCCCCTGGGTGCCTGGTGGTGCCGGTCGCCTGAGTGCCTGGTGGTGCTGAGTGCCTGGTGGTGCCTGGTGCTGCCGGGGCCCTGGGTGCCTGGTGCTGCCGGGGGCCTTGTGCTGCCAGGCCCCTGGTGGTGTCTGGTGCTGCGGGGTGCCATGGTGCCTGGTGCTGTCGGGGGCCTGGGCGCCTGCTGCTGCCGGGCGTCTGGTGCTGCCGGGCCCCTGGTGGTGCCTGGGGCTGCTGGGCCCCTGGTGGTTCCTGGGGCTGCCGGGCCACTGGTAGTGCCTGGGGCTGCCGGGCCCCTGGTGGTGCCTGGCGCTGATGGGGGCCTAGTGGTGTTGTTGAGGGTCTCAGTTCAATCACAAGTCCACCAGCCACTCCTAATTATATATATACTAGTAAAAAGGCCAGATGCTATCGCATCGGGAGGGGGGTGACATAAAGATGGGGGGCGGGCAGTTTGGCATTGGGGCCAGCAGCTGTGACTTGACTGTGGGGTGTCAGCAGGGCAGTGTGGGGAGTGAGGGCATGTGGGCGTAAGAGGGGTGAGCAGGGGCAGTGGGAGGTGGAAGGGATAAAACGGCGTGTGGGGTGACTGTGGGGGATAGCAGGGGCAGTGGGGTGATGGGGGGTAGCAGGGCAGTGTGGGTGATTGTGGCAGTTGGGGGGGAGGAGGAGGCGTGGGGGGTGAAGGGTGATGAATACGGGGGGGTAAGAGGAGTGAGCCGGGGCAGTGTGGGTGATTGTGGGGTAATCAGGGGCAGTGTGGGTGATTATGGGCAGTTGGGGGGGGTGAGAGGGGTAAGGAGTGATGAGATAGGGGGGTAAGAGGAGTGAGCAGGGGCAGTGTGGGTGAGTGGGGGTAATCAGGGGCAGTGTGGGTGATTGTGGTAATTGGGGGGGTGAGAGGGGTAAGCAGGGTGTATGGGTGAGTGGGGGGTAAGCTGGAGCAGTGTGGGTGAGTGGGGCAGTGTGGTGGTGGGGGCAGTGTGGGTGAGAGTGGGTAGTGTGGTGGGTGGAGTGTGGGTGATGTGGGCGTGGGTGAGTGTGGGCAGTGTGGGTGAGTGTGGGGTAATCAGGGGCAGTGTGAGGAGTGAGTGAGGGCATAGAGGGGGAAGAGGAGGTGAGCAGGGGCAGTGTGGGTGAGTTGGGAGGGCTATGGAGGGTGAGTGTGGGTGAGCAGGGGCAGTGTGGGTGATTGGGGTGTAATGAGGGGCAGTGTTGCAGATGTTAGCCCCGCTGCCCTTGTAACGTTAGTTGAGGAGGGGGGGGTGGTGGTAGCAGACTGCAGGCCGCCGGGCCTGCAGGCTGCAATGAGAGTGCGCCGGTGGTGGCGGCATCAGAGCGAGGGCCGCAGCGCGGGCAGCTTGTGTGATGAAGGGGGCCGCAGATGCTGGCGGCGGCCCCTTCAGTAATAGGGCTCCCCCGGGCTGCGGCGGGCCTGGAGGGTGACTGAGAGTGCGGGTGTGTGTGATGAAGGGGGCCGCAGATGGTGGCGGCGGCCCCTTCTGTAATGTGGCTTACCGTGGCTTTGGCGGGCGGCGGGCCTGGAGGCTGGAAGAGAGTGCGGCGGCGGCATCAGAGCGGTGGAGGCAGGAGCTGGCGGGGGGTGCGGTGACGGGAGCCTGCAGGGAGCCGCCGGCAGGCAGCGGCATGGGTGTCGTAATATGCCGGCGCTTCCGGGGGTAGGCATAATCAGCAGTTTTGCGCACGCGCCCTTGCTCCACAGCGGCACAGTGGCCGGAAGCGCGAAACTGCCGATTATGTATAGAGATAGGCATTTGTACACGTCTGCACACTGCAAGTAAATGATACGGACACCAGAGCCGTCTCAAGCCTTACTCATGCCTACGCCAAATGGGATTAAACACTGCGCAAGCGTTTATTGAAACACACATTTTTATACAGAAAGCAAGAGGCGTGTTAGAAGTCTAGAACTTTCTACAAAGTGATAATCTCCTAATTGGTCAATTCTTATCAAATTATTCTAATATCTAAATTCCTCCCTTAATGGGTTGGCTTATATCTCAGATATATTTATGGAGCGTGGGCACCATCTAGTGTATAACAGACAGCATGACAACATAACATTTCCAAATTACAATATATATATTTTAGAGAAGAGTTGAGATATTTTTAACCCTATATAAACATTTCATGTCTTTCCATCCTCAACAGCGTCTGGTGTTGCCGGGGGTCTGGGTGCCTGGTGCTGCCGGGCCTATGGGTGCCTGGTGATGTGGGCCCCTGTGTGCCTGGCGCTGTGGTGCCGGGTGCCTGGTGCTGCCTGGTGCTGACGGATGCCTGGTGCTGCCAAGTGCCTGGCAGTGCTGGGTGCCTGGTGCTGCCGGGTGCCGCTGTGTGCCAGAGGCTGGGAGCCGCAGAGGAAGAAGCTACCAGGTACCTGGTGCGGGAGACCGGGAGCCACAGAGGAAGAAGCTGCCGGGTGCCTGGCACCAGAGGCCAGAAGCCGCAGAGGAAGAAGCTGCCTGGTGCCAGAGATCGGGAGCCGCAGAGGAAGAAGCTGCCTGGTGCCAGAGACCGGGAGCCACAGAGGAAGAAGCTGCTGGGTGCCTGGTGCCGGTGACCGGGAGCCGCAGAGGAAGAAGCTGCTGGGTGCCGGGTACCTGGTGCTGGATACTGGGAGCCACAGAGGAAGAAGCTGCCAGGGGCCTGCTGCCTGGTACCTGGTGCCGGTGAGCGGGAGACTAGGAGCTGCAGAGGAAGAAACTTCCTGGTGCCCAGTGCCTGGTGCCGGCAAGTGGGAGACCGGGAGCCTCAGAGGAAGAAGCTGCCGAAATCAGTAGTGTGGAGTCAGGTAAGGCGCTGATACAACCGAAGATGATAGCCTGGGGGGGACAGAGTGGGATGGATGGATGAATCGGTCGGCCTAGAAGAGGGGCAGAATTTGATAGATGGATGGATGGGGCAGCCTGGAAGAAGGGGCAGAATGAGATGGATGAGTGGGGGGGGGGGCGTCATGGAAAAGGGGAGAGAACAGGATGGATGGATGGATGGGGGCAGCATAGAGAAGGGTGAGAATGGGTTGGATGGACGGGGGGCGGCATGAAAAAGGAGGGAGTGGATGGATGGGGTAGAAGGTACGTGGATGGTTTGGTGGATGGCGGAGAAGGTGCTTGGATGGATGGGCGGATAGAGGGAGAAGGTACATGGATGGATGGGGAGGAGAAGCTATATGGAACGTGGGGGGGGAAGCTACATGTATTACCTATACACACACTGACACCATATACAGAGTTCCTGTGTATAATGTCACTGGTGATGACTGTATAACTTTGTACACTATATATAGAACTCCTGTGTATAATGTCACCGGTGATAACTGTATTAGGGTGCGTTCACACTACGATTTTTAGGGAGCCAATGCTGTCCGATATAAATCGGACAGCATCGGCTCCCTTCTGATGCCTGGAATCGGGTGCCAAATAGGCACCCGATTCCGGCATAAAATCGGCGCCGGAGGCTGAAAAAAAGAAAAAAAAAAAAGTTTATTCTCACCTGCCCCCGAGCCCCGCTGTCCCCCGCCGTCTTCCGCCATCTTCCTCTAGGTTCCCGGTGGCTTCCGCAGGCTGCCGGTGTCAGCAGAGGTGTACCTCTGCTGTACACAGGACCTGCGATGATGTCACAGTCACGTGACCGCGGGTTCACCATGGTGAACCCGCGGTCACATGACTGTGACATCACCGCAGGTCCTGTACAGCAGAGGTACACCTCTGCTGACACCGGAGCCTGCGGCAGCCTGCGGGAGCCACCGGGAACCTAGAGGAAGATGGCGGAAGACGGCGGGGGACAGCGGGGCTCGGGGGCAGGTGAGAATAAACTTTTTTTTTTTTTCTTTTTAACCCTTGTGCTCCCAGGAGCAGTTTTACTGTACTGAGCTTGCTCAGTACAGTAAAATGGGGTCCGAGGAGACATACATGTTTCCTCGGACCTTTCTCCATAGGGCCCCATGTTAGGGATCGGGTCAGATCGGATGTGCACTAAATGCCATCCGATTTGGTCCGATCCGACTCTGTCAGATTTTGTAATCGGATGAAAAAAATCGTTGCAGGCAACGATTTTTTTCTCCTGAAAAAAATCGGCCAAAATCGGGCAGAATCGGATCGGACCAAATCGGATGGCATTTAGTGCACATCCGATTCGGTCCGATCCCCATAGGGATCCATAGGATCCGAAAATCGGTCCGATGCTGTCCGATTTTTTTCGGACAGCATCGGAAATGCAAAAATCGTGGTGTGAAAGCACCCTTACCTGTACACTGACACTATATACAGAACTCCTGTGTATAATGTCACTGGTGATCACTGTAGTGTAGACTGACCCAATATACATAGATTTTTTACATTTTTATTAATTTACTATTATTTGTCACTGTGGTGGCATTATGTGCTTTGGTCATGACATGACAGTATTTATCCCTTGTATGTGGCATTATTCGGTCACTATGTGGTGGTAATATGTGGTCTCATGATGTGGCAGTATTTATACCTTTTATGTGGTAGCATTTGGTCACTGGGGTGGTATTATGTGCTTTGGTCATGGTGTGACTGTATTTGTGCCTTGTATGTGGCATCATTTGGGCACTATATGGTGGTAATATATGATCTGGTCATGGTATGATGGTATTTCTGCCTTCTATCTGGTATTATTGGTCTTGGTAGAGTGGATTGTGGTCGGTCATTTGTTTTATCTGATATCAATAAGTGGAAACTTCTTTATTTCCAATAGATATTAAATACTTGGATGCTTAACCCATCGCCGTCTTGAGACACAGCAGCAGAGATGCAGTTAGGCAGGGTTCACATTTGCGCGCGATGAGCACTGTGAACGCAGCATACCTGAGTGCAGCAAAATGCAGGCACTATGCGCTCTTATGTTTAACATAGGAACGCATAGTGCCTGTGTGTACCTGCGCTCAGCTGCGTTTGTGTTCGGCTGCGCAAAATTTATGCACATGCCGAATGCAAAATGTTGCATTTTTTGTGTGTAGCTGTGTGCTTGCTTTATACGCATGCAGACAGCCGCGCACAAAAAATGAATGAAAGTGAATCTGTGTGCACAAACACTGTGGAAGATGTCCTCCTCCAAGGTCATCTACAGGTGATCTACGTTCTCTTCTTCTTTCTCTTTTTTCTTCTTTTCTCTTCCTTCTTTCTTCTTTTTTCTTCTTCTTTCTTCTTCTTTCTTCTTTTTTCTTCTTTTTTCTTCTTCTTCTTTCCTCTTCTTTCTTCTTCTTCTTTCCTCTTCTTCTTCTTCTTTCCTCTTCTTTCTTATTGTTCTGTCATCTTTCTTCCTCCCTGCCGCTGCTGCCGCTGGTTTAAAATAGCCGGCGGGAAAGCCAGCGGTGAACCCCAGTAATTCAAATGATCAGCATCAGTGGGGCGGGAAAGCCGGCGGTGAAGACTTTTCACCGCTGGCTTTCCCGCCGGCTATTTTAAACCAGCGGTGGGAGGAAGAGATCAGCGGAGGTGGCTGGGAGGAGATCTCCGCCGCTGATTCGGTGGCCGGGCACACTCACAGTGACATTTCATATGAACGCATGCGGACAATCTCCGCTGCGTTCACATGAAAGTGTTTGCGTTCGGCACTGCGTATGGGTAAGTGCTGCATACGCTGCAGTGCCAAACGCAAATGTGAAGCTTGCCTTACAGAGGTTCGCCAGTGAAAGCAAGTTGAGCATTTGGTGAGATTTTCACCTCAGTATTTATAAGACAAAACCAGGAGAGGGTGAGAAATGCAGAAACATTACCTCTGATTGCTCCACTCCTGGTTTTGTCTTACAAATACTGAGGGAAAAATATCACCAAATGCTCAAAACTCCACATTCTTCTGATGGTGCGGATTCCACCAATAAATAAGTGATCACCTTCCGAACCTGTGCATCGCTGACAAATTGTTTTCATCAAAAAATCCCTTTAATGCAAACTACAGTAATGGTACATTACAGTAATGGTGAGCGCACAGTGATGTGCAGGAGCCGCCTGGGTTTTACAGTCCACGCTCCACTATAATGGCCACTTTACACGCAGCTACAGGTAACAGGTTTTCCACAGGTAACTGACTGGTTGCAGTGAAATCATGGAGACATGGTTCTATCTTGTTGCTGTGTACAAATGGAATCATCTCTCCATGATTTCACTGCAGCCAGTAAGTTACCTGTGGAAAACCTGTTACCTGTAGCTGCGTGTAAAGTGGCCATTATAGGTATAACGGATAACAGGTATTTGCATTTAGCTGAAACATGGGCGGGCCCGGGTGGGTGGGCCCTGGGGTCAATTTTCCTGGTGGGCCCCAGACACCCCAGTCCGGCGCTGTGTAACCACTTGTGTATTTATCACCCAGTCATGGTTTTGGTTTACAAATACTGAGGGAAAAAACTCACCAAATACTCTACATGTGCATGTGGCCTTATTTTTACACAAAGGTAACTGTCATCTTGAGGAGTTTCATAGAGTACACAAGAACACTCACCTGAGTATTTCTGTATATGGGGGAGTTGGTAGAAATTATTGTCAGACTAACAATCGCTAGGTCATCTTCCACCCAATGGTACATGTTCAGCTTAAACTGAACCTCAGGGCTTATGAAATGAAAAGTGCCACTTTCAGCAGCGCCTATACTTCATTTGTGGCTATAATCCCTTTAGCCCCCGTACACCTAAATAAACACTTTATAAAGTTTCCCACCCTGTATGTAAATGAATACTCACATGGTCTGATGGGTTTTCTCACTCTGTCCGCATCTCACTCATCTTCGGTATTCCCCGCCTCTTCACTCCTCTGGCTGCTTCCTTGGGGCTGACGTCTGAGTAACTGAGCTCCCCCCAAGACAGCGGTGCCTTAGTAACCGTGATGCCGTCCAAGTGTGACATCACCGCTTACAGCACAGCGTAGAATGACATAGGAGCACAGCCGTGAGAGAAGCGTGTGACGAAATGGACTCTTTCAATGTAGAACATATGATGATTTCTTATGTAACCCAGACAGTATTGTATTTTGGTTTGCAGACTTGTGATGGCCAACTCGATGTTCTTATAGTCTTGACTGTTGGTGTTTATTTTAACATGGTAATGTAATTATCTAACTTGTTTGTCATAGAAGGCCAGAGAACTTAATTATGCTAATCGTCCATTGTATTACTCTTTGCATTGTGATTCTATGTAAACTACTTCAGCCACCATTGTTTGTGGTCAGGATGTTATAGGAAATGTCTAAATGTCTATACTAAACCCTCCTTGACCCCTCTTTGTCAATCATCATTTAAATGAACATTATCCAAGAAACTTGAAAAGCGAGCCAATAAGAATACAGTCTTATTGCCCAATCGTGAACTCCCCAATATCCTGCAATGAGGGCTGAGGGTATATAAGGAGGACTGTTCACTTTGACCAGCATATTGGATATAGGCAGCTAATCTAGGATCTTCAGATCCGATTGGCCGGCCATAACCCCCGGCCTAGGCATTTCGGTGCCGACCAAGGGGATCAGGACCTGGACTATAAAACCACAAGGACCTCGGCTTCGAATTATCGGATTCGGCTGGGGTAACAAAGACTGCATAAGGATAAAGAAGCAACACAGGTTGGGACAATCCAGTCACCTGCTACAGACTTTGCTGTGCTATATTCTAATCCCTGGTGAGCCAGCGGAAGGGTGAGACTCTGTTGCCTGTTACATTATTGTGTTTTTCTGGTTATGTGTTATATGCTGTTAACTGTTTGGGCATCCAATAAAGTCTTACTATTGTGGTTCCCTCACCATGTGTTGTCTGAGTAGTGTTCCGCCCACGGTTAAGGAGCTCAGCCGTTCAGTTTTGGGATGAGCCCTGGTCCATGTTACCTTGCTAAAGGCGGCTGAGCCAGCGGAAGAGAGCACCCACTGACCCCCGGGTCTCCACAAAGCGCTCACTTTACGGCTGTGCTCCAGGTGCTGGGGGATGCTGGGTTTATCAAAGTTCATGTGAGTCGGTCGATAGGGTAGGGGGGTACTCGGATACCAGGACAGGTTGCAACTTCAGTGGGGATCACGGTTGGTTGGGTCCCGGTCCCGTGCCCTGGACGCTCAATGGCTGAGGGGAAAACTATTTGGGATGGGGGTTTATTATATGTGACGCCACCTGTGGTACCTTGTAATGTAGTTACCAGTGCTGCAGCTAGCTGCTGAGGTGATGGTGATGCAGCTTTGGGTAGTACAGCTCCCCACAGGCGGAGCTTACCTCAGGGCAGCGGTTTGGATGAGGGGAGTAGTAGTCTTTGGCTCTGTGGTGCTGTAGGAGCCTCCCAGGTGACAGATAATTGATGCAGAGACACCAAGTTAGCCCAAACAGTTCTTTACTGGTACCAGATGGATCAATAGGTACACGATACAGTCTAGTTTGCCAGGGAGTTTGATGCCACAGGCTGTGGGGTTCGCCACAGAGTCTGTCAGAGGTGCCTCTCAAATGCTTTGATTGGTCCAATTCTTTATGGCTCTGTTGGCTCTCTACACTTACACTCTAGAGTCTGGTTTCTGGTCCCCGGGTCTGTTGCTTAAAGTCTATCTTACTTCATGCGTCTTGAACCCAGCTATGTGACAGAGGTTGGACTACTTTGATGGGTGCTGTGGCACCTTCTTGGTAAGGCCCACAGCCTGCCAGTCAGCAGTTTGGGATGAACCTTAACAAAGCACCTCGGTTCCGGTTTTCCTGTATTGACCTGAACTCTCCAGCCGGTTTCAACTAGTCCTGAAGTGTCCCCTTCGTTTTCTGGGTCACCTCTCAGTGTAGAGGTGACCTCCTGTCACGGTCCCCTGCATCCGTCTCTGCTGCTCTCCTCACACCGTTTGACTGACTTGGGTCAAACTGTCACTTACATCATGTCTCCCGCTCTACTAAGTTCCACCCCCATGGGACCTACTGAATATACAATTCCTGGTGCTAGGGTGGCTGTGATTGGAATCTTGTGGCTTTGTATACAGATTCTGTAGCTTAACCCTCTGCCTGTGACTATGGAAGCACTAGACCTTCTGTTAGGTATGCAGTACCCCCCTGTGGCATCCCGCTAGAGGGGCACCACCACACACCCCCTTGGTTAAATACACTCATTCTCGAGTGCCGGAGCATTGAAACCAAACGGGGTTTCAAACGTTCATTACATATAACTGGGTAACTTTTAAACATCAACATCAGATCAAACAATATGCATACTTTCTTCCTTTGCAGGAGGCACTTATACTTGGAACATTACAAAACTAAATTGGATACTAGTCCACATTGGCCCAACGGGGCTGGGTATTGAGTCTCTGATTTACTTCAATCAGGATCTGGAACAAAAGTTCACATTTAAGTCCATATGAGTCTCTTTAGGTTCTGCAAGAAAAAATACACAATATGCAACTATTTACAACGCACACAATACCGGGGTCACTTTAACAATTTTAGCATTTACCGAACTGGATCACGTACCAACCTTGGGGTCCCGCATGGCATTCATATGTTATAACATTGGCTTTATATAAATTGCGGTCCGGGTGGCCTTGTGGGAGATGGCATTCGACCTCTCTTCTTCCTACGAACACCTCAGCATAGAGGCCTGCCTTCCGAATAAAGCTATATCCGGTCACCAGGTTGAACATGGTGATTGTCCCCTTTTTCCACTGGTCTATGGGTAATGGTGGCTGGGTTCGGGCAAAGGCACGGGCCTGGCGGGACTCCATTTCGTTGACCCACCATGCTTCCCGCAGCCTCTGCCGTTCTGCTTCATCATCCTGTGCAGGCTGGTTGAACCATGGCCTCCCGTCGGGTTGCCAGGAGCCATAAGCTGCGGTTGAAGGCTGTCTTGCATGTTGCCTCGTGTCTACGCCAACCCGTGTTGGTGGTTGTTCTGGACGACTGGCCCTCCATAGCTCTCAGGGCCCAGACGTCTCTGCGCCGCCGACTGGTTGTTCTTCTTGGCGATTGGCCCACCATTGCTCATGGGGCCCTGACACCTTTGTGCCGCTGACTGCTCCTTCGTCTTCTCAGTCCCCCTCCCCGAAACCCACCTGGCTGGTAGATCCTTCTTCAATAAACTCCTCCACGATTAGGTCGGGCTTCTCAGAGAACTGCATCAGATCCTCCAGTTCAGCAGCCTCCTCCTCTGCCAGCTCCACAGCTGCTAGAATTGATGTTGTGATATATTCTGTAACAGGTGGCAGATTATTGGACTGAGGTTCTTCAGTCTCAGTGATGTTAATGGAGTCGGGCTCTGTGGGGGTAGAATCTTCACCGGTTGCTCGGTCTCAGGCCTTACCGACACCCCCGATTCTGGGTTTAACTCAGGCTCCCGTTGTCTGCGGCTCAGTTTTAGGACCATCTCAGCACTCCAATGCCGGACGGTCCATTCCACGGTCTCCTGGAGTCGGGCTTGCAGATCCCACAAGGCTGCTCCCCAGAAGTTGATGTCCACCCCCACAGTTTCCAGGGTGGGCACCCCCGTGGCAGCATATTCGGCCCTCACTTTCTCCTGACCAAGTCCAAGATTGTTGGTATCGACATTGTGAACAGGCCGCTGACGGGTAACAGATCTAGTTGCCAATGTCTCTTGATCTGACTTCCGGCCACACCCTGTTTCCTTTTTATAGTCCCGAGTTGGTGCGGTCCGGTTTTTGACCTTCCCCCTTGGTTTTTTGATAGCAAGTGGGCGGGGAGACATTTTGGCGCCTTTTGCATGGCTTTCCTTCACTGAGGGGCCGAGTCACTACTTCACTACAGTCCCTAGTGCTAGGGTGGCTGTGATTGGGATCTTGTGGCTTTGTATACAGACTCTGTAGCTTCCCCCTCTACCTGTGACTATGGAGGCACTACACCTTCTGTTTGGGATGCAGTACCTTCCTGTGGCATCTCGAGGGGTGCCGCACATGCTCATGCATAAACTTAGATATCCTTTAACATGCCATTTGGAGCACAGCCGTAAAGTGAGCACTTCTCTCACTTACGGCTGTGCTTCGATGTCATTCTGTGCCTGCTTTCTCTGCCAGCAGACAGTGTTTGTCTGATGGCAGAGGGATGTAGCAGAGCTGCAGAAGAAAAGAAGAAGACCTGGATTATGTCCAATTTGTTTTGCTCTAATAAAGATAAAGTGGAGTCCCTAAATGTGTTTTATATTTTATTCCTCATATAAAAATTTCTTTGTGTTGTGTTTTTATTTTAATGTTTACTAGAAATTAATGATGGCCATGTCTAATTTGGCATGACACCATGCATTTTGGACTTAGTACCAGCTAACAATACAAAGCAGGTATTAACCCCATTATTAACCAGCATGCCACCCCCCACCAGATTCACTGGAAGAACTGGGTGACGAACCTGGAAATGGCCCTACGAGGAATGCACCATTTCCAGGGGCGGCTGCGGGCTGCGGTTTCCAGCATGAGGGGCCCAGAACACTTTTTAAATGATTAAAAAAAATATTGGGCTTTTTTGTAATTTGATCATCAGCCAAGGTAAAGCCAGGCAGCTGGGGATGGCAGCCTGTAGCTGCCCACTTTATTTGTGCTGAGAATCAAAAATACTGGAGTCATTTTATTATTTATTTATATTTACACTACTATCTGTGTGATGAACCCAATAGCCAATCATAGATGCTGTCACACAGAATATAGGGGCCCTGTCTCATCATTTTAGGTATCAGCAGGCACTATGATGGAGCATACAGCATCAGCCTCCTGATGATCGCAAGTGAAATGCGTTGAGGCGTATTATAAGGACTGGATATCTTTGGACGTTGGTTGAGATAAGTGCCCCAAAATCCCCCAGAGTGATTTATATTTATCTTCTTGGACTCCTGTGTATTATCTTATTTGAAGGTCCTTGAGCTATAGAGATATTATAGGTGAGAGCCATCGGGAGAAGGAGTGCCATACAGTTGCATCAGGGTGCTGCCCCCCACCTTTAGGCAGGTTATATCCTCCAGGGACTGACAGCCCTTTGTTTTTAGGTACTAAGATGCACCGTTTAACCTAAAGGTGGTCCCATTGCATCGATAGACAAGAATTGCCCTTAGATCACACATATTATTAAATGAGCACTGTTTCTGGCTATCAGAGACAGAGAAAGGCCCCCAGTCAACAGCCTCCGTTGACTGGGGGAGCCATATCATGTGTTATGGCCCCTTTACACGCAGCTACAGGTAACAGGTTTTCCACAGGTAACTTACTGGTTGCAGTGAAATCATGGAGATATGGTTCTATCTAGTTGCTGTGTACAAATGGAACTATGTCTCCATGATTTCACTGCAGCCAGTAAGTTACCTGTGGAAAACCTTCTACCTGTAGCTGCGTGTAAAGGAGCCATTAGGGTACCGACCCCCACAGTAAGGTAGTAGTTAAGATGGAGGGCAGTTTATAGGGCCTACCTCTCCCTTCCTTCCTCACTGACTGTGCACCTTAGTTTTTAATTGCATTGTAACTTTGTAGTTATAATTTATAAAGATTTTTTATATATATATATGTTTTTTCCTTTTGTTGTTTACCGATTACCGTACATTGGGTATGTTTGTGGTCTTGCAGAGTATTGTATACTTTGGAATTATTTTTGCAGGACAACTAGTTCTGGGAAAAAAAGATTATGGCACTGAATTAATTTCCTCCACTTGTACACAATCTGTCTAAAGGCCCCGATACATGGCACGACATCGTTAACGATATCGCTTAAACATCACGGGTTTGGAGTCGTTCAAGCAACATCATTAGGACATCGTTGCTTGTGACTCTGCGAAATTGTAGCGATAAATCGATGGATCATTGACGACTTCGCCCATTCACAGCGATGAGCAGGTATTGTTCGCTGGTTTGTGCGAATGATACCTGCTCACTACATAGTTGGTGAGTCATCCACAATATCTAGACGTGTGACATCTCACCACCGGTTGGAAACGACCGCACGCCCACGAGATCGTTGCCGACATCGTTCAACGTCGTGCCGTGTAACGATACCTTTACTGTATCTGCATGATTCCATTGATTAAAAACATCAGACTCCATTTACGCCTTTAAATTTTCTGCTATTTCTAAAGATTTAAATACTTTACCACTCACAGACATGTGATATTGAATTATTTTCTTCATATAAAATATTAAAAAGTCTAATTTTTTTTTTACTCATTTCTTAGTTCTCCTTATATACTTGTAGGACTTATGCAAAAATGTTACTTTATTTTAAGTCAAATTTATACAAAATGACAAAACCTGAACTGGCTTACTTGACCCTGACCTTATTGTAACATACCGTAATAATATTAATAAGATTTGGTATAATAATAAAGTTCAAAAAACCCTTAAAAGTATTTTTTCTCCTTCATCTTATACATTTGAGAAATGACCTTGAATTTCTTATGGTGAGTGTTAACTACAAATAATTCACTTGGAAGTTATGTTTTCTCCAAGTTAATACACCGGAATGTATATTAGCATATAAATTGCAGCCCCTGCTCTAAGTTTTATCTACTTTGGCCTCTGGGTGTTTCTTGTATCCAAGAGAGCAAGACAATGTCAAGAATCTTCGTTATTTTTTTAACTCCTTCTTGTTCAATGATCATATAGTGAAAATAAACTATGGTTTATATATATGTCCGGTTCAATTATAATTTTACCTATATGTGTTGCTAGTATATATATTAAAGAATAGAAATAGTAGTATAGGACTTACTAATGATGTTTTGATTACAGAGATTAGTGGTGCCCTGATAGTTCCACTGATAGTTACAACTTGTGCAAGAGGCAGGAGTTTGTTTCCGATGTGACTAGTGGTGTTAGTGAAAGGGACTGCCAGTCCCCATCTCTCTAAGGGTACCTTTACCCTTAAAGGTACCTTTACACGCCACAACTGCGGTGTAGCAACTGAGAGGCAATCGGGATTTCCGTCACGGTTGCCTTGAAATTGCTACGAAATTGCGGCGTGTAATTGGGGAAAGTGATGGTGATTTTCGAAGTTGCTCCCGATTGCGGTTTCAGAGCATTGTTCAAAAACCAGAGGCAACCCTGAAGGTGAATTGCCCTGGTTTAGGCGTGTGAATGGGCGATAGGGATGGAATCTGAGTTGCCTAGTGATTTCCAAGAGGCGTGCCACAGCGTGCTGGTCCTCCCCTGCACATAGCAGTAGAGTAATGGCCGCCACACAGCACGCAGCACCGTGGGGAATGGCGGAGCTTTTGGTGCTCATAGACTATTGTGACCACCAGGACTACTGGTGCCACCATCACCACCGGCACCCACGGCTGCGCAAGCGCAGCATCCTGACGCGCATCCAGCAGGCCCTGCTCCACAGACTGGGGGTGGAGAGGACCTGCAAGCAAATTCAGAAAAAGATTGCGGACATGAAGCATAAGTGCCCAGGACGCATTGTGTATGTTTTGTTCACCAACAACAGAAGCAAATGTGTATTTGGGGACCATGTTGATGTGTCAACAATGTGCAGTGCCTTGTCGCTTACCCCAAATCATGAAGATGTATTAAACACTCATTTGGCCCACAAATGTAGACGCCTACACTCAGCCTTGACCTCACTAGATTTGCCATAATGGTGTGTCCAGAGTGTAAATGTGCCAAGCATATACCAGTGCCATGTTAAACACACACATGACACCCTGCAACACATATGTGTCACCTGACACACGGAACAATGTAGCCACAAAATCATGTCCCAAATGGACACTCACTACGACATGTACGCTATGTGTAGCCAACCATGGTGCAAACACTAGCAGCTTAATGCCATATCTACACTTTAAAACACTAGCACCTACCATGTCAAGGCATGTTTGGCGACAAACAAACATATCTGCCCACTGTAGTTGTACTCCTGTTACCAACCATAGTGTGGCCTACCAAGAGTATATGGCTACAACATGACCTTGTACCCTATCTGTCATGCTTGAACTACATGTTATAACATACAGAAGGTGGCCTCCCTATGGTCTGTTCCTTTGTTTTGAAACCTGTCTCATCTTGTTTTACTATACAGATGATGCTGAGTTGGCCTCGGGAGAGGAGCCCCATGGCCCACCGGCACCTGGGCCCCCTACACCACCGGTCCCCAAGGCCCAGCAGCACCCTCCCCACCTGGGACTCCACTATACCCAGGGCCAGAGGTTGAGCACATGCCAGCACCTGCAGTGCCTGAATCATTCTCTTCTTCCAGTCCTGGCCCCCTTGTGCCACACAGCCCCATCCTGTGGCCACACACCCCCAGACCTGTAGTAACAGCACCTCCAAGTGTGTGTAGCTCTGTGGAGAGCCGTGTGGTGGCCATGTCCCCTCATCCTCCAATTGCGCCTGGCTTTGTTAGCTATGGTGTTAATTGTTGTTCGTGATGCATACAGCCTTTACACTGGTTTTTGGTTTGGGGTCTGTGGACATCAGTATTTGATATTTGTGACCTGTTTTTCCATTATATTACTTGCAAAGGTCGAAGGTGCACAGGCTGGTGGCTGGCAGCTAAACCCATCGCCATCACTTCCGCATGGGAATGCTGATGGGGAGGAAGAGCGTAAGTACTATCATGTAGTGTGAGTCATAAATGCATGTCTTGCTACTGTATTAAACTAATGTCTGTCTAATTGCCCCTACAGGTGTCCCTACTATACTGGACCTTGTTGTGGCACACCAGGAGGTGTGGGAATTGCTGGAGAGGGCACACCAATGTGGGCAGCAACATCTTGCCCGGTTGGGTGCCATGATTGCCGCCCTCCAGCGACAACATGGCGGCATGGCCTTCCAGGCACCCGCCCAGGATGAATAATGGCCTAACATGCCCATGCCTACTGTGGTCCATGTGTGACATTTTGTTACAGACGTTGCCTTGTTGCATTTGTTGTGTTTTTACGTCCTGTTGGGCTATGTTGTTATACTGTCCCACATTGGGACCGTGGGGAGTGTGTTGTGGCTCCTCCTCAAACAAGGCACCATTGTGTATTGTTTGGTCACTGTGTGCCACACATGTTGTGTGAGAATAAAACCTTTTGGCCTTAAATCCTGTGTGCTCCTCGCTGACAACACACACATGTTTGGTTGAGACCCTGCAAATGGAAATATCAGTCAGACCCATATTTGGCTTCCTGTTTGATGTTGGTACATATTTCACCAGACCACATAGTGTCCCATCACTTCCGCCATTGGCCACAATGTGGGCTCAATGTCACCCAAAATTTTCAACACATCCAGACGCCCACTCCACACACTTGTGTTGGTAACACAGAGAAGGACATTTTCAACACAACTTTTTTATTTAGTTGTTTTGGCTTTGATTTTTACCAAGTGTGTGAAAGGAAATGAACATACATAAAAAAACAAAATGCGGCTACATCGTAGCCCTTGACATATTTTTTGGCACAAACTCGACAATGTGCACTTAAAGGCCTGTAGGCAGTCCATTTGGGCAACATAGTGCATTGGCTAGTAGTGTCCGATGCCATCATCATCCTCTGCTGGATCTGACAATGGCTCCTCCCCCACCCTCTCATGGTAGACCCACCCTCCCTGAGAGGGTGCTTGTCTTCTACCAGATCTTCTTTGGGGAGGTGGGGTATCCGGAGGTTGGGTCCTCCTCACCCTGTGTTGGGCGGGCGCAGTGGGCAAAGGGGTGGTCTTGAGGGGGAGCGTCATCATTCCCCCCATCGCAGGGACCCATCTACGCCCGCCTCCAGGACAGGAGTAATTGCCCACTCAGCGATGTGTCTCTGCTCTGGCTCCATCCGCCCCAGCATTTCGCTGGCCATTTTGCCAAAATCCAAGCCGGGTGTTCTTTCTTCGTCAAGCAGCACTTTTTTGGCCCTGGTACCCAGCTCCGTATTAGCTGGGGCAGGTGTTCTCCTTCGTCGAATGGCAGAGCTGGGCCGGCTCCCCACCACTGGTTCCGGCCACTGGCTCTCCCGCAGATGTAGTAGAGCCTCACCAGCTGCTGAGTCGTCATCACTGGAGCCAGGCAGCTGAGGGGCCTGCAAAAGAAAGCAGAAAGAAAAAACATCAAAACCAGGTAGCAATAACATTGATGTCAAGCGCAAAAACCCATGCCCACACTCCACCACACAACAGAACCTCTCCCAAAGCACGGAAACAAATAACAGGAGCAAGGTTCAAATGGGTAGCACCTGCACTAGTGACATTTACTCACCTGTGCCAGCAAACACTGTAGGAAAATAAGAAACAAGAACACCTAACCACACCAAAAAAAACAGGGTATGTGCCCACATGAGCTTTATGCTGCCTTTTACCAGCTGGGAGGCCATGCTGCCCAGCCTTACATTTACCAAACTTAAGGAAACTTCCAACTGCAATTTCAAAACAGTCAATGGGCCAAAGGCATGAAACATGGCTGTGTTCCATTGGTCATTTGTGTCAAATTAGCCAAAAACAAACCAAATCAGACATTTTTATCACAATATCAACCCCCAAATAGAAAATACACCTAGCTACTGTTATGTGAAGGACTGGGCGATCCTCCGTTGTTGGTGGTTCACGGAATGTGCTGAAATGCCACTGTAGGCACATACCCAAAAAGCAAATAATTCCACACATGAACAATTCTAACTTACCACCAATGGAGAAGTGTGCTTGGGAAAAGCATGCAGCCAAAAACACCTGTGTAGCAAACATGGTGCCCCACCCCCAACATAATTACCCACCTTCTGCGACGGGGATGTTTCTTGGGCTGGGCCTGCAGAGGACGCGCGCCAGCGCAGGCTGCTCCGCGTTCCACGCGAGCTTTCTTGGCCCAGGGTGAAGGTGAGGAGGTCATAATACCACAAACTGGGCTTTGGGACCTCCTCACCTCTGCCCCAGACCGTGCCTCGGTGTATTGCCTGTGAGCTCGCTGGAACGCGGAGCGCAGATCTTTGATCTTATCATATATTTTGCGCGCATCCCACCTCTTGTTGGGCTGGAGGCATTGTGCCAGCTCAACAAGAGGCTTGTAGGCCGCAGCCCACGCTGCCGCGGTCGTGATACTCAGGCAGCGCCGTCCGCCACAGGCACTCGTGCTCCTGAGTTGGGTCACAAACTCCGAATACCCAGCCATCTGTGGAAAAATAAAATATATAAACATTCATGGGCAACACATGGGCAGCATACATCGCACAAAAAATAGAATCAACAACCACTCAGGTTGCATGGAACAAACATGTGTGGATGATATATGTTGGCATGTGGTACACCCTTGCAGAAGGAGCATTCAATAAGCTGTGATGTGAAGTGATGTATGGCTCTGGTCTTTATGTAAAAAATGTAACAAAGGGACAAGATGGGCCAAGATCATAGTCAAAACCACAAAGGTGACACTGAAGTAGCACAACACAACAACGTTACGAACTGCCCATAAACATGGCTAAATAACTATTTAACAATGTGTAATGCAGAGAGTTTGGCTTGTTAGGCTACCTTCACATTTGCGTTCCCCTCCGCAGCGTTCTGCGTAGGGGATCCGCAATGTGACCGCAGCACCGCAAGCCCCTATCTTTATAATGTGAGCGCACGGTGCTGCGCATGACCGTGCGCATCCATTCACTGCCATATGTGATCTGTGCGCAGGCGGATGGCTGCACACAAATCACCCTGTCTCGTCCGCACCATGAACGCGACATGTTGCATTTCTGGTTAAGACAAGACTGGGTGATTTGTGCACATGCATCCGCCTAAGCACAGATCACATATGGCAGTGAATGGGTGCGCACGGTCATGCGCAGCACCGTGCGCTGACATTAAAAAGATAGGGGTTTGCGGTGCTACGATCGCATTGCGGATCCCCTACGCAGAGCACTGCGGAGGGGAACACAAATGTGAAGGTAGCCTTAAACACTAGTTTCAAGACACTAAATACACTTCCACATGGCGCTACCTGAACTGACTTACATTGCGCCCAAGCTGCATGTAGCTACAGAAACAGCGTCTCATCAAATGCAAGAGCAGGCACAAAACATAACCATGGCACTACACTTACCGTCGATCCAACAGAGAAAGGAATCTTAGACACCACTAGCTCAATGCACATTCCCTTCTGGACAGGGGATGCCCGACAAGAGGGGAAATTTAACCTGACCCAGACCAATCATCACACACCAATTAGGCACATTATTTGGCAACACCTGTGATCGCCCATGAGCCTGCTGATTATGTGACGACAAAGCGTGGTGATTGGTTGCTGATTATGTGACGACAAAGCGTGGTGATTGGTTGCTGATTACGTGACGACAAAGCGTGGTGATTGGTTGCTTTCACACAGAAAAAGAGCTCACAGCGGATGGGCGTCACGCTTGCTGCCCAGAGTCATTAAGTATTTGTCTGCAGACATGGAGGTATCAGCGTCTTGAAACAGTACGCCAAATTGCCTTTGGGAACGCAATAGTGAACTGTATGTAATGCCCATGTGTTTTCTGTTTAGTTCGGCTCCAAAAAAAGAAAAAAATAAGGCTTAGCAAAGCCGGTGGTGCACCTACATTGCCACAATATATTTTTCAAAGTAATGTGTTTGTTTCCATTTGCCATACAGGATCATGGCTGCTGGATGCTTGAGTGTTTGCAAAGATGGGCAATTTAGCGGAGAAATCATACTGTTTGGGGTCAACACACACTGGGACCTACATGGCTAGGATCAGGCATGGATTGAGGCTTGAAGCAGCACAAAATGTGTAGATGCGGAGCTCCCGCCTTGCAAACACATGTGGGCCGCCATCATTACAGGATGAGTCATGTATACTCTTCTTCGTGGCATCTGCGATTACTCACCCACAAAGGCTGTGGTACGTTCTTACTTACAGACTGTAGAAGTGTCAATAAATGGTATACTACATTGTTTGTCTGACATGTATAGACGTTCTTTGTGGTGACACATGTACATTTTTGACACAGATATGGCCTGTTTAACTTTTCTCACTGCTAAAAAGTATAGAAGGATGGACGGGGCTGATCAGTGAGTTTTTTTCCTTTGTTTTCCCGGCCACTTGTGCTTGATAGGCTTGCAATGGTAAAAAGGATGTGTGTTGTGCACACACGACTGTTTAAATATGCTTTTCCCTAGTGGCCAGTTTACGTATTGTGCGGCTTACTTTATATGAAAACATGTGACCATATTGTTCTATTTACTGATGATTTCTGTTTATCATATACAGGTGCTGATACAAGAGATGATGAATAATCGTGATCGACGTGTTATCGTGGCTCTTGCGTTGGTGGAAGAGCAATTGTGGATGGAGGATAGATATGAAAGGTTGATGCGTTGCAGACAACGGCGTGTGTGGAGTCGGGATTGGCTTCGCCGCCGGGATACTCGGAGCCACATGCAGCTGTTGCGTGAGCTGGAGGATCATAATCCGTGTGATTTCCAAAACTACCTCCGTATGTCCGAAGACTCTTTCACCTTCCTTTTGGAGCACGTAGGGCCACTGATAGCCCGTCAGGACACTGTCATGCGTCGATCTGTATCAGCTGAGGAGCGTTTGGTGATTACTTTGCGGTTCCTGGCTATAGGCCGGTCAAGGACCGACCTGCAATACACCTCACGTGTATCACTGAGCCGCCTGATCCCTGAGACGTGTGAGGCCATCTGGAGTGCTCTGCTGCCATCCTACATGAAGTTGCCAGAAACACCCGCAGAATGGATGCAAGTAGCCCGATGCTTTGAAAGCCGGTGGAACTTCCCAAACTGCGGTGACACTTTGGATGGTAAGCATGTGAGGATTACTAAACCCCCCAACTCGGGCTCTTTGTATTATAATTACAAAAGGTATTTTAGTATAGTCCTCATGGCCCTGGTGGATGCGAACTATGAGTTCCTCTACGTGAACGTTGGAATGAACGGGCGAATCTCAGATGGGGGTATGTTCGCCCACTGCACCTTGGCACAAGAACTAAGGACAGGTGGCCTGAACTTGCCCTCAAATGAAGAGACAAGCCATCATCTCAACTTTGCGTTTGTGGGGATGAAACGTTCCCACTTCAGGCACACCTACTGCAGCCATATCCCCAGAGGACCCTTACTTCTGAGTGATGCATTTTCAATTACCGGGCCCGCCGTGTGGTTGAAAATGCATTCGGGATCATGGCGAATACATTCCAGGTTTTTCATACGTGTATGCATATGAAACTGGAATCTATTGACGCGGTAGTGCTGGCCTGCTGTGTGCTGCATAACTTCCTGCGTCGTAGGGATCGAGCATCATACACGCCAGCAAGTTATGTAGATTCTGTGGACCCCACAACAGGGGAGGTCCATCCAGGGGCTTGGCATGATGACGACCATGGTGTGGCGCCACTCCAGCCGCTGAGCCGTGGTCGCACTCAGCAGGAGGCCAGGAACAGTAGAGACGCATACTGCTCCTACTTTAATAGCCCTGGGGCAGTGGGCTGGCAGAACCAGCACATGTAGTAGGGCTGGTGCTGGGAGGAGACCAAATTGTGGCCATGGTGTAGACCGCAGGGTGGCTGCACCATGGTTGTTTCTTTGAGTATTTTCTGGTGTGCACATGTTTTAGTTAGTTAGTTAGTTAGTTAGTTAGTTTAGGTTTTATTTGTGTTATGTGGGTGGTGCACACTTTATCATTGTTTCAAAGTTTATTATGTATTTCTGTTTCTGTGTTTGATTTCTGTTTACAATGTTACATGATGTTTTAATGCTCATTGTCATCCCTTTCTGTCTATTTATTTGTACATTTATGCGCATGTAAATAATACATATATTTTTGGATCCAAATTACTATGTGTGAGCCTGATTTCTTGGGGATTGAGGGCAGTGTGATCAAGGTTTGTGTTGTGCCCAGTGCTTTGACACCCATTGGCACCTAAGGCTGGGTACGAGACACATTATGTGTGGGTAGGCAGGAGCCATGTTAAGGTATTGGGTCAACAGTGTATGTGACAAATGTGTGTACAAAACCATAGTGGTGTGGTGTGGGCAGAGTGTCACCTGGACACAACACATTGATGCAGCACATGATATTGTGTGGCATGCAGGTTTAAGTAAGTAGTGCAGCACATGTGCAGACACACACATAGTGTACAGTTGGCATGTCAGCTGATCAATGCCATTGACATATGTTGGCACATATGCTATCTGCATCGTGGCACTATTCACACATTTAGATCCAGACGCACACATAGCAAAACACTTAGTTATTGTAACGCACTGACTGTGTGACTGTAAACCGCTCCTGTGTGACGCGTGAGCGTCTCCTAAGTGGATATCGGCACACTTCGCTACGCCACAATCGCCTATTCCGTGTGACAATCCAAACACTATTGCGTCACGTATTCGCCATCCGCCCTTCGCGCCCTGACCAGTCAGAACGCTATTGTGTTGGCCAACACAATATTGTGTTGTAGTTTGGGCGCGGCGTGACGGAGTGTGGCATGCCTATGTGTTGTACCTGCTGCAAAGGTACGCCCATATTCCTTTGTGGATAGCGGTGTGTAAAGCGGGGAAGGTATTCAACAGGAAGTTTTCTGCAGGATCTGTCGGAACCTCCGGGGCAACACGATACCTTCAGTTGACAACGCAATGGCGGCGTGTACATGCGGCATCGGCGATCAGTATCCACCGTCAAAAACGTGCGCGTGCACGTGCGGTGGATACCTGTTGCTAGGCACAGTGGCGGCGTGTAAAGGTGCCTTAAGTGGTACTAATGAAAACTAGCTAGAATGTTAAACGGTGGGTCCAAAGGCAGTATCTATTTGATGCTATAATCTAAACTCATTACTAATATACTTTTATTAATCATTCCCTATCATTCCCCAGCTATACTGCCTCACTGCTATTCTGTTATTTTTCTGTTTCATGTCTCATGACTATTCGTTTGAGAATCCCAGCACATTCTTTGATATTCAAACATAGCGTCATCAGGGGGCAGAATCTGTGCATGTGACCGCAGCCCTACCCCCTCCCTGAAATAAAGCATGATCAGAGGGTAGAGTTTGTGGCAGTGAGTACAGCCCCTGCCCGCTCCCTGACATGAAGGTCACCATGTACTAATTTTAGTGTCTGTTCTGTCCATCTGTGTCCCTCCCTGCTCTGTTCTCAACTGTCCCTGCTCTTTCCCCTCCTGCTCTGTGCACTGTGCGATCTGCACAATGACAGTGCCCGCTCTGTTATTGGCTCAGGACAGTAATATTCATCCGGTAACAGAGTGGTGTCTATACCTGACATGAAAGAGACCAGTGATGTCTCTAGCTCCAGTCACATAAATGTTGGGTATATACATTGCTTTGTTACTGGCTGATTATTTCTGATCTGAGTTGATAAATACGTAGAAGAACGTGTTAAAATATCATGCTGTCAGAAATAAAACAAAAGTCCAAACGTAGGTGCAGGAACGTAAACTTTAATGTTGACGCATTTCATAATAGATACATTCTTTCTTCAGGACAAAAATCACAGAGTGATTATTGTCCTGAGGAAGGAATGTATCTGCTTTGAAATGTATCAACATTAAATACTATGTTCCTGTACCTATTTTTGGACTTATTTTTTTTCTTGCAAGTGGGGTATTTTAACCCCTTCACAACCAAGGACGTATATATGTCCTTAGCCATGTCACACCCCCTAATGCGACCTCACATGCTGAGCTCGCATCCTCTGATACACATCTCAGCTGATCTCATCAAACGCTTGATTGTTCGGTGATCATGCTTCAAAAGTTTGGCAATTTCAAGACTGCTGCATCCCTCTGCAAGACATCTCACAATTTTGGACTTTTCAGAGCTCGTCAAATCTCTCTTCTGACCTATTTTGCCTAAGGAAAGTAATTTGCCTAATAATTAAGCACATCTTATATAGGGTGTTGATGTCATTACACCACACGCATCCTCATCACAGAGATGCACATCACCTGATTTACTTAATTGGTAGTTGGCTCTCAAGCCTATACAGCTTGGCGTAGGACAACATGTATAAAAAGTATCGTGATCAAAATACTCATTTGCCTAATAATTCTGCACACAGTGTATGCTGTGTGTGGCTCTTTAGGTGGAGGCGTGTGTCATAGCATTCAGGTGTAGGTGAGGTGGAGTGGTGAGCTTTAGCATTTTGATTTCCACTCCCTCAGCCTTGAAGTAGTTCCACTTCCCTCCACAGGGTTCACACATAGAGTTCATTCTCATCTAGGACCCATGCAATGCAGATGTGTTTGCTGGAGCTACTGCTATTCCCTTCTTTGAAATGGTTGTCTTTTTCCGGGTCAGTGTGTGGAGGTAGGGACTCTTACCAAAATTTTGCCACTTCTAATACCCATTGTATCTAGCAGGAGGCTGTTGGCTCCTCTAAGAGGTAGCACACGTGTCTGTATACCGCTGCTCAGTCTCATGTGATACATAGTGTCAGAGCAACCTATTGGTCACGCCCATAGCTATTAGACAAGGCGGGCAGCTCCGCACCAAATAGATGCATCACAAGAGGCAGACGCCCCCCAGAGAGCCCAGCCTCAACTGCAAGCAGATAAAAAATGTAATGAAACACTATAGATAAAAATGTGAGGTGTTTGTTTGGTATTTCAGGCCAAAATAGCAGAAGCTCATAACCCACCGTCAAGGGCCCTCACACTTACGAGTCCTAACCACATGTTTGACCATATGTTTGTTTAGTGGCTAAACCATCAAACATTTAGCGATTCACCGAAGTAGGACATAAAAAATCTCAAAAAACTCACCAAAATTTCGCCACTTCTAATAACCATTGCATATAGCAGGAGGCTGCTGGCTCCTCTGAGAGGTAGCACACGTGTCTGTATACCGGTGCTCAGTCTCCTGCAACCTAAAGCATGGGGGCGATTGTAGCACCTGTGACCAGCCATGCTGAAAGGGAGGATACTAGTGGCATTTAAAGACACAAGGCTTCCATAGGAAGTCAGCCACTCTAGTCCATGTGATACATAGTGTCAGAGCAGCCTATTGGTCACGCCCATAGCTATTAGACAAGGCTGGCTGCTCCACATTAAATACATGCATCACAAGAGGCAGATGCCCCCCAGAGGGCCCAGCCTCAACTGCAAGCAAATCAAAAGATGCAATGAGACACTTTAGATAAAAATGTGATATGCTTGTTTGGTATTTTGGGCCAAAATAGTGTAAGCTCGTAATCCACCATCAAGGCCCCTCACGCTTACGAGTCCTAACTATATGTTTGACCATATGTTTGTTTAGTGGCTAAACCACCAAACATTTAGCGATTCACCGAAGTAGGACATAAAAAATCTCAAAAAACTCACCCAAATTTTGCCACTTCTAATACCCATTGCATCTAGCAGGAGGCTGCTGGCTCCTCTGAGAGGTAGCACATGTGTCTGTATACCGGTGCTCGGTCTCCTGCAACCTAAAGCATGGGGGCAATTGTAGCACCTGCGACCAGCCATGCTGACAGGGAGGAGACTGGTGGCATTTAAAGACACAAGGCTACCATAGGAAGTCAGCCACTCTAGTCCATGTGATACATGGTGTCAGAGCAGCCTATTCGTCACGCCCCTGGCTATTAGACAAGGCGGACTGCTCCGCACCAAATACATGCATCACAAGTGGCAGACGCCCCCCAGAGGGCCCAGCCTCAACTGCAAGAGGAAAAAGATGCAATGAAACACTATAGATAAAAATGGTGATGTCCATGGCTTCCAGGCTTCAGGCAGTCACTGCCTGCAAAGGATTCTTTACAAAGTATTAAAAAATGAAAATTTTATTTATGGTAAAGTAAATTTGTCCAATTACTTTTGAACCACTGACATGAGGAGGCTTTGTAGGAAAATGTTGGCAATTCATAAATGTTTTCCAGGATATTTTTCTTCAGCTGCTTTTATTAAAATTGAAAGTCTACACTTCAATTGCATCTCAGTTGTTTATTTTAATAAAAAAATTGTGTCATGTATGGCCCAAACAACAAAGATTTGGGCATCATCCAAATATTTCTGGACTTCGATGTATATAATAAGACTGGACAATTTTTATAAGGTCCCGGAAAACCTTTTTAATGCAAACCAATTCATAGCACACACAGTTACTATAAATGCAAAATATGCTGAATGCATTGGCTTGTACATCTTTGATTTCTAGTAGAACTATTAAAGTGACCTCTACTTATCCTTTAGAAAGTTATACAAATTATATATAATTCACATTCCAACAAGGTTTGGAGCTGGCTTTATGTGAAGACAGCTGGCTGGCCAGTGATGATAAAGAGAACATATTTATTATGTTGCTATTACATATTGCAGCTGAAGATGATTTTAATGGTCCAACAAGTATGGTCTTACAAGGTGTTCTCATAAATAAGCTTTCAAGAATGATAAAGTGGTCCATTAAAAGGCATCATTAAACAGTATCTCGCTTTATCTCATTGTCTTTTTCCTTCCAAAATCAATGCTCGTAGACGCAAAAGTTATTCTGCGTGAGATAGAGGTAAAATATCAAATGAGGTTTGCTGATAAATTCTTTCATGTAAAATATGGTAATATTGTAACAGAAGCAGCATTACACCTGACTAATCTAGAGATACGTCACACTTATGGGTTGGGCTTCATTAAAGCTGGAATCTACATATAAATATGTACAGTTGGAAACTGGGCATCTACTTGTAACAGTACGTATATTATTAATACAAACCTGCTGCAGGGGATGCTGGAAATGGTTATTTTTGGACACATATTTACAACTTTTATTTTTTTGCTAAAAACGTTTCACAGTTAAAATGGAGTTGAAGTCTGTTAGGCTGTGTGCTCATGGTCTGGAGACACTCCATGTTTGATGCAATGCCTTTGGATCTGAAGGAACCCACGGGTGCCCGCAGGGGGACCACAGCCGCCCTGTACTCACCATCTGCGGTGGGTGCAGGGCGTCTTCTCCCTGAATGCACCCTATGGTAGCCGCTTCCAATTTCACAGCGTGAAATGAACGTGCTGCAGAGATGCGGGAGTCCGGCAGCCCACACCGAAGCTGAAAACACACTGCGGTCGGGTGAAGCATAGTGAGGAAGGGATTTCTAGAAATCACATCCACTATGCTTTTACTGTACAATGAAGCATTTTGGATGCAGCGGCAAGACGCTGCGTACAAAATGCTGCAAACCATGACCGTGATTATGCAGCCTTACAGGCTGGGGTATTGCTAGGTCCAAGTACTTTGGAGACATTGCCTGGTAGATTTCCCAAGGTACATGCCTTAAATTTGTTTTATTGTTATCAGAGTTGCCAACTGTATGTTTTTTTTTTCTGGACAACTTATCGAAAAATCATAGACAGCATATATCTTTTACAACACATTGGAAATTAGTAATCAACCATTACGACTTCAAAGAGAAGTTATCATCTGAAAATGACCTATTGTTTAAATTAGGTATTTGTGTTAAATGTATTTTTTTTATATTTTGTCAATCTATTTTTTTTAATATCACAATCTTTACCGTATATACTCGTGTATAAGCCGACCCGTGTATAAGCCGACCCCCCTACTTTTGCCCCCAAAACCTGGGAAAACCTATTGACTCATGTATAAGCCGAGGGTGGACCCCAGCACAGGTATACAGCCCCCAGCCGTGTGGTATATAGGCCCCCCCAGTGGTATACAGGCCTCCCCAGTGGTAGTATACAGCAGCCTCCCCAGTGGTATATACAGGCCCCAGCAGTATATACAGCAGCCCCAGTGGTATACAGCAGCCCCAGTGGTGTGGTATATAGCAGCCCCAGTGGTATATAGCAGCCCCAGTGGTGTGGTATACAGCAGCCCCAGTGGTATATAGCAGCCCCAGTGGTATATAGCAGCCCCAGTGGTATACAGCAGCCCCAGTGGTGTGGTATACAGCAGCCCCAGTGGTATATAGCAGCGCCAGTGGTATATAGCAGCCCAAGTGGTATATAGCAGCCCCAGTGGTATATAGCAGCCCCAGTGGTATATAGCAGCCCCAGTGGTGTACAGCAGCCTCAGTGGTGTACAGCAGCCCCAGTGGTGTACAGCAGCCCCAGTGGTGTATAGCAGCCCCAGTGGTGTATAGCAGCCCCAGTGGTGTATAGTAGCCCCAGTGGTAAATAGCAGCCCCTGTGGTATACAGCAGCCCCAGTGGCCCCCAAATGCTGGCACTCGCCCCCCGTCTCTGTTGTAAGGCCCCCTCAGCTGCTTAACTTACCATCCCCGGTCTTCTGCACCGCCAGTCTTCTGTGCTCCGTCCTCCATGCTCCCGTCCGGCTGCATCCAGGATCCCCGGTCGTCGCAGGTACGATGACGTCATCGTGCGACGGTCGGGGATCCCGGATGCAGCCGGACGGGAGCATGGAGGACGGAGCACAGAAGACCGGCGGTGCAGAAGACCGGGGATGGTAAGTTAGGCAGCGGGGGGGCCCTTACAACAGAGGGGGGGCGAGTGCCAGCAGTTGGGGGCCACTGGGGCTGCTATACACCACTGGGGCTGCTGTATACCGTATTGACCCATGTATAAGCCAAGGGGGGGACTTTTCAGCCCAATTTTTGGGCTGAAAAACTCGGCTTATACACGAGTATATATGGTACTTAAAAGAATTTTAAAAAATAAGATAAATATATAGATACTGTACACTGAACAAAAATAGAAATATGTTAGTTTTTGCTCCCATTTTTCATGAGCTGAATTCAAAGATCTAAGGCTGGCTTCACACCACGGCAAGGTCTGGTCCGGGGCTGTCCGGGATGACCCAGACAGCCCCGGACCGGATCAGCACACACAACCGGAGGGCCAAATTTGCCTCCCGGTCCTGTGTGCAGCCGGATGCTGCTAATTGCAGTCGCAGCTGCTGATTTTTCAAGACCGCGGGTTGCCGCGGTCCTGAAAGAACAGCGCCGTGCAGCCGCCAGTGTCCGCTTGCTGAATCCTCACGGACCGGGGCAATCCTGCCCCATAGGCTCCCATGTTAGGGAGCAGCGGATTGTCCCGGATACGGGAGGATCCGGCGAGATCCAAGATCCGGCAAATGGGGGGATTTTTCTCCCCGGACAAAAAAATGATGCAAGCATCAATTTTGTGTCCGGAGAAAATAATCCGAACTCCCCCGGAGTGTGTCGGAGTGATGAAACCGGATGGCAGAGAGCTGCCATCCCGCTCCATCCGGCTTCATAGGTTTCTATGGGGCCAAAAAACGGTCCGGGGCTGTCTAGTTTACACCGGACAGCCCCGGATCCAAAAAAAACGAGATGTGAAGCCAGCCTTAGGGTTTTTTGTAACCAAAAGGCTTTATTCTCTCAACTATAGTTCACAAATCTGTTTTGAGCAGGCGCTTGGAGATAAACCACAGAGACAGCTTTTTAGATTACCTGATGAAGGCGGTATCAGCTGCCGAAACATGTTGTGAGGAATGACCAGTCTACATTTGAGCAAGTAAAGAGAAGCTTCTAAAAAGCTGTCTCTGTGGTTTATCTCCAAGCGCCCGCTCAAAACCACTAAAGCTTCTTTAATTTACACGTCTCTACACGGTGCTGCTGGAGGAAAGCTTCTACGAGACCTGTGGGGTGAATTACAGGAGGATCGAGGACCTGCGGTGACATCAGAAACCCCATGATCTAACACGTGACTTGGCTATCTAGCCTGACATCGGCGGCGGATGCACGAGACGCACCGTAGGCTCTGTACTGCGGTTATGCCGGAGCATAACTGACCAAGGTTAGTGTATCTCAACCATTGCCTCCACTAGACCACCGGGTATTACACCAGGAGCACCCCTCCTTGTCCTTCTTTTATTTGTGTTAGGGTAAGGACACACATGCGAGTGCAAAGACGCTCCAATTTAGGGATCCGAGAGTAGGACGACTTTTGTCAGAGTTTTGATCCGTTTTCCATCCTACAGTAATGCTACTGTGTGACATTTCCTGAGATCACATGACTCACCGCCGGCCCGTGGACTCCGGTTTAGACAGGCTGTAGCTCCTTCCTCCTTGTCACGGGTGGGCCGCGCCTGCCGGTAGTGGGGCCCGGTTGAGTGCAGATCAAAAGTTGACGACGTCTTGTAGGAACAGATTAAAGGGGTTAATTTATTCGTGACGCCACCTATGAGTAGTTCGGTAATCGTTACCGACGCTGTGGAACCTACGGGGGATGGACAGCAGCAAGATGGAACGCTCACCACAGGCTGAGCGGTGATCCCCGGAGGCTGAAGCTGCTTAAGATGTTGTGCGGCAGCTGCGGTTACCTTGTGTGCAGACGGATTCAATCATAAGGAAGCACGGACACTGAAAGTCTCTGTAACGGGTCTTTACTGTAACCAGCAGGCAGTACATGGTATACAGTTTACGGGTAGTGGACCGGGTGGACTCAGCAGTTATGGTGTCCCTCAGAGATCCGTAGTGTTCCTCCATTCTAGCTAAGTCTTTGCCATTGTCGCCCAGGGATACCAGGTCGGGTACGGGGAGGCTGCTTCAATGCCCTATCCAAGATGTACGTTATGGATGTTCTGGGGAGCCTTGGGTCCCTCGGTGGGTACACCGCTGGTTAGACGACTGGAAGTTGGCTGGTGGTGGGGTGCTCCTGTGAAGCTGCTCCTCCACGATTCTGGTTCGCGTAGCAGAGGTGAACTGCTGCCAGCTTCGGTACCAGTGAACCGGCTGTAAGTTGGGCACGGGGGTATTTTGGAACCCGTGGTTGGTGATGCCCGATCCCGGTTGTTGAGGCCTCAGGTGCTAACACCCGACCGGTGACGGCCCAGGGGCTGCACGAGGTGCAGAGCCCCCGCTCCTACTCCAAGTTCAAGTCTGTGTGTTGTCTGTCTAGACTCACCCACCAGGACCTTGGATTGGCCCTCTATGTTAAGTGATGCATGCAGGGTTTTGGATCTCTCAGTTAACCGGATAACTGCTAGGTCAGAGAATATTGCGGCTTCATTTATGGCTGCAATACCCTCCTGTGACGCACTCGTTGCGGGGCGCCACACACATTCAAGAGCTGTCCAACAGTAATCAGAGTGCAATCCAAGAGTTGAATGTGATTTTTGAATGAAATCAGCCTGGTAATTGTTTCAACTGAGAAAACTCTGATCAGAGTTGGATGGTTCGACTGTGGTCCAACTGTGGTCCGTGATTTTTGTAGGACCCATAGACTTGCATTGGCGAGTCTTGGACGTGAATCGCATACTGTCGCAGCATGGTGTGACTGCTTTGACGTCGGTGAATCGGATGAGAAAAAAACGTCCAACACTCGGAAATGTGTTCTCAGACATTGAATAACATTGGTCCAACTGCAATGTGATTTTAACTCGCACTACAGTCATCCGAGTTTCACGGCTGTGTGTTCGATGCCCTTAGTGATCAGTTCTTTGCCAAGATAATCCATCCACCTCAAATGTGTGGCATATCAAGATTTTAAGTAGACAGAAGGTGTGGCTTAGGCTGGCCACAATAAAAGGGCACTCTAAAATGTGCAATTTTACAGTATTTAGGTGGTACAAGAGGGGGTTAAAAAACAGTCAGTATCTGGTGTGTCCACCATTTACCAGTCTGTCATCTGTCCTGTACTGTGAAAATCAGGATCAATCTGTGAATAGAACATCTATACAACATACCAGACATCATAAAATGTGAACATTTTCCCACTCAAGTCATTTACGATGATGAGGGTCAATCAGGTGGAGACACTAATGAGGGCAATGAGCTATAGATGAGTTTCCCTTAAACAGCTTTGCAGAAATTCTTTTTTTATGCAAACTGATTGTTCCAGCAGTTGTTTGTATGTCTGATTTCAGACGATCATGGAGGTGACTAAACTGGATGTGGAAGTCCTGAGCTGGTGTGGTTACAAGTAGTCTGCGGTTGTGAGGCCGGTTGGATGTACTGCCTAATTCTCTGAAATGCCAATGGAGCCGGTTTATGGTAGAGGAATGAACATTCAATTCATGGGCAACAGCTATTGTGGACATTCCTGCAGTCAGCCTGATAATTGCACATTCCCTCAAAACTTGTGACATCTGTGGCAGTGTGCTGTGCGATAAAGCTGCACATTTTACAGTGGTATGTTATTGTGGCCTGCCTACTGCCTAAGACACACCTGTGCAATAATCAGGCTGTCAGATCAGCATCTTTATATGTCACACCTGGGATGTGGATGGATCATCTCAGAGAAAGTAGAAGATCTCAATTAAAAGAGATTTAGACACATTTGTGATCAATATTTAAGCAATAAAGGCCTTTTGTATAAATAAAAAAATGTTAGATCTTTGAGTACAGTCCATCAAAATGTATACTTTATAATTATTTCTACAGTGCTGTGCAAATTAATTGGGACAAAGCATTTTTTAACTAAAATCATAAGTTAATTACCAGTCAGTAATTCAAACCAGTTTTAACTGCTTTGAACAGGTGTGAGTGTACAACCTTGAGTAACAAAATGTGCTTTGACTGGTTTTAGTCAGAAAATAACAGCTAGCTGCCCCTTCAGCTTCAGTTGAGAGCTTGTTTCTGTGAGGAGTGGTTTAGTGCACTTTTTCTCTCAGGTGTGATTCATGCCTGTAAAAATGGATGTTACTCCACGGAAGAGGTCTAAAATTATTACTCTTAATGAACATACAAGTCTGACTGTAAGAGAAATCGCTTCCACCGTTGGTATTGGAAAATCTACCGTTTCAAGGATAATTCGCACCCACAATGAAACTGGATCATTTTCTCCAAAACAATTAGGGAAATGTGGAAGAAAAAGGAAAACGATACCAACAACTGATAAAACACTTATCAGAAATAGTAAAACTAATGCAAGAAAAACTTGCTTTGTCCCAATTAATTTGCACAGCACTGTAGTACAGTGAACCTGTCTGCACTGATGTCACTTTTCATTTGATATCTCATTTTCATTTATGTGCATAGTCATAAGTTATTTGCATATTCTGGCATTGTGACACGCCCGCCAGAGCCATGGAGTACTGGGAACCGGACCGGATAGTTCTTTGGGGTGGTGACGGGGCCGTGACCTGACTCCGTGGCCCTGGCCGTGTCATAAAATGGAGGATAATTTATATGGAATTGAGTCACGACGCCACCCATGGTGTTCAGCACGGGATGGCCGACCCCGCAGTTCAGGACCACTGGAGCAGTTGTTGATGCAGCAATGATGGTACAGCTCCCCACGGGCGGAACTGGACCCCAGGGCTGATGTAACAACCTTTTGGATGGTGGTGATGGTGACTGTGCGGGAAATAATCTGAGGACAAGGTGCAGTTTCCACACTTTGCACACAGTTCTCCATGTTACAACAGCCAGCCAGCTGCTGTGTCCTCCAGATCAGTGTTCCAGCCAACTCCCAGGTAGATTGTGTGCACTTTATTCTCGTGTACCTCTCCGGGTCAGCTCACTGCTCTGGCTCTCGCCCTACTGCCATGCGCATCACACACTGTGTCCCAAGTCAGCGGCCTCGGGCCCTGTCGGTGACATCCTCTCTGCTCCCTGACCTTATGTGGCCGTCTTTTCAGTGAATCTCTGTGGTTGTGACTGCCGCACATGAAGATACAGCAGCCTCCAGGTTTCTAGATGGGGGCTGGTCCCCTCTGCGACCTGGTCCCTCCACCCGGCACTGGCTTGCATGGATTCGGGGCAATACGGGTGGGTTCCTCCACAACCCGTACCCCCTAGGATCCCTTCTCCATCCCATCTGCATCCTCCTGCAGACCCTTCTTCCTCCTCCACTCTCACTACTCCTCTTCTCTCTCCCTCTCTTCTCTTCTTCCTCTTCCTGTTCTACTGCCATCCACCCCCTCTACATACTCCCTCCTCCAACATGAGATGGGCCCTCCCTCAATAGGGTCTGCCCAGATCCCCTGGCCTGGAGTGGGGTGGTGTTGGATGCGGGTTTGTGGGTACCTGATAGTGCCCCCTCCTTACCCGGGAGTGGGGTACCATACCTCTGGCTGAAATGCAGTACCTCTGTGGTGACTGGATCCTCAGGGGCACCACTTCTCCTTCCCCCCCCATAAAACACAGCCTGTCCCTTGGCTGGAAATGAGTAAAACAGGTGTTAAAACATGCAACTTTTTTTTTTTTACCGAAATGCATTTCAACAGGTAAAACAATAAAACAGGTTAATTTTCTTCTCTTTTCGGGAGGCAATCTTCATTTAAACGATACATATCAATATACTATGTATAAAAGTGCAAAGATTGTACATGAGTACAATAACCTTTTCAACCGGGTCCACTAGGATCACCTAGTCGGGGTGTCCTTATTTCAAGGTTCTCTAGAGCAATATGGGGGAACCAGTCTCAAACCCCCAATGGAGACCCTGTGCGTGGCTACAAGGCATCGCTGGTCACCTTGTTGGACCACTTTTCGGCCACGGCAGACAGTTTTGGTTCTTGGTCAACGCTATGTGTTCAAAGTACACCCACTTTGCTGACCAAAATGCAAAAAAGAGCACATTGGGGCTAACTATTTACCACAATAGTTCTGATTACTCACTGTCCATGACCATATTGTCCGTTTGTTACTGGGTACTCCCTTATTCTAAATAATGATCACTCTAACAAACATCACCATACATAAACCACCTAACCAGGTTAATTAACTATAATGCAGTCAACAACTCATTTCTTCTGCACAGTTTATTAGGCCTGAAACCACCTCCTTGCTGGGGGACTCCTTGTTTAAGCTCCACACTTGGTAACAGAAACTGAGTGGATGCCGCAGCCGAGGCTGAAGCCATGGGGCTTGGTGCTGCAGTAGGGGCCGAAGCTGCTGGGCTGGTTGGTGTAGCCGGGATCAGAACTACTGGGCTTGTTGGCTCCGTAACCTCTGGTAATGGGGGCAGTATTTTCTCAGTCACTCATTTCACATTTTGGGCATACCACCCTCGTTCGCCCACATACCAGGGATGTCACATTGTCCCCAGGGTACAGGTCATGATCAGGGTGTTCCTTCAGCAGGTGAGACTCTACATCATGAAGACTTACAAAGAGTTCATTAAACATGCCAGGTTCCCTGATAAAGCCCCAACCTTTCTCCAGGTTAAAGCGGACCACCGTACCCTGTTTCTGTATGTCCTGGTAAGTGGCCCTAGCCTGGTGGGTTCAGCTCTGTTCTTTTTAATTGTTATCCTCCATGGCACTCCATTGGGCCTGCCGCTTTTTCTTCTCTGACTCCCACTTGGCTCATTGCTGTCGGCGGTACTCCTCCCCGCCTGCAATCTCCACCTGGCCCCTCCTCACCTGAGCTTCACCAGGAAATCCCATTTACTCCTCTCCCAAATTCACCCAACAGAAACCGACTCTCTCTGCTTGGACCTCCTGGGGTGTTGGCTCGGGTTCTAACGGGACACCCAGCCAATCCCTGAAGTCTACAGTTCGGTCCCAGTCCAGGTTTCTGCACACTCCGCTGGGTTCACAGGTCAATTAGAGTATCCTCAGCTACCGGGGCAGTATCGGTACCTGCTGCTGTCATCTCTCCAGTGCTGGGTTCTTCCTCTTCCTCTACTGGGGTTGGGGATGCCATTCATGAGGCCACCCTCTGCTGGGACATCTTTTCCAGCAGAGTTGCTCTCCATCTATCCACGGCATCCACCTGGGCCTGGCTCAGCTGCCGACTTAGCTCTAGCATCTCTGCTCTTAAAAACTTTAGATCCACCAAGGGCACCTGGTCCAGGTCCTCCTCCGGAAGGTTGGGGGAGTCCACCACTTCCACCCCACATGCCGGAGCTCTTTGACCACCACTCACCATGGCACTAACCTGGTCTCTCGTTGGTTCTCCTGCTGCACACACCATCACACACCCCTCAGTGCTCCACTCGCCCTCTCCCTTTCGTGGGTGGCTCCTCTCTTCTGCTGTCGGCCACACCAGGTGGCAGATCCCCCAAACCAACGGACAAGTCTTTCAACATTGTAGTCTTTGCAGTGGGCATGTATGGCTTTTAGTGCCGTTTTGCAATCGGGCCCATGATGGGAGGCTGCACCACTCCCCCTTGCATACATATGGTGCTTGTTCTTTATGGAGGGCTATTACACAGTCTTATGACGTAACCTCTGGGCGCACGAGATCGGGTTCACCGGGTTGATACATCCTGTTCATGACGCCATATTGACATGCCCGCCATGGCCATGGGTTACTCGGAACCGGGCCGGACAGTTCTTTGGGGAGGCCACGGGGCCATAAACCGACTCCGTGGCCCTGGCAGTGTCAAAAAAATTTAAAAAATGTATATGGAATTGAGTGGTGACACCACCCGTGCTGTTTGGCAAGGGATGGCCGACGTTGAGGTTCAGGACCACTGGGGCGGTTGGTGACACAGCAAAGATGGTACAGCTCCCCACGGGTGGAGCGGTGCCCCAAGGCAGATATAACAACCTTTTGGATGGTGGTTATGGTGACTATGCGGGCCTGACTGCGCTGGCTCATGCCCTCTTGCCCTGCACCTCACACACAGTGTCCCAAGCCAGCGGCCACGGGCCCTGTCAGGGGATGTCCTCTCCGTCCCCTGACCCTATGCAGCCGCCTTTTACCAGATAGTGGCCCCTCCTAACACAGGAGTGGTGTACCACACTTCTGGCTAAGATGCAGTACCTCTGTGGAGACTGGACCCTCAGGGGCACCACAATTGCAATTATGTTCCACGGTAACGTGACGTGATTAGGGACATGGCTGCAACTGTATATATGTATATATATATAAAATAATCTGACAGCACTACCAAACTGGGTGCAATAACCTACACAGGTAATGTCCAAACCTCTTAGACAACAGAAACTACAAAGGAAAAAAAGCAGGCAGCACTCCAACAAGATAGTGATGGAAACTTGTGGCTTTTACTGATCCATCGGTAGTGGTGACGTTTCAGTGTATTTCACATATATACATATATATACAGTATGTATAGTGAAGGAAATAATTATTTGACCCCTACCTGATTTTGTAAGTTTGCCCACAGACAAAGACATGAACAGTGTACACTGTGTGCAGAATTATTAGGCAAATGAGTTATTTGATCACATGATACTTTTTATACATGTTGTCCTACTCCAAGCTGTATAGGCTTGAGAGCCAACTACCAATTGAGTAAATCAGGTGATGTGCATCTCTGTAATGAGGAGGGATGTGGTCTAATGACATCAACACCCTATATAAGGTGTGCTTAATTATTAGGCAAATGCCTTTCCTTAGGCAAAATGGGTCAGAAGAGAGATTTGAAGGGCTCTGAAAAGTCCAAAATTGTAAGATGTCTTGCAGAGGGATACAGCAGTCTTGAAATTGCCAAACCTTTGAAGCGTGATCACCGAACAATCAAGTGTTTCATGGCAAATAGCCAACAGGGTGGCAAGAAGCATGTTGGGTAAAAAAGGTGCAAAATAACTGCCCATGAATTGAGGAAAATCAAGCGTGAAGCTGCCAAAATGCCATTTCCCACCAGTTTTGCCATATTTCAGAGCTGCAACGTTACTGGAGTATCAAAAAGCACAAGGTGTGCTATACTCAGGGACATGGTCAAGGTAAGGAAGGCTGAAAAACGACCACCTTGGAACAAGAAACATAAGATAAAAAGTCAAGACTGGGCCAAGAAATATTCTAAGACTGATTTTTCAAAGGTTTTATGGACTGATGAAATGAGAGTGACTCTTGATGGGCCAGATGGATGGGCTAGAGGCTGGATCAGTAAAGGGCAGAGTGCTCCACTCCGACTCAGACGTCAGCAAGGTGGAGGTGGGGTACTGGTATGGGCTGGTATCATAAAAAATGAACTTGTGGGACCTTTTCGGGTTGAGGATGGAGTGAAGCTCAACTCTCAGACCTCCTGCCAGTTTCTGGAAGACAACTTCTTCAAGCAGTGGTACAGGAAGAAGTTGGTATCGTTCAAGAAAAACATGATTTTCATGCAGGACAATGCTCCATCACATGCATCCAACTACGTCACAGCGTGACTGGCCAGTAAAGGTCTAAAAGAAGAAAAAATAATGACATGGCCCCCTTGTTTACCTGATCTGAACCCCATAGAGAACCTGTGGTCCTCCTAAAATGTGAGATCTACAGGGAGGGAAAACAGTACACCTCTTGGAACAGTGTCTGGGAGGCTTTGGTGGCTGCTGCATGCAATGTTGATCTTGAACAGATGAAGCAACTGACAGAATCTATGGATTGAAGGCTGTTGAGTGTCATCATAAAGAAAGGTGGCTATATTGTGCAATTATATTAGTTTACCTGAAAATAAACAAGTTAGATGGGAATATATTTGGTTTTTATTAAGTTGCCTAATAATTCTGCACAGTAATAGTTACCTGCATAAACAGTTATCCTCCTAAGATAGCCAAATCTAAAAATAACCCTAGTCCAACTTCCAAAAATATTAAGCTTTGATATTTATGAGTCTTTTGGGTTGAGAACATAGTTGTTGATCAATAATAAAAATAATCCTCTAAAATACAACTTGCCTAATAATTCTGCACATAGTGTATAATTTCAAGGGTAGGTTAATTTTTTACCCTGAGAGATACAATTGTGACACCCCACTGGTCAGTGCGCCACAGTAGAGGTACTGTACCCATGACTGAGTGTGCAGTATTCCTGTCATTGGGGAGTGTAACATCAACCTGAGGCTCTTATCCTGCATCCACACACTCTAGAGCAGGGGACTACAAAGTTAAATCCTTTGCTGAGGGACCCAGTCTCGGTGGGAGGAGTTTCCGGCTAGAGCATTGTGAGCGCAGGGAGCAGAGAAGCAGAAAGTCTGTGGAGAGAGACAGAGAAGGACCCTTCAGGGGACACCACAGGGAGAGCGCCCAGAAGGAGCTGCCACCCAGATGGAAGGAGAAGACCCAGTGCCAGACCTGCTACAGTCCGGGGGAATCCTAGTCCACCAACAGAGTGCCGGCTCAGAGTCACGGTACAGGCGAGTTCACCCCTGAGCCGTCTACACCGGCCAGTCGAGAGGTTGAATTAGCAGCCCCGACCCTCATTCAGAACGTGCAGCCCCGCCAGAAGCACTAGACCGGGTTGAGCCCCTTAGAGAAAGAAAGAAGGGTACCTCATATCACCCAACGGGCCTGGTAGACAAGCGGGCTGTGCAGGGCAGCGCAAGGATAGTAAGGAGGTGCAAGCAATAGAACGGAACAGAGGAATAAAGCAGAAGGTACTCTCTGAGAGCCTCAAAGAGACTTTATTCTCCTTAATGACTATCTGGCCAGCTGCCCGCTAAAGACTGTGTAATTGTGAACCTGATCCGTGCACTTTTACAAGTAAACACCCGTACAGAGTCTATAAGCCTCCAGTGTCTTATTCCAGCTAGCTAACTCACAGAGCTGCTATCACATCCAGCACTACGACAACCAGCACAGCAGCTACACTGCCCGGGAAATCAGCTCCACCTGCAGGGAGCTGCAACATCCAAGCTGCAATACCATCGTCTTTGGAGGTCTGAAGCAGCACTGGTGCCCATCACCAGAATCTGCAGGTGGCGTCACAACAAACTTTTAAACTTTTTATTACCATTCCCTAACTCCTTTACCAGTTGACCACCAGGGCCACAGGTCTGGGAAGGCCACCAGTGGCATCCCAACCACAGAAGGGCCCAGACACCTGAGTCCCCATACAACCCTGGGCGATTCACAATATCAAAAAAAAAAATCCATAAAAATAACATTGTCTAAATTAAAGTGAAGTTATTTGCATTTTGCAGATAGAAATAAGTATTTGATCCCTCTGTCAAACTAGACTTAAAACTTGGTGACAAAACCCCTGATGGAAAGCACAGCAGTCAGACGTTTTTTGCAGTTCATGATGAGGTTTGCACACATATCAGGAGGAATTTTGGTCCACTCCTCTTTGCAGATCATCTGTAAATCATTAAGATTTTGAGGCTGTCTCTTGGCAACTCAGAATGTCAGCTTCCTCCTTATGTTTTCTATGTGACTGAGGTCTGGAGAATGGCTAGGCCACTCCATCACCTTAATGTACTTCTTTTTGAACCACTTTTTGTTGTCTTTACTGAATGTTTTCGGTCATTGTCGTGCTGGAAGACCCAGTCACGACCCATTTTTAATGTTATGGTGGAGGGAAGGAGGTTGTCACTCAGGATTTTCTGGTACATGGCTCCATCCATTGTCTCATTGAAGTGGTGAAATAGTCCTGTGCCCTTAGCAGAGAAACACTCCCAAAACATAATGTTTCCACTGCCATGCTTGACAGTGGGGACGGTGTTCTTTGAGTGATAGGCAGCATTACTCAAGTTGAGTTAATGTCAAAGAGCTCAATTTTTGTCTCATTTGACCAGAGCACCTTCTTCCAATAACTCTCAAAATCACCAAAAAGTTCATTGGCAAACTTTAGACGGGCCTGCACATGTGCCTTCTTGAGCAGTGGGACTTTGCGGGCACTGCAGGATTTTAATACATTATGGTTTAATGTGTTACCAATGGTTTCCTTTGTGACAGTGGTCCCAGCGGCCTTGAGATCATTACCAAGTAGTTTTAGGCTGATCTCTTACCTTCCTCATGATCCCACGAGGTGAGATTTTGCAAGGAGGCCCAGATTGATGTTAATTGACACTCATTTTGTTTGTCTTCTATTTTCTGACTATTGCATCAACAGTTGTCTCCTTCTCACCCAGTGCCTTACTTATGGTTTTGTAGCCTATTCCAGCCTCATGGAGGTCTAGGATCTTTTCCCTGACATCCTTAGAAAGCTCTTTGGTCTTGCCCATTTTGTGGAGGTTAGAGACTTACTGATTGAGTGTGTGGACAAGAGTTTACTTTATACAGGTGACAATTTAAGACAGCTGTCTTTAATGCATTTAATGAGTTGATTAAGGGCGTCTAACTGGTCTGTAGGAGCCATTACTTCTAATGGTTGGTAGAGGATCAAATACTTATTTCTCTCATCAACATACAAATACATTTATACAATTTAGACAATGTGATTTTCTGGATTTTATATTTGACATTCTATCTCTCAGGGTACCTTTACACGCGGCTACATTTCTAGGGTGGCTACAGGTAACTTACTGGTTGCAGTGAAATCATGGAGACAAGGTTCTATCTTGTTGCTGTGTACAAATGGAATAATCTCTCCATGATTTCACTGCAACCAGTAAGTTACCTGTAGCCACCCTAGAAATGTAGCCGCGTGTAAAGGTAACCTCACTGTTAAAATTAACCTACTCATAAAATTATAGACTGTTCATGTCTTTGTCAGAGGGCAAACTTACAAAATCAGCAAGGGATGAAATAATCAGTTCCACATATATATGTGTTTTATTTATGATCTAGATATACATAGTTTCATACATTGATATTTTGATAGGAGTATAAATATTCTTTGTATATATGGGTGGAAAATCCCTGCGCTCACTAAAACCAGTGGCGTAACTACCAAGGTCGCAGCCGTCACAAGTGCGACCAGGCCCGGCGGCTCAGGGGGCCCGGCGCCCGCCCAGTCTAGGTCTAGCAAAGAAGCAGCAGCAGTCTGTCAGCAAGAGCGAACTGTTTCTCAGACAGTTTCACTTTCTCAATTCAACTACAAGTAAGTAGTTGCTGGGCTCCGCCGCTTTCAGACGCTGTGTCTGTGTGATGTTTCTGCAGTCTGCACTGATTTCTGGCCTCACAGGAAGAGAGGAGGAGAAAGAGAAGCAAAAGTGAAGATTTATGCTGAACAAGCAGTAGCCAGCAGGTGAGGGGGAGGCCCCGGGCAGTGCCAGTGTGTGCTAGTGCCAGGCTGCCACAAGCTACGGTGTGTGACTGGCAGCAGGTGAGGGAGTATCCCGGGCAGTGCTAGTGTGTGCTAGTGCCAGGCTGCCGCAAGCTATGGTGTGTGACTGGCAGCAGGTGAGGGAGGCCCCGGGCAGTGCTAGTGCCAAGCTGCCGCAAGCTACGGTGTGTGACTGGCAGCAGGTGGGGGGGCCCCAGGCAGTGCTGGTGTGTGCTAGTGCCAGGCTGCCGCAAGCTATGGAGTGTGACTGGCAGCAGGTGAGGAGGGGCCCCGGGCAGTGCTAGTGTGTGCCAGTGCCAGGCTGCCACAAGCTACGGTCTGTGACTGGCAGCAGGTGAGAGGGCCCTGGGCAGTGCTAGTGTGTGCTAGTGCCAGGCTGCCACAAGCTACGGTGTGTGACTGGCAGCAGGTGAGGGGGGGTCCCAGGCAGTGCCAGCGTGTGCCTGTGCCAGTCTGTTGCAAGCTACGGTGTGTGACTGGCAGCAGTTAAGGGGGGAGCCCGGGCAGTGCCAGTGTGTGTCAGTGCCAGGCTGCCACCAGCTAGGGTGTGTGACTGTGTGTATGACCGTGTGTGTGACTGTGTGTGTGTATGAGACTGTGTGGGTCTGTATCTGTGTGTGTGCGTGATTGTGTGTGACTGTGTGTGTTTGACAGTGTGTGTGACCATGTGTGTGTGACTGTGTGTGTGAGACTGTGTGTATCTGTGTCTGTGAGTACGTGATTGTTTGTGTGTGACTGTGTGTTTAACAGTGTGTGTGTGACCGTATGTGTGTTTGACTGTGGTGTTTGACCGTGTGTGACTGTGTGTGTCTGTGCGACTGTGTGTGTGTGTGTGTTTGTGGGCTGTACAGGGGTCAGTGGGACTGGGTGTGGGGGGCTGTACAGTGGGCAGTGTGTCTGTGTGGGGGGGAGAGGGCTGTATAGAGGGCAGTGTGACTGGGTGAGTGGGGCAGGTTGTAAAGGGGGCAGTGTGTCTGTGGGGAGGATGTATGCTATATGGAGGGCTATGAGGCTGCATTATTGTGTTATAGTATATGAAGGGCTGTGATGCCGCATTATATTATCTGGAGGGCCGTGATGCCACATTATATTATTTGGAGGGCTGTGAAACTGCATTATATTATATGAAGGGCTGTGATGCTGCATTATATGATATGAAGGACTGTGACGCTGCATTATATTCTCTGGAGGGCTATGAGGCTGCATTATATTATCTGGAAGGCTGTGACGCTGCATTATACTATATGGAGGGCTGTGACGCTGCATTATATTATCTGGAGGGCTATTATGCTTCATTATATTATCTGTAGGACTATGAGGCTTCATTATATTATCTGGAGGGCTATGAGGCTGCGTTATACTATAATGGAGGACCATATATACCAGGATAAGGGCATAATCCAGGAGGAGGACCATATATAGCAGGATAAGGGACATTAATACATAATGAACAGGAGAGAGGTCAACTTTCAGTCTTTATAGGTTTTAGAACATTACATGGGGCCCGTACATCTGACCAATGTGCGTGCGTGGGGGGAGGGGGGGGCCCAGGTCCAAACTTCGCACCGGGGCTCTAGTTACACCACTGACTAAAACATATATATTACTTTAGGACCCATATTTTTTTATAGCAGTTCCTGTAACCACTTCTATTGGTGATCAACTATTAAACTAAAATATATATTTTAATTGTGTCGAAAATAAAAACGGGTATTTTTTCTATAATCTTAGGGACTCTTTTTTCACCTTTTTTGACACTTCTATTATTATATATAACCTCCTTGATTTTTAAGGACAGCACCAAGTGTCCTAGGCATGGAATGAACCAGTTGGCATTTCCATTCTTAAAGAACAACCCCTTTTAGTCCCTGCATGCTGGATGGATTATATATAATATATAGATTATATATTATATAATAAACTTCCAGTTGATCCAGGCAACACACGTACCTACTCATAAAGGTAAGACAATGTCACTGTCTTTTGTAGTGAAGTAACTAAGGAGTGCATGCAAAGGTCATTGTGATGGGAGGGGAGCAGGGTCAGCTGTAATGTCCCCTGTTGTGATTGGTGGATCCCGCTCCATCAACTATTTAGTGGCTTCAGTGTCAAACTGAAAATATACCCCTATTTTTTTCAAATAACTGTTCTTTCATTGGTATAGTATTGTACAGTGTCAGATGGTAAATTCCTTTTGTTTTAAGATAACTGAAGCAATGAGGTCAAGGAAATACAGATCTCAGCATTCAGAGAACTGGTAGGTCTAAAGCAGATAAAAGAGTAATTTTATCAAACCAAAAGCAAGCAGCCCAGTAAGAGATACATCAAAGAAATCGAGGTCTCTCCAATTTGATTTTGCTCACAGACAGGGTAGCAAAAACCTTGGCTATACAAAAATAGTCAATGTTTTTCACTCTACGTTCACCAGGATATAATGGTATTGCTGATTGTTGTATACTTCTATATAATTCTAATTATCTCGGGCATAAACACAGCATGAGAAGTTAATCTACATTGCCTAAAATGATTTGTTCTCTCTAATAATGTCATCCATCATTTACTGGACAGTGTATAAGTCTATCTATTGGTTGTCAAGTTAATTCATTATTATAAATTAAAGTAAGGTCAATGTTTAAGGACATACAAGTTATTTGAACTTACTACCAGAACTCATCCTACAATATATGCAATTTGTTACTGAATTTAAATAAATAATTGCAGAGGATCACTATAACATGGATATGTTTAGTATATTCATATTTACTTAAATGCAATACCTGTACAAGTAGGCAAAGCATTGGCTTCTAACAATTTATGTTCCTTTACCTTTGGCCCTAGACTTGGTAAATCCCGTACAGCTCTTGCCCTCTCCAGTAGTTCTCTTGGTCATTTGTGAAATGTGCTTCAATGATGATATATCAACCACAAACACGATTGCCGCAATAAATCACTCTCCTATGTCTACAACAATAACACCATTGCGCATGACTATGTTGTATGGTGATCGGCTACAGTAGACAAAGGTGTATGGTTAGAGCAGAAGTGGTGAGGGATTTACTAAGTCAGTTCAAACTGTCTTGTTGCTTATTCCCTCCTTTGTGGCTATTTTTTCATTTTTGGCCAACTCCTATAGCAGTGTTCTCCAACTGCAGCCCTCAACAGATCATATTTTCAGGATTTCCTTAGTACTGCCAAGTGAATTTTCCATCATCTGTGCAACACTAAGTAAATCCTGAAAACATGATCTATTGGTGGACTAATCAAGAATAGAAACCTGAAGCTTTCACTTATGAGGCGGTTCTCCGGGCTCTGGTCCAACAGCTAGAGATTTTTGATAAAGCCAATGGACTGGAACCTGCTAATCAATTTGCACCAGCTCTACGACTGGAGACCAATTCCCCTTCATCTTGGTCAAAAAAGTCGGTCATTTTGTCATCCTCCCATCACTTTTACCTAGCCATTAGGCTAGTAACCTTCTTCCTTGTTTGGTTACACTGTGTGAGTGTAACTATGTATATGTTTATATTACTAGTGTGAATATGACTTTTTAAAATATTTTTACAATAGTAATGACATATCAGCAGAATATATGCCCAATTTTGTGAGACTCTACCTGCTGTGCCATGCCATAAAACGTCTTTCTTACTCTGGAAGACTCATGATTGATCCATTATAGTCCATGGCTAACTATGTGGTCTCTGCAAAAAACAAGCAGTAAAGCCAATAAAAGGAGAGGCGGCACATGTCTTCCTACACCTACTGTCACTTTACTTCAAACAATTACTGTGGGTCACGGTAGGCTGACCCTCATCGATTGAATATTGAAGGTATATCCTAGCTTTAAGCGTTTAATGTTTGCACTAAAATAATCCTGTGAAAATGAAGAGACATTTCACTGTGAAGAGAAAAATGAACTGCTTTCTAGACAAATTTTGATTTATAGCCTGAATGAGTAGAATTATTAAGATTTTTTTTTTCTCAGTGGAGTTCAGTGTTTAAGCAAACTAAAAATATCTTGTGCATCGCACAGTAGTAGAAAGAATAAATGACCTGTTTAGAAATGATCTAAAGACTTGAGAACATTTTCAGCGTTATCACTCTGTAGCAGGGCTATGATGATTCAAGAAACATTTGAAACTTTTCATTGAATACTCTCAGACGGAGCATACATCAGCAGAATCATCCCTTACTTAATACCCAAAAGGGGCTGCCCAAGTCTTACAGCAGACGAGGCTACTATTACTGTAAAGAGTGACATAAGGTCATGAAGACATCCGGTAGGATGTGTGACACGAGCTTCTGCTGTAACCTAAGATCAAGTGACATTTCTGGTGCATATAAATAATGTCAGGGGGATTCTATTTGCACCAAGGAAACCTACAGTACTGTCTGTGAAGAATTAATTCAATACTTATGAATGGACCTTTTATCACACATAAGATATACTAACAATTAATATTTTATAGCTAAATATTAGGTTATGCTAAAGAAAAATAGCACAAAACTAGACAACACTCATTTACACTGTTATTTTCGAAGGGCATGTTGTTAAAAGTAATCACCAGATTGTTATACCTTTCTCTCCAGAACTCAGCCCATATGTTCACTGAAGAGGAACGATTAGAGTCTGTGAATGAGAATAATATAAATATAATGACTAAGCCCTATTTAAGTACATTTGTGCAGATAATAAAATATTACTTATGCTCATGAATTTTCTTGCTTTACAATGCTACATTCAAACAACCACTTTCGCTTACTGAGTTAGTAATGGGGGTGTCTGATAGACCCCTCGCTATTATAAATCCCTGGGTTTGATGCTAGCTGACGTTGCACAGCTGTAATCAACCCCAAAAAATAGTACCCTGATTGCCACTGCTCCAGAGCAATTGAAAATAGCCAGGAAGAAGCACCAGAATTGGCACAACTAATGGATGCACCAAATTCAGAGCAGCTTCGGACTGACAAATAACCATGGGCCTTGCCAGCCAGATGATACAAGCTCACAGCTTTCTTCTTTACCTTGGCTGGTTATCAAAAATAGGGGGGCCCCATAGCATTTTTTAATGACAGTGCCATGCAAACGTTTGTGTTCCTCCTAGTCAAAATTATTGTTACTGTGAACAGTTAAGGCCCCTTTCATATCAGCTGTAATCGCTGATCGTGGCAGTTGCGGTGAAAAAAACGCAACTGCCGCGGTTACCGCATAACGGCCACACTTGTTGTTCACTTGCGGCAAGCCCCATGCAATGTCTATGGCGCTTGTGGTAAGTGTGCAGAAGGTGCGGCAAGTGCGGTTTCGGCACTTGCGGCAGATGCGGCCGCGAAAAAAACGCGGTCAGCCGCATCTGCCGCAAGTGCCGAAACCGCAACTATACCGCACTTGCCGCACCTGCCGCAAGCCCCATAGACATTGCATGGGTCTTGCCACAGGTGAACTTCAAGTGCAGCCGTTATGCGGCAACCGCGGCAGTCGTGGTTATTTCACTGCAACTGCCGCGATCAGCGATTACCGCTGATGTGAAAGGGCCCTAAGCAAGATGAAGATAAAATGATTTTCAAAAGGAATAAAAGTTTAAGATTACACATTTCCTTTGTATTTCATGCAAAAAAAAGAATTTCCATCTTTAACATTTTAAAAATCACAAAAAGGAAAGTAGGCTAATGCAAAAGTTAGTAAAATCTAAAAGAGCAGTCTTTTTAGGAGCGCTGAAGGAATCAGATAATGGAGGATTCTTATTATTCAAACCTTTATTACGTCCCTTTGAAACCATACAACGCGTTTCGATGGTCAGGTAGCCGTCTTTATAGGTGTATAAGCCTTATACACCTGATGAAGACGGCTACCTGACCGTCGAAACTCATTGAGTGGTTACAAAGTGACGCAATAAAGGTTTGAATAATAAGAATCCTCCATTATCTGATTCCTTCAACGCTCCTAAAAAGACTGCTCTTTTTGATTTTACATTGGCATCCCCTGGAGGGAAGACAGCAGGAGCAGCAGGAGGAACAAGGAGTGGAGGAAGGAGTAAATCAAATCGAGTCCAGAGGACCTGCAGTTGCTGGGTAACCAGAGTAGCGGCGCGGGGCCGCCAGTGGTTACGGAGGAGGATACAGGAGCTCTCAACCGGTGTTGTGTGGGGGCGCACAACACCTCCAGGTGAGGATGCATTAATGCCCATCAAAATTGCCACATATCTGAAAGGTTTCTTCACATTGCGCCCCTTTCTATTTTTGAATGCAAACGTTTGGGCACCCAGCATGGATAGTACCTAGTAGCACCCCCTTTTGGAAGTTTTACAGGTTGTAAACACTTTTTGTAGCCAGCCAAGTGTCTTTCAATTCTTGTTTGAGGGATTGTCATCCATTTCATTTGTTCTTCCTTGGAAAAGTCTTCCAGTTCTGTGAGATTCAACTTCCAGCTTGTGTCTTTTGAGGAAGTCTGTAGTAGATTTTGACATGTGTTTAGGGTTAGGATTTTTACAATTGTGTTCACCAATTTCAAATTCGGCATTAACACTTCAGATCCTGTTCACAATCAAAAACCCGAGCAATTTCACAAAAAACACTCTCAGAAGACCCGGTGGCTGGGAACAACACCTAACTATATGGTTAGGAGTGTTCCCAGCCATCTGGTCTACTGTGTTTTTTCAGCCTGTAGAATTGTTTGGACCTTTAAAATAATTTTTTTAGGCTTCCTGGAGTTTGAAAGTGTTTTATACATCAGCAGGGTGTGAATTTTGGAAACAGTGCGAGATGTGGCAGCAGCTGTGAAGTCCAGGAAGCTTAAAATGGCCTTAAAAACACCTGTTTAAGAGAACCTAATATTGTTATTTTAATTTTTTTGGAATTTTTTTTTATCTTATTATTTTTTAATTATTTTTTTTTGGAGAGCAAACTTTTATTGTTGCAGAGGGTGAGTGGTATGCGAGGCCATCTCTTCTACTCTTATATGACAGCAATCCATATAAAAATACCATATGGCCATTATATGCTTCACATACATGGTCTTATAGGTCTGTTCACACTCATGAAACACGATATTATGGATATTGCTTCTTGAAAATGTGATATCACTTTATTTCATTTCATATGTTTTGAATACAGATTTTTGTCACATGCACAAGTGTTTTATATGTATCATTAATATTGAACTTGTCCTTGCATTGCTGCCCGCTAGCCATATTCAGAAATCCAGATGAATTGGTGCCGAGTTGAATAAACATATTTGCTTTCATTATTTGCCCTCCAAATATGTCAGGCTTCAATAATCACTCCACCCAATCGCAAGCCCGGGTGTTACCTGTGGCATGGGGTTTGTAATGTAAGTCAGGTCCCTGCTGCAGCCCACTCAATGGATGGGTTAATGAGAAGCAAGGCAGGACCATAGCAAAAGCAAAGAGGCATCACCACAGAGCCAGGCGCCATCTTGACAGTGCAGTACAATGCAGCTACACTCTACTAAACTTAGTTTGCTACAATGTGCCTGCAGTATGCAGTTTGGTAATTATAAATTCACTGCAAGATATGCCTGCTCTGGAGAATATCATCTTCCCCACAACCCCAGGGGTAGAGGGTGCTTCAGCACCAGAACTGGATATGCTTACACAGGACACATATGTGACCTGGAGTTCCACCCCTCTACCAGAATTGGGCCTAATATGTAGCAAAATCAGGATCCAGCGCTGGTCTCAGATGCCAGAGGAGGACCTGTGGAGCTCACAGTCAGGAGGTGAGCCATTCCCCATGCCACCCGGAAGCACTAGATATCACACTCCGGAGACTTTTGCAGCATGCCTATCATTATTACACCTGCAGCCGATGCCACAGATGCTGGATCAACAAATCCAGGAGCATGATGAGGAGGATGAGGACAAAGAAGAGGAGTTAGTAGAAAAAGAAGGTCCTTTTTCCTAGCCATGTGTACTACCTCACCAGAGGCCTTCAACTGGGAGAATAGCCTGTGGGGACCCCTACGCCCTTCAATCAACTATCCGACATGGCATAAACCACCACATCCTATCTCCATTCTTGAATAGATTCGGCTCTAAGATGCCATCACCCAAGATTGGTTGCATGGGCCTAAGGCAAATGACTTTGACGACCAATGTACCCAAGGCAAGGTGGTGGCTATCATCCAGGATAGGGGTTTGGCTTCATAACCAAACAAGGTACTGGTCATCAGAGCTACGTTAACCAGTCCACCCTCGAGACCATCTTTCCAAAATATTGTACACAACTATGTAGGTAGGAGGTCACCTTCAAGAAGGTGATGGGCAGCAAGGGGTGGTTTATAGTTGGTGTAAATTGGGTTGCCACTGACGACGACTTTGAAAAGTGGAGGCAGGAGGCTGACCGGGAGAGAACGTGGCATCGGGTGGAGGCTAGGCCTCTCCTGGTTAGCTAGCCAGCTGCACCCAAACCCACAGGGGAAATCAATCCTGAAGGGCCTTTTTGTGTTGCCCAAGTTGGTCCTGTCTCTCCTATAGGGGGTAGTTGTCCCCTAATTCCTCTGTCCTCTTCTCCAGTGGTGGCAATGAAGGGTTGTGGGGGGGGCAGATGCGGCAGAGAATACCCCTGGAGGAGCAGCCCCTGTGATCCCCCCGAGACCATCTGACAGTAAAGTACAATGAACAACATTGAACCGCATCGCGGGCAGCAATGAGAAAGCTGCTAGACAGTTATTACTCAAATTAAAGTGGATTTCCCTAACAAAAGGCATATTGTTTTGTGGTTGACTCGTCCTTCAGTTGGCATTTTGCCTGAAAGAGGAATTTTTTCAGTTGTTTTTCAGTTCTGCAAAGAGAGAGGCCTGCATTTTTGTTAATTTTATTTTTCCCCTTCCCAAGTTGATCTGCCTGAAATCTTTAAGGAAAATAAAAACGCATTGGCACAGCACTTCTGAACTCCCATAGACTTTGCTGGCTTCTGGATAGACATGCAGATATTGATGAAGATTCTCAAAATATGTTTCAATAGAAAGTATCAAACAATGTACTGTGGGCGCGGGGCCTTTCAACAATATGATGTTCACAGAAAGCATCCCCAATATTCTTTGAGAGCAGGCACGCAGGCACTAGTTAGAGTGTGACAAGCGGTGCCATAGCAAATATTACTGCAGTTCAGACTCGAGGGGTCACACAGGGGCTATCGCACAAGTTGAACTGTGCTTCTCTCCCCGACATCACTGCTCCTCACATGCACTGTCTCACGATAACGGAGAGATATAGCCACGTCATCTCACACTATATCACGGCTCTCACGAAACAGCTAGTGTTACGAGCGCTGACACCACTGAGTTTATCTCAGGTAACCTCAGGTAAGTCATTATATGAGATACACAGGGACAAACAACTTGCATTCAGGGGTATTGGAAAAAGCCAAGGACTGAGCAGTACGGATTTCAGCTTCCAGCTCAGAGGAAAGCATGGCCACAACAATACCCTGAGGAAGAATGGAGGAAGGAGGTTCTAGAGGAGACAGAATCAAGACTACAAGACAAGGCATGCGCCCTCACGTTCTAAGACCCTGGTCATAATAGAAAAATTAAATCTAGAAAAAAATAAAAACCATTTGGCCTGTCTAGGTTTCAACCCCTTGGCAGATTCAATATAAGTTAGATTTTTGTGATCTGCCACCATGGTTACTTGATGAATGGCTCCTTCCAAAAACTGCCTCCATTCTTCAAAAGCCAATTTTACAGCAAGTAACTCTTGATTACCCACAACCTAGTTTCTTTCAGCATGAGAAAATTTTAAGCAAAAAGGGCACATAGTCGCAGGTTAAAGTCTTAAGGTACCGTCACACGCGAAAATTTTGCTAGCAATTTCACTGGCAATTTGCTGGTTGCAGAGAAATCATGGACACAGAACAATGTGTTCTATTTTGTTGCTGTGTACAAATGGAAAAATGTGTCCATGATTGCCAGTGAAATTGCTAGCAAAATTGCCACGTGTGACGGTACTTTTAGTCCCTTGAGACCGTACAGCCCCCACCCTGACCTCAGAAGCATCTACCTTCACAATAAATGGCCTCTGGAGGTCTGGTTGAACAAGAACAGGAGCAGACATAAAACATTTCTTCAAATTTTCAAAAGCCCCAACCGCTTCTGGCGACCAAACCTTTAGCTCCTCCCCTTTACAAGTGAGGTCCGTAAGAGGCTTGACAGTCTGAGAAAAACCTCTAATAAACTTTCTGTAATAATTTGCGAACCTTAAAAACAGCTGCAGAGCCTTGAAGTCACTAGGTTGAACCCAATCAATGATGGCCTGAACCTTCACAGGATCCATCTTAAACCCGGAGGCTGACACAATGAAACCCAAGAATGATATTTCTTGAACAGAAAAGGTAAATTTTTCATTTTAGCGAGCAAACAATTATCTCTTAACCTTTTCAGAACCAAATGGACATGTTTATAATGTGAATCCAGGTGAGGTGAGAAAATGAGAATATCATCTAAATAAACCACAATAAATCTCCCAATATTATCAGAGAGAATATCATTCATAAAATTCTGAAAAATTGCAGGTGCATTAGTTAGACCAAAAGGCTTGACGAGATTTTCAAAGAGACTGACATCTGTCTTAATTCCCTATATCACAAAGTACTCACTGATCTCAGGGTGACGAGTTAAGGAAAACACTGCGGCAGGCAGCTAAGGCTACTTTCACATAATGATTTTGTCAAATCCGATGCAGTCCGATATAAATCAGACAGCATCGGATCTAAACTGATCCCTGCAATCGGATGCCAAATAGGCATCCGATCCGACATTCTTCAGGATCAGTTTCCCGGCTCCTCCTGTCACCTGTCACAGCTGTTCTCCCCTGTGTGTCCCCCTCTTCTCCCCTGGTGCTCCCCCTCATCACCCCTGTGTGTCCCCCTCATCTCCCCTGGTGCTCCCCCCTCTTCTCCTCCTCTGTTTCCCCCTCTTTTCCCCTCTGTTTCCCCCTCTTCTCCCCTGTGTGTCCCCCCCTCTTCTCCCCTGTGTGGCCCCCTCATGTCCCCCAGTACTCCCCCTCCTTTCCCCTCTCCTCTGGAATAAAAAATAAAAAACATTTTATTCTCACCTGTCCACAAATCCCGGGGCGCTTCCAGCTGTCTTCTTCTGATCCTAGGACCTCTTGTAATATCACAGTCACATGACCGGTTACCGCAGTAACCGGTCATGTGACTGTGACATCACGGCAGGTCCTACGGGCAGGAGATGCTGGAGACACCGGGGGACTCGTGGACAGGTGAGCATAGATGGTTTATTATTTTTAACCCCTGCCTTACTTAATTTTACTTCCGCAATGTATGTATACAAAATTAGATGGTTAGGAGCAGTTTTACTGTACTGAGCATGCCCCATAGGGACCCATGTTAAAAACATCGGACCAAATCGGATGTGCACTAAATACCATCCGATTTGGTCCGATCCGATTTTGTCCGATTTTATTTTCGGTGCAAAAATCGGAGCAGGCTCCGATTTTTGCACCGATAAAAAAATCTGACAGAATCGGATCGGACCAAATCAGATGGCATTTAGTGCACATCCGATTTGGTCCGATGCCCATAGGGCTGCATGGGGGCCAGAATCGTTCCAATGCTGTCTGATTTTTATCGGACAGCATCGGAAATAAAAATGTGAAACCAGCCTTAAGCACTCAAACACAGTGAATGCATAGCCAGATATCCCTCCAGGGAAGGACCTAGCCCTGGGGTGCAGTGAAATCCAGGATGCATTGCCCCCTGGGAATTTGAATATGCAAATGGAGTCCGTGGAGCCTCGATTAAGAGTCTCAAACACGGGACTAGGCAGATATCCCTCCAGGGAAGGACTTTGTCCTGGAGGGATATCTGGCTAGTACCGTGTTTGAGACTCTTAATCGAGGCTCCACGGACTCCATTTGCATATTTTAATTCCCTATATGGAACATGTGTTGCACTTTGGCTGTTTTTAATCAGATGTTTATTTTTGGAAATTAAAGATACCAGACGTATGAGGCGAGTTGTGTGAGGCGATTTGTGCACATCTGTGTCTGTCTGTGTGGTGTGTGTGTCCCTGGGGTGTGTGTGTCCCTGGGGTGTGTGTGTGTATCCCAGTGGTGTGCGAGTGTCCCTGTGGGGGGGTCCCTGTGGTGTGTGTCCTTTTGGGGAGGAGGGGTGTCCCTGTGGTGTGTGTCCTTGTAGGGGAAGGGGTGTCACTGTGGTGTGTGTCCATCCCTATGGGGTCTGTGTGTTCCTGTGGGGTGTGTGTGTGTCTGTGTCCCTGTGGGGTGTGTATGTCCCTGTGGTGTGTGTGTCCCTGTGGGGTGTGTGCAAGTGTCTCTATAGGGTGTGTATGTGTGTGTGTCCATGTAGGGGGGGTGTCTGTGTGGTGTGTGTCTCTGTGTTGTGTGTGTCTCTTTGTGGTGTGTGTATTTGTGTTCAGGTGCATGGTGAGTATCCAATGTTGAGACTGCACCTTAGCTGTTACTCTTTGTATGCATGTGGTATGTATACATGTCCCCGTGCGTGGTGAATATTCCATGTCAGGGCCCCACCTTAGTGACTATATGCTGGTATATGCTGTTAGTCTTTGGTGCTGTCATTAAGCCCCCCTCATTCACAACTGTCAACTGGTAACTGTCACTTTCTCTCCATTATGTAGATAGGGCCAAAATTGTTTGGTGAATTGGAACGCCCGGGGTTAAAATTTTGCCTCACAACATAGCCTATGATGCTCTCGAGATCCAGACGTGTGACTGTGCAAAATTTTGTGGCTGTAGTTACGACGGTGTAGATGCCAATCCCGGACATACACATACACACATACACACATTCAGCCTTATATATTATATATATACTACCTGTACTACCCGGCTACGCCCGGGTTAATAAATAACTGCTGTTAGCTATAACAAAATAGAATTTGAATATGTCATATTAATGACCTGTAGGAAAATAGAAGCTGAGCTGTGATTGGTTGCTATAGGCAGCCTGATAAATCTCCAGCCAACAGTAAACCCTCCCGCCGGCCAGCCAGTATATGTTACCTCACACATACACATAATAGAAAGCTCATGTGACTGACATCTGCCTTAATTCCCTATATGGCACATGTGTTGCACATTGGCTGTTTTTAATCAGATGCTTATTTTTGGAAATTAAAGAGAAATTAAAGATAGCACACATATGAGGCGAGTTGTGTGAGGCGATTAGTGCACATCTGTGTCTGTGTCGTGTGTGTCCCTGGTGTGTGTGTGTGTGTGTCCCTGCGGGGTGAGTGCATGTGTCCCTATAGGGTGTGTATGTGTGTGTGTCCCTGTGGGGGGTGTCTGTGTGGTGTGTGTGTCTCTGTGTTGTGTGTGTGTGTCCCTGTGGGATGAGTGCATGTGTCGCTATAGGGTGTGTGTGTCCACGTGGGGGGGGGGTGTGTCTCTGTGTTGTGTGTGTCTCTTTGTGGTGTGTGTGTGTGTGTTCGGGTGCGTGGTGAACATCCAATGCTGGGGCTGCACCTTAGCGACTATACACTTGCTGTTACTCTTTGTGTGCATGTGGTGTGTATACATGTCCCCGTGCGTGGTGAATATCCCTTGTTTGGGACCCACCTTAGAGACTATATGCTGGTATATGATGTTAGTCTTTGGCACTGTCATTAAGTCCCTCTCATTCACAACTGTCAACTGGTAAATGTCACTTTTTCCCCATTATGTAGATAGGGGCAAAATGGTTTGGTGAACTGGAACGCGCAGGGTTAAAATTTCGCCTCACAACATTGCCTATGACGCTCTGGGGTGCAGACGTAGGACTGTGCAAAATTTTGTGGCTGTAGTTGCGATGGTGTAGATGCCAATCCCGGACATACATACACACACACATACACACATTCAGCTTTATATATTATATATATATACAGTTGTGGCCAAAAGTATTGACACCCCTGCAATTCTGTCAGATAATACTCAGTTTCTTCCTGAAAATGATTGCAATCACAAATTCTTTGTTATTATGGTCTTCATTTAATTTGTCTTCAATGAAAAAACACATAAGAGAATGAAGCAAAAAGCAAAACATTGATCATTTCACATAAAACTCCAAAAATGGGCCAGACAAAAGTATTGGCACCCTCAGCCTAATACTTGGTTGCACAACCTTTAGCCAAAATAACTACGAACAACCGCTTCCGGTAACCATCAATGAGTTTCTTACAATGCTCCGCTGGAATTTTAGACCATTCTTCTTTGGCAAACTGCTCCAGGTCCCTGATATTTGAAGGGTGCCTTCTCCAAACTGCCATTTTTAACACCTTAGAAGTCTCCAGTGCTTTCTCTCAAACCATTTTCTAGCGCTTTTTGAAGTGTGTTTTGGGTCATTGTCCTGCTGGAAGACCCATGACCTCTGAGGGAGCCCCAGCTTTCTCACACTGGGCCCTACATTATGCTGCAAAATTTGTTGGTAGTCTTCAGACTTCATAATGCCATACACACGGTCAAGCAGTCCAGTGCCAGAGGCAGCAAAGCAACCCCAAAACATCAGGGATCCTCCGCCATGTTTGACTGTAGGGACCGTATTCTTTTCTTTCAAAGCCTCTTTTTTTCTCCTGTAAACTCTATGTTGATGCCTTTGCCCAAAAAGCTCTACTTTTGTCTCATCTGACCAGAGAACATTCTTCCAAAACGTTTTAGGCTTTCTCAGGTAAGTTTTGGCAAACTCCAGCCTGGCTTTTTTATGTCTCAGGGTAAGAAGTAGGGTCTCCCTGGATATCCTACCATACAGTCCTTTTTCATTCAGACGCCGACAGATAGTACGGGTTGACACTGTTGTACCCTCGGACTGCAGGGCAGCTTGAACTTGTTTGCATGTTAGTCGAGGTTCTTTTTCCACCATCCGCACAATCTTGCGTTGAAATCTCTCGTCAATTTTTCTTTTCTGTCCACATCTAGGGAGGTTAGCCACAGTGCCATGGGCTTTAAACTTCTGGATGACACTGCACACGGTAGACACAGGAACATTCAGGTCTTTGGAGATGGACTTGTAGCCTTGAGATTGCTCATGCTTCCTCACAATTTGGTTTCTCAAGTCCTCAGACAGTTCTTTGGTCTTCTTTCTTTTCTCCATGCTCAATGTGGTACACACAAGGACACAGGACAGAGGTTGAGTCAACTTTAATCCATGTCAACTGGCTGCAAGTGTGATTTAGTTATTGCCAACACCTGTTAGGTGCCACAGGTGCAGGTGCTGTTAATTACACAAATTAGAGAAGCATCACATGATTTTTCTAACAGTGCCAATACTTTTGTCCACCCCCTTTTTTATGTTTGGTGTGGAATTATATACAATTTGGCTTTAGGACAATTCTTTTTGTGTTTTTTCATTGAAGACAAATTAAATGAAGATAACAATACCAAAGAATTTGTGATTGCAATCATTTTCAGGAAGAAACTGAGTATTATCTGACAGAATTGCAGGGGTATCAATACTTTTGGCCACAATTGTATATTATTAGGCACCTGTATATACATACATCAAGAATAAAACTGATTTTTGTGCATGTCCTCAGTACTTTCCACAATATAGGAAAAATCAATAGTAAAGTATAGATTTTATAGTAACATTTTAAAGAAGCACTGACAACTAAAGTGCAAACTGCAGCCTCCTGACGAAGTGGTGATAGGTAACTGGGCCGGCCCTGGAACATATTTATTCATCATCTCACAGCAGAATCCATTTTTGTACAACAAATTCATCCTGGCTTTTATACTAAACTAGCTGTGAGCCCGATGCAAATGCATCGGGTGTCTAGAATGTGCATTAATTTGATTATAGTAGTTATAGCTGGTGTGAGGACTTTTCGGGGGGGTGTGAATAGTTTTTGGGGGGTCACATACTTTTTTGGGTGGGTCACATACTTTTTTGGGGGGGTGACATACTTTTTTGGGGGGGTCCAATATTTTTTTTGGGGGTGACATAATTTTTTTGGGGGGTCACATCATTTTTTTGGGGGGTGACATATTTTTTTGGGGGGGGTCACATACTTTTTTGGGGGTGTCAGATACTTTTTTTGGGGGGTCACATACTTTTTTTGGGGGGTCCAATACTTTTGGGGGGGTCCAATACTTATATTTTAATAAATTAATGTAATTAATATCTTAATGTAATTTTTTTTTTTTTTTATTATTATTTTTTATTTTATTATTTATTTTTATAATTTTTTTTACGATTATTATTATTAAATTTATTTATTATTTTGTATTTTAAGTGATTTTTTTTGTATTAAAATTATGTTATTTTATTAAAAAACCGCATCTGCGGTGCGTTTGCGGTAATCCCCATACAAAGTATAGGGGGACTTGCGGCAGGTGCGGCAAAACCGCACTTGCCGCACCTGCCGCAAGTCCCCCTATACTTTCTATGGGGATTTTTGGGGGGGTTACATAATTTTTTTGGGGGGGTCCAATACTTTTGGGGGGGTCCAATACTTATATTTTAATAAATTAATGTAATTAATATCTTAATGTAATTTATTTTTTTTTTTTTTTTATTATTATTTTTTATTTTATTATTTATTTTTATTATTTTTTTTACGATTATTATTATTAAATTTATTTATTATTTTGTATTTTAAGTGACTTTTTTTGTATTCAAATTGTTATTTTATTAAAAAACCGCATCTGCGGTGCGGTTGCGGTAATCCCCATACAAAGTATAGGGGGACTTGCGGCAGGTGCAGCAAAACCGCACTTGCCGCACCTGCCGCAAGTCCCCCTATACTTTCTATGGGGATTTTTGGGGGGGTCACATAATTTTTTTGGGGGGGTCCAATACTTTTGGGGGGGTCCAATACTTATATTTTAATAAATTAATGTAATTAATATCTTAATGTAATTTTTTTTTTTTTTTTTATTATTTTATTATTTATTTTTATTATTTTTTTTACGATTATTATTATTAAATTTATTTATTATTTTGTATTTTTTTTGTATTAAAATTATGTTATTTTATTAAAAAACCGCATCTGCGGTGCGGTTATCCCCATAGAAAGTATAGGGGGACTTGCGGCAGGTGCGGCAAAACCGCACTTGCCGCACCTGCCGCAAGTCCCCCTATACTTTCTATGGGGATTACCGCAACCGCGCCGCAACTGGCACTTGCGGCGCAATTGCGGTAATCCTTATGGGTTTGACCGCAACCGCGCCGCAAGTGCTCGCACTCAGCCAGCGACTCGCAATGCGGCGCGGTTGCGGTAATCCTTATGGGTTTTACCGCAACCGCGCCGCAAGTGCTCGCACTCAGCCAGCGACTCGCAATGCGGCGCGGTTGCGGTAATCCTTATGGGTTTTACCGCAACCGCGCCGCAAGTGCTCGCACTGAGCCAGCGAGTTAATATGCGGCGCGGTTGCGGTAATCCACAGGGCAATGGGGCACAGGGGCACAGAGGCACAGGGGCACAGGGGCACTGGGGCACAGGGGCACAGGGGCACAGGGGCACAGAGGCACAGGGGCACAGAGGCACAGGGGCACAGAGGCACAGGGGCACAGGGGCACAGAGGCACAGGGGCACAGAGGCACAGGGGCACAGGGGCACAGAGGCACAGGGGCACAGAGGCACAGGGGCACAGGGGCACAGAGGCACAGGGGTACAGGGGCACAGGGGCACAGAGGCACAGGGGCACAGAGGCACAGGGGCACAGGGGCACTGGGGCACAGGGGCACAGGGGCACAGGGGCACAGGGGCACAGAGGCACAGGGGCACAGGGGATGGCGGGGGTGACAGGGGCACAGGGGCACTTGGGCACAGGGGCATTGGGGCACAGGGGCACAGGCTCCGGAGCACTGTATCAGCATGTGCTGACAGCAGCTGCTTCGGAGCGGGAGGCACAGGGGCACTGAGGCACAGGGGATGGCGGGGGTGACAGGGGCACAGGGGCACTTGGGCACAGGGGCATTGGGGCACAGGGGCACAGGTTCGGAGCGGGAGGCAGAGGGGCACACTGAGGCACTGAGGCACAGGGGCACAGGGGCACAGGGCGGCTGAGGTAGCGACTCGCAATGGCCTCGCGGCCATTGCTCGCGCTACCTCAGCGGTACATCGCTAAATTTGTGACCGAGCCTCTGGTTCTATTTTCGGCCACCGACTCGCAATGGCCGCTTCGCGGCCATTGCTCGTGCGTGGTGACGTCAGCGGCTCGCAATGGCCGCTACGCGGCCAATGCTTCGCCGTGATGACGTCACAGAGTGTGACATATCCACGGCACGTTGTCGGGGTCCGACACGAAAACGTCTTAGGCAATTATATAGTAGATTGATGTTGAAGAGCAACACTGAAATACAAAATAAAATAAAATAGTGACCACCAATTTAAAAACAATGAGGCATTCAACAGTGCTTGGCATGTATAATTTAAAACCTGTATCATTTATGTGCATAAATATAATTGCTCTTTTCTATCTTTTATATGTTATAGTCATAACTATTATTTTGAAGATGAAATGTCGCAGTGGAAATGCAGTAATGTGTCATCAGTGGGGAAAAGGAAAAAAGTATTTTGCCCACAGATATGCACACTTTATTATTGCACTTTATATATAAAGAATACATAAAAGTATATAAACATATCCCACTACAGCACTTTACTGTATATAAAAATAAAGAATAATGTATTTTAACACTTGCATGTAAACTAAAGGATATACTGAATATGTAAAGAAAATAAGCATGAACATTAAGAAACAAACTATTTAAGATCTTGAGAAAGTTATGGTGGAAGAGTGAATGTGGAGTATGGATCTTATATGTTAATAAGACCCTATGGATCCTAAGACCTGCCTGAGGGGATTGTAGCCTATTTTAGGCAACTTCCCCTATGGCGGCCGTCACACGGAACGATTTCTTGCCCGATATCGTTTAAGCGATCTCCTTTTTGATCGCTTAAGCAATATCGGGCAAGAAATCGTTGCATGTAATCAAGCGATTTACGATGTGAAATCGCTTGACCGTGACATCACTGATCTGAGCTCCGGAGCTCAGATCTAGCGATGAACGATGCCACGATCTGCTTCATCGTGGTGTATAACACCACGATGAACGATCTCCCAGCGCAGAGCCTATGCTGGGAGATGGTAACTATGGTACACGTCGGGTAACTAAGCGACGCGCGGCGCCTAGTTACCCGATGTGTACCATAGTTACCAGCGAGATCGCGGATCCACATAGCTGGTGAGTCTGTCTGTGTGACAGCTCACCAGCGATGTGAGCGATATTGTAAGCGATTGCGCGTGCACGTGATCGCTTACAATATCGCTAGAGATATCTCAGCGTGTGACGGCCGCCTAAAAGGCAAATAGGTGACCTAACTGCAGATATTATATGATACCCGAGTCAGTAATCCTTAGGTGAAGGGTATATGAAAATTATGTGGAGATCCGGACATGAATGTGCAAAACCACCTAAATAAACCTAAAAGTATGCACTTTAAGGTTAATAAGAAAAATAGGCTCAAGATCGATATAATGTAACACATAAAAAGATGAGATTTAACAGTTACATCTAAGTATGAAGTAAAATAGAAGTTTTTAGCACTATTAGCTCTTTAATTTATATGGTTTTAAGATAATAATGCACTTTAGTTCTATAGATATAATAATCCCCGGTAATGATAGTCACAACATGGCCGCAGACCTCAGTAAGTCTACTGCGCATGCGACGGAGCCACAAGATGAAGCTAGGTAGACTTCCGAGAGCCGCATAGCAACGGCCGGCAACAGGCGATACTGCGCGTGCGAGCAGTCCATTCCGGCGGATAGCACGAGGATAATGGTGGCTTCAATTTTAATAGGTAAATACACAATCCTGACGCTGTTCAAGGGCAATATAATGCTGGCACCTGCAACAATTATCTTCAATTAAGGGAATAATATATACTTGACTACTTTAAAGAAAGTGTCAATATGTAAATAGATAGATAGAAGGCAATGTATATGATATACCTCCACTATATAATGAATGGGACACAATGCAAATGTATATAGATGAGATATGAGATAATGATGTACAATTGTTTAGGCAAATGAATAAGTATAAAAAGGATTAGCCTAGCAATGACTAGTTGCTAGAAAAAAGGCGACTGTGCCTGAAACGTCGCATGTTGCATTTGATGGCCCATTAGAGGCATAATTTGGAAACTTTACAAGGAGTGCTGCTATCCCTTTTTCTGTTTGGTAAATTATATATATATATATATATTTATATATATATATATATATATATATATATATACATATATATATATATATATAGAAAAATATGCTGTTCAACCTTGTATTTTGGATCCAGCAGGGTTATGAGTATGAATAGTTGGTGCAAACTGCCCATACTCAATGTGGCACTGCTATTCACTGGCTGTGTGCGCATAGTGTCTGGCTGAACTCCGCCTCTCCATCATTCCCAGCAACCAATCAGGAAGTGCCACATCACTAATAACGCGACGTCACTTCTGGGAAGCTGGGGAGGCAGGTGAATGCAGTGATAGCTAGGCACACGTGCACCGCTCAACAGCTAAGGGTGAGCTGGCAACTATACTGCTATATAAAAGTGATCACCACACTGTCCCAGCACCTCCTGATGAAGCAGTGAGCGAAACGATTTGTAGGTGACTTGTGGATCAGGGTATTAAAGGATGTGGATAAGCTAGATATGATTGGTAGACCTTGGTTCCCTTGTTTTTTGGAGAGCACATTTAGGTAATTGCTGTTATTTTACAAACCTATATACCCATATTGTACCTATGTCATATTATGGTGTTGTCCAGATGATTGGTATTATACTTGTACTATTACTGTTACATGCTGTGCTGCGGATTGGTTTTAAGGGGATAGTTTTAGACGGCTTGTGTGATTTATATAGGTAAAATAGAAGTCTTTCATTATATACAACCCAGTGTGGAGTAATGTATAATATCGTATATCTTTATATGGTTAGGACCTTCAAGCTTTCCTGAATAGAACAAGAAAACACTAGTCAGGGTGTGAGCTTCTCCTTCAGAATCAAGAATGAAGCCGGTCATATCCCGAATTGTGGAATCTATGCAATGGTGCAGAATGCTAATGTGGCACAGCCAAGGACTACTACTCCCCTCATCCACCCCTCTGTCCTGAGGTAAAGCTCTGCCTGTGGGGAGCTGTACTACCCAAAGCTGCATCACCATCACCTCAGCGGCCTCTGGGGGCATAAGTCACTGGTGAGGCGTGTAATCAGTGCGGACCGGCCCACCTGTGCTGTTAGCAGGATGTTACTAACAGGCCGAGATCTGACACTATGCTTCACATGCACAGGAGTGACTGAGCCCTATGGCAGCCTTGTGTCTGAATGCCACCGGTCACTTCCTTGACAGTATGGCTGGTCGCTGATGCCACAACCGCCCCCAACTGTGGGTTGCAAGTGATCGTGCACCCGTATAATGACACCTGGTTTGCCTCCCAGGGGAGCTGGCAATCTACTGCTGAATGAAATGGATATTTACCTGGCAGATTTTTTGTATATTTAGCCCTAATCCTGGATATATGGCACCAATTTGTGTGAATGATTTTTCCTGGCCCAAAATAAGCCCTACCTCAAAAGTAAGCCCTGCCCGAAGGTCAAAAGAAAATAAGACTGTGTCTTCATTGTGTGGTCCTGCTAAATAACCCCTTATGGCTATATATTTATCTTATTCTGAATTGTAGTGATTGGTGCAGATGCTAGAATTAGTACAAGAGTTTGAGACAAAGTGTTGTTAGAATAGGCTGCCATATGTACTGTATGTCACAGGCTCTATCACTTACATTTCCACCTGCTATGCCTTCAGCATTAGAGAGTTTGGAAGGGTGGAGAGAGGTGTTTTCACTCAAGAAGAGGTAATTCAGGTCAAGTCAACTCAACATATTCCTTTATGTTTAGACCCATTGTACAAACACTCCTGAATGTTACAGTGGTAAATGCTATTTTTGTCTTTGACGCCAAATCCTGAGATTAATATATAATATTGATCTGCGCACACACAGTAGGTACTTTATTCAAAGTAAAAATTGGATAATCCTAATGAGCTAATCAGATTAGACAGGTGCTCTTCTCTGCCTGGTTCTAAACTAATGTTACTTTAAAAGCTTTATTCTGGCTTTGTACTTCACTAGTAAGTGGCTTTTTTTACAAGATTAGAGATTTATCAGTATAAAACGGGAACTAATCCTGTAACAGACAAAGGTGCTTTCCATAGCGGGGATATTAAACGTTGAAAAGGTGAAAAGCGTTAACGTCTAAGAAGACAAATAAACAGTTGCAGGCCTGCGGAGTACACACGTCTGACTTTCATTAGAGATCCCATCTCCGGAGTTGTCTCCGCAGCAATTGTTCCAACAAAGCCTTATTGTCTGGTGACACTTCATACTTACTTGGCAGATTGTTTTCTAAAGAGATGTAGAGATGTATACCGCTACTCGCTTCGAATGTGAAACAAAATGGAAGTGACAGACCTGCAAAAGAAAGCCAAATGGTCTGGCACCCTTGGACAAAGAGATTAGCATTTCCTTCCCTATAGAATGTCAAGAAAAAGAAGAAGAAAGGTTAAAGACTATAATAATATAGTCACATATGTTCTCTCATTTATCTGAAAGGAGAGGTTTGTGAAAATACTTTGCTGCCGGCAAGGGGAAATCTGGCTTTAGACAGGTATGCTGATTAAAACCAAGTCGAAAACAGTAACCTGCCCCTAACATAAGGAATATGATTTATGTTCCGCTCACCGAGGTATCTTAAACCACCATCTCTCTCTCTCGAGATGACTTATCAAAGCAATATTCAACTGTTTAAGCGTTTAGCAGGAGAGGGGACGTAGACTTTGACTAAAGTGAGATAAATTAGCTTATACTTAATTATTCTTTCAGCATCAGTTTGCATCTATCCAGGGTTCACTGCAGACATTTAAACCACTCACTTGTGTTTTTAATAAAGTCTATATCCAGCCCAATGCAGCTAATCATTGCGCAGTCAATCATTCCAGTTTACGATGCGGCAGGCAACTACCGTGGGTTGCATAGGGAAAGGAAGAGAAGATAAACTCGTATTATAAATGAAGAACAGATTTCCATTCACATTATAGAACACAAAATCAACTATTGCATTTTATAGCTTTGAGCAATCAGAATACAAAGGAAGGAATTTATATTTTCTGGACAATTTCCATAATAGTCTATGCAATGGTGATCCCAGCAAGCCTGGATTGCAAATTACAAACATCAAAATTCTACGTAGTAAAAATTTATTATTTATGTGATCTAACCAGCAGTCTATTTTTTTTGTAGAATGTATATGTCTGAATATTGAATGTATATTTCCTAGAAAAAGTATTTTTTATTATTTTTAACTACCATATATATAGCTATAATTTGCCCCAGATGTAAAATGTAATATATACAGCATGTTAATCTCTTTTACTAATACAGAATTCTAGAGATATCTCCCTAGATCAATTTTTTAATTTCTACCTCGTTTCCCCTAAAAATAATAGTGCCATACACACAGTAATAATGATCTTCTCTAGACTTGAGTGATCACTAGATAGAAATAATGACCCCCAAATGCCCCATAGAAAGAACTAAGGTCTCACTGTGCTCCCTTTAAAGTAATAAAGCCATTTTGCCTCTTAAAGTAATAATTTCATTTATATGTCCTTTTAATGCGACCTTAAAAAAGCTGAAACAGTTCAAAGTGGCGTTTAAGGAAAATAAAGAATATGAATAAAAAAAGGTTGAAACTTGTTTCTGAGACATATACTAACTTTCCATGTTTTGAAATTAGCAGTAACACTATAAATATAGGTGGGATTATAATGAAAGGTAACACATAAATTATTAGGGAAAAGCCAGGGAGATCATGTCGGTACCCCACGGCTGTCACCAATTTGTCAGGGGGCAACCAGAGACATCAGACATATATCACACTGCTGACAACAATTTTTCATGAACTAGCATTGCACTGTCTCCAATAGTTAAACCAATATACAATTGACTGACGATTGATCGACAAGGTGACAGCTGCCTTCTCTGCTAGGCCAAGTATTTGGCACTTTCACTGTGAATATATACTATATACACACTCGAATCCAACAAATGGAATATCTTTATATATATATACGCTTGGTAAATTCAAAAAGTTCATCTTTTTTTCATTAACGTACACTCTGCCCCCCATCTTGACTGAATGTAGACATTTTTACAAATTTATTAAAAAAGAACAACTGAAATATCACACATTCATTAAGACCCTTTGGTCAGACACTCATTTTTATCACATGCTGTCCATTTTGTTGTGATCCTCTTTGAGGTGGTTCTACTCCTTCATTGGAGTCCAGCTGTATTTAAGTGATCGGACTTGATTTGGAAAGGCACACCCTTGTCTATATAAGCCCTCACAGCTCACCAAATAAGAATCATGAGGTCAAAGGAACTGCCCAAGGAGCTCAAAGACAGAATTGTGGCAAGGCACAGATCTGGTCAAGGTTACAAAAGAATTTCTGGTTTGGCACCACCAGACGTCTTCCTAGACCTGGCCATCCAGCCAAACTGAGCAATTGTGGGAGAAGAGCCTTGGTGAGAGAGGTAAAGAAGAACCCGAAGATCACTGTGGCTGAGCTCCAGAGACGCAGTAGGGAAATGGAAAAAAGTTCCACAATGTCAACTATCACTGCAGTCCTCCACCAGTCAGGCCTTTATGGCAGAGTGGCCCGACGGAAGCCTCTCCTCAGTGCAAGGCATGAAAGCCTTCATAGAGTTTCCATGAAAACACATGAAGGACTCCCAGACTATGAGAAATAAAATGTTCTGGTCTGATGAGACGAAGATAGAACTTTTTGGTGATAATTCTAGGCGGTATATGTGGAGAAAACCAGGCACTGCTCATCACCTGCCCAATACAATCCCAACATTGAAACATGCTAAAATAACAAAGGAGTGGCTTCAGCACAACTCTGTAACCATTCTTGACTGGCCCAACCAGAGCCCTGACCTAAACCCAATTGAGTATCTATGGAGAGACATGAAAATGGCTGTCCATCAACACTCACCATTCAACCTGATGAAACTGGAGAGGATCTGCAAGGAAGAATGTCAGAGGATCCCCAAATCCAGGTGTGAAAAACCTGTTGCATCATTCCCAAGAAGAGTCACCGAAATAGGACATAAAATCACAAAAAACTCACCAAAATATTGCCTGGTAAATATCCATTGCACCTATTAGCAGGCTGATGGCTCCTCTGAGAGGCAACAGAGGAGTCTGTATACCAGTGCTTAGTCACCTACAACCCACAGATGGGGGTGGTTGTAGCACCAGCATCCGGCCATGCTGTCAGGAAGGTGACTGGTGACATTTATAGACACAAGGTTACCATAGGGCTCTGCCACTCACGTACATGTGAAGCATAGTGTCAGAGCAGCCTATTGGTCATGCCCTGCTATTAGATCAGGCTAGATGCTCCACACTGATTACATGCCTCAAATATGACAAACACCCCCCAGAGGGCTCAGCCTCAATCTGCAGATAAAAAAAGATGCAATTAAACACTAAAGACAAAAATGTGAGGTGTTAGTAGATATTTTGGGCCAAAATACGTAAGCTCGTAACCCACCATCAACAGTCCTCATACTTACGAGTCCTAACCATATATTTGCTGCCATATGTTTATTTAACACTTTTAGAGTCACCAAAATAGGACATAAAATCACAAAAACCTCACCCTTCTGTGGGTTGTAGGTGACTGAGCACCGGCATACAGAAACCTGTGTTGCCTCTCAGAGGAGTTATCATCCTGTTGCTAGGTGCAATGGATATTTACTTGGCAATATTTTGGTGAGTTTTTTGTGATTTTATGTCTTATTTTGGTGATTCTAACAGTGTTAAACAAACATATGGCAGCAAACATATGGTTAAGACTCGTAAGCATGAGGGCCCTTGACGGTGGGTTACGACCTTACGTATATTGTCCTAAAATATCTACTAACACCTCACATTTTCGTCTCTAATTTTTATTACATCTTTTTTTATCTGCAGTTTGAGGCTGGGCCCTCTCGGGGGCGTCTGTCATTTGTGAGGCATGTAATCAGTGTGGAGCAGCCCCCCTGATCTAATAGCAGGGTGTGACCAATAGACTGGTCTGACACTATGCTTCACTTGTACCTGAGTGGCAGAGCCCTTTGGTAACCTTGTGTCTATAAATGCCATCAATCACCTCCCTGACAGCATGGCCAGATGCTAGTGCTACAACCGCCCCCATCTGTGGGTTGTAAGTAACTGAGCACCGGTATACAGACTCCTGTGTTGCCTCTCAGAGGAGCTATCAGCCTGCTGCCAAGTGCAATGGATATTTACCGGGTATCATTCCCAAGAAGACTCATGGCTAAAAAGCTCAAAAGGGTGCTTCTACTCAATAATGAGCAAGGGGGTCTGAATACTTTTATGTCTGCTGCACTTTCTGTGAAAAAATATACATACAGTATGCTTAGTATCTAACACAAAAATTTCAATTGTTGCTGAAAATGTAGCATTGGTTCATACTGTCATGCTGAATCTTATATGTAACCTGCTGTCATATTTCATCCTTTGCAGGAAGGCAGAATACTTTTGATGGCTGAGAGATGACCCTCCCGTTCACCTACTGCTGATTTGTACAAGCTGCCCATTTCATTAAAACCTCTGTGTTAAAAGTAGAAGAACGTCCAGCGCTAAGTCGGTATTTTCTTGAGGTAGTCAAGTCTTTTACAACCTTTAGCCTACATGTACATGCAATCAGGGCCGGTTTAAAACATAGTGGCGCCCAGCGCAAAAAGATTAAAGTGGGGCCCTATATGCTAACATATTGCCACATCGTGCTGAATTAGTAGCAAGGTGCTGCTTGAGACTGCTTGCAGGGACACCCAGCAGCTCCCGGACAAGTAGATATCGGGTGGGAAGAGGATCTCCGTGTGCACTGCCTGCTCTCACCTAACGTCCCCTTCCCTGCACTTTCACTTCTACAGCAGTCGGAGCTGTTTGCTAGATGCTGTGTTCCCTGACACTTCAGTGATTCCTCCTCCCCAGTGCTTCCAGCGATGTCAGGAGATATTAACACATCAGCTGCTGGCAGTGGCGTAACATCAGGCCCTGGGGCCCCGATGCGAAGGCTCCAATGGGGCCCCCAATTATTGCAAATCTTTAATAGCATTAGTCTTTTTCTATAGGCCAAAGGGACTTTTGGGGCCCCCCTAGGCTTCGGGGCCCAGGTGCGATCACAACCTCTGCACCTGTTGTAGTTACGCCCTTGGCTGCTGGATTACTGATAGTAGCACTGGGAGGAATCAGTAAAAGTGTCAGGGAACACAGCGTCCAGCAAGCAGCTCTGGCTGAAGTGGAAGTGAATATATTACACAGCATCACTGTTTGCGTTATTTCCAATGCTGGAATGATGATAAAGAGATCAGCTTACAGTGGGTGTGCAGTGGGCGGTGCTGGGCACTGAGATTGGGTGGGGTCAGCTCTGGCTGTGAAGGGAACCAAGCTCAGTGAGCTGTCAAATTTGGTTGAGCCACAAGTAAACAAAGTGTGTTCTAGGAATGAAGAGATAATTCAGAGGAAATCAAAGTTAGAAACAAATTTTTTATAGGAGTTTTGTATATGACAATACAGCACAGATTAGCTTAAAAAATTGTTTTAATTTCAGGGTCAGACAACTTCTTTAACTGCAAAAAAACACTAAGAAAACAAAAAAAAAAAGATATCAAATAGAATGTGGGTTCAAGGTGCACACCACACGTCTAGATAAATTCATTCAGGGGTCTAATATCCAAAATTGGGTCAATTGTGGAGGGTTTCCATTGTTTAGGCATATCAGGAGCTTAAATGCAACATGGTGTTTGCTATTGATTTCAAACAATTGTGCACTCACCTAAGTCAAATAGTGCTCCTTAGGGTGCCGTTACACACAGCGATGTTCAAGCGATCCCGACAACGACGAGGATCGCTCAAACATCTCTGTGTGGTCGCTGGGGAGTTGCCAAACAGGCAGATCTCCTCAGCAACCAGGGACCAGGGAGCCGACCTCCACATCGTTGGGTAAGCATGTGCTGCCTAGATACCCGCTGTTTATCATGGGTACCAGCATCCTCCCACTTAGCGCTCGTAACCATGATAAACAACGGGGGTCTAGGCAGCGCGTGCTGCTTAGTTACCCAGTGTTTATCATGGTTACAAGCCTGTGAGGTCGCTGATCGCTGGTCTCTCGCTGTCACACTCAGCGATGCGTGCTGACCAGCGGGAGACCAAGGACCAAAAATTGGTCCTGAAGGATGTGCAGCAATCAGTGACCTCACAGCAGGGGCCCCGTTGCTGCTGCTTTTCACACAGCGATATCGCTGGCGAGGTCACTGATTTCAGCGATATCGCAATCGATATCGTTGTGTGTGACGTACTCCTTAGCTTTCAAGCCCTGCCGTGCGCCCAAACAGAGATGAAAAATCAAAATGCCAGTTTTGCAGTTTTTTGCCAAAGCAACAATAATAAATGAAATAACAAGGGATCAAAATATTGTATACCAAACTCCCAAAAAATACAAACATCAGTTCGGGGCGCAAAAAACAGCCCCCACCCAACCCCGGATCTCAAAAACTGAAAATATTACAGCTCTCTGAAAGCCTCATGACACAAGCAAAATGTTTTTTTTCTTCAAAATTTGTGGGGGGGGTTTACCACTTAAATAAAACAAAAACTTTACTTGTTTGGTATTTACGTAATTGTAATTACTTGGAAAATCATACTGATAAGTTAGTTTTATGGTGAAATGAAAATATATAGCAGATTTTCACCTTTTTTTTTCTATTTTTCACTAAACTTAAAATTTTTCTTCCAGCTTACCAGTATATCATATGATAAAATGAATGTTGTCATTCAAAAGTATAACTACCGTATATACTCGTGTATAAGCCGACCCGTGTATAAGCCGACCCCCCTACTTTTGCCCCAAAATCTGAGAAAACCTATTGACTCGTGTATAAGCCGAGGGTGGACCCCAGCACAGGTATACAGCCCCCAGCAGTGTGGTATACAGCAGCCTCCCCAGTGGTATATACAGCCCCAGTGGTGGTATCCAGCAGCCCCAGAGGTATATACAGCCCCAGTGGCAGTATCCAGCAACCCCAGAAGTATATACAGCCCCAGTGGTAGTATCCAGCAGCCCGAGAGGTATATACAGCCCCAGTGGCAGTATCCAGCAGGCCCAGAAGTATATACAGCCCCAGTGGTAGTATACAGTAGCCCCAGAGGTATATACAGCCCCAGTGGTAGTATACAGTAGCCATAGAGGTATATACAGCCCCAGTGGTAGTATACAGTAGCCCCAAAGGTATATACAGCCCCAGTGGTAGTATCCAGCAGCCCCAGAAGTATATACAGCAGCCCCAGAGGTATATACAGCCCCAGTGGTAGTATACAGCAGCCCCAGAGGTATATACAGCAGCCCCAGTTGTATGGCTTATATTGGCAGCCAGCCTACTTACATACACATACCCATACATACACACATATATACACACACACACACACATACACATATATACACATACACACACACATACACACAGCTTCCTACCTTGATCTCCCGTTCTGCAGTGCCTTCCGGTGTCCTCTGTGCTCCGTTCCTGGTCTGCTGGGCCTTGTGGTTCCTCCTGGTTCCTCCTCCTTCGGCTCCATCATGGGGGCTGCCATCTTGCTTCTTCTCTCCGCCCCCGGCCAGTGATGTCAGAGCAGGCCGTGCTGTGATTGGCTAGCACCCGTGACATGTGATCACGGGTGCTAGCCAATCACAGCGCGGCCTGCTCTGACATCACTGGCCGGGGCGGAGAGAAGAAGCAAGATGGCAGCCCCCATGATGGAACCGAAGGAGGAGGAACCAGGAGGAACCATAAGGCCCAGCAGACCGGGATCGGAGCACGGAAGACACCGGAAAGCACTGCAGAACGGGGGACAAGGTAAGAAATACTGCGCAGCACCCCCCCACCCCCCGTGCCCCCTCCCACCATAGGATTACCGTATTGACCCGTGTATAAGCCGAGGGGGGGACTTTTCAGCCCATTTTTTGGGCTGAAAAACTCGGCTTATACACGAATATATACGGTAATCCCAAGAAAAACATTCAGCTATATTAATGGAACAATGAAAAAAAGTTATAGCTCTTGAAATAATGGAGAGGTAAAAACAAAAGCACAAAAAAAAAATTCCGGGTCCTTAAGCCTGGTTTCACATTGCATATTTTTTCCGATCCATGGGATCCTACTTTTTGTAGGATCCCACGGACAGGAACGGACACCACAGGAGGGATCCTATTTCTGTGTCCGAGTCTGTGATTATCACGGATCTGGACACAGAATGAGCTCTGTGGGGCAATTTCACTTCCGCAATGTATATATACATTGCGGAAGTGAAATTTAAATGAAAACAGGGGTTAAAGATGAAAAAAAAAAAATCGATACTCACCTGTCCTGCAATCCCCCGCTGTGCGGCATCTAGTTCAGGATGCTGAAAGGACCTGGCTGGACGGGGCTGCCCGCTCAGCGTCATCGGTCACTTGACCGGTTACCGCGGTAACCGGTCATGTGACTGTGACATAATGCCAGGTCCTGTACACCTGGAGATGCCACACATCGGGGGATCGCTGGACATGTGAGGATCGATTTTTATTTTTAATCCCTGCTTTCACTGAAATTTCACTTCCACAATGCATATATACATTGCAGAAGTGAAATTTAATGGTTAGGAGTGATTTTAATGTACTGAGCATGCTCAGTACACTAAAATAGGGTCAGAGAAACCATCCGATGTTTTCGCGGACCCGTGCTCCATAGGCCCCCATGTTATGGGCCACGGATCATGTCGGATCCAATTCGGCCAGATTTGATCCGCTGTTCCCAAAATCGGAGCAGTCTTTGATTTTGGGTACAACAAAAAATTGGACCGAATCAGATCCGACACAAATCGGTTGGCAATGAGGCCAAATCCGATGTGATCCGTGGCCCATAGGATAACATGGGGGCCAAATCGGATCCGTTCCTGTCCGTGGGGTCCTACAAAATGTAAGATCCCACGGACAGGAAAAAATACGCAGTGTGAAACCAGCCTAAGCCGTTAAGGTATGCTACATTGTTTACCTTTGTATTCTATATAAAGTATAGTATGACCCCAATGTAACATTTGTATATTTCATATATTGTTCACATTTGATATAAAGGTTTACTTAAGAACATTGATTTTACTGATCTTTATTTATTCTGTACCTCGGTGTCCCTGACTTAGTATATTTCCCATTAATAGCTCGCCGGTACAAGCAGTTAATAATGCAGGATGCACTCATGCCCAATGGTTTTACACAGCTACTTGGAATGTTATTTATTTGCTGTTGTCTCTCTTCGGGAATAAAGTAATTTTTAATGCTATGTGCAGTGAGCCTTGGGTCCAGACTTTGTTACTGTTTTATGGATTGGCATGTTGCTTCTGACAGTTTATTCAATTTCATTTGTTCTGATTGTAAAAGTAATGTCCGTATTTCAGTAGCCGTCATCATTCTTAGTTTGTGTATAATCTAAAGACTTAGATCTCCTGCAATAAAATTCTGCAAAAATGAAAAACCTGTCGAATGATAAACTACCTGATCAAAAGGAAAGTAATCAAAACAGCGTGCTTGTAAAACTGCTCAATGTGGAAACACTATATCTAGTTATTGCAAGGTGTATATCATATACTTATATGTCTAGAAATAATAATACACTCCAGCGAAGTTTTGATTATTGGAGAACCGAGTACCCAGATGACTGCTATTACTGTGCTATTGATAAGTACACAGACCACTGCTATTGGCTTGTCTAGTGTGGGCCACAAACCGGGACAGCCAAAGAGCTATACGTCCCGCACAACGTGGTTACCCTTCATCCAGCATCTCACTTTTACTGGTATCTATTTTCAATAGATTTTTATTGGATATTTAAAAGGTATAACTTAATAACATAGGCATAGCATAGGCGTATGCATATATAATACAATAATAATATGTATTCATTTATATTGCGCTATTAATTCATCAGAGATTTACATACATCAGCAATACTGTCCCCATTGGGACTCACAATCTAAATATCCTATAAATATGTGCTTGGAGTGTGGGAGGAAACCAGTGTACCCAGATGAAACTAACGCAAACACGGGACAACATACAAACTCCATGCAGATGTCCTTGGTGGGATTTGAACCCAGGACCCACTGAAGATGGTTGCTAACCATTTTGTTTCCTGTATCTAGTTTGGGAGGGGAGAAAGGTAGAGGAGATAGGAAAAGGAGGGTTCAAACTTTAATATGGAAAGGGAAGGGGAAAAGGGAAAGGGAAGGATTAAGATATTACGAGTATTAACAAATGTGTTCTCCTTTTAAATAGAGTATCATAGGATGAACACTTTTGGTCTACACTCAGTATAGTTAAGCATGATTTTGATTAAGATAGATTATTTATCCCAAATCTCATTGTATCTGTTGTCCCAAGGCTCCCATTTATGGTAGTATTTTTCCCAAAGGATGGTAACCATAGCATGTCCTTTTCAGAATCACAGGTATCTATGTCCTCAGGAAATCAATGATGGAATAGGGAGCTGATGGCTCCCGCTTCTATCATTGGGCCTGTGTGTCTGAGAGTGTGTGGGCCCCTGCAGCCAGGCTGCTACAAATGGTACTACATATAACCTATGTGTGATATCATGCCTGGAGGTAAGTGGAGGATACTTTGCTGAGACCCTCAAATACACCCAACACATCTGAACTTCAGGCCAGGAAGTGCTTGGTGGAAGAGACCCACCTATAGGTCAGTCCCCACTTCTAGCTGGAGGGAGGAGTTAGATTAGGGGTGGGTTGCAAGAAGGAGAGCTCGAGTCTGTTTTGGGTAGTTTTTTAGATAGCATGGAGCGTGGAGTGAAGTGCTAGACCAAGGGCCTGGTAAGACGATTCTGCTGCCAGCTGTTAAAACTGGGCAGAAGAGCTATTTGCAGGAGGGGTAACAGCTCCCAATTCAACAAGGGATTCTTCAGTCCTGGGTGTGAAGCTGGAGGTCATTGGGATTCAAGTACAGTGACTCACTTTGTGGACCTTTCCAAGGTTCACAGAGCTATATAGGGTCAGAGACAAAAGCTGTCACTCGCAGGACCCACAGCTACCTGCCTAGCAGGTAAAGGCAACCACGCACACTGAGGAGAGGAAAGGGATACCACAGTGTCAGAATTGGGAACTGAGCTGGAAGGCCACATACCCTGTGTCTCAGCAATGTGGACTCCAATTATCTCTGGGCTGGCCAGGCTGCGCTCCTGGTGAACATTGTTCCCTGGCTGGGTTGTAATCTTCAACTACAAGTAAAGGGTAAGAACCACAAAGACTGTGTGACATCTGATCCTTCCTGCATCCTCCTGCACCACTACCCTCATCTCCTTCTCCTCTACACTATACACCATCCCATTCATCCCTCTACACCTTCCAAGGGATCTCTGCCCCAGCTGGAGAGGGCCTACCACCTGGCTGCCCTATCATCCTCCCTTGGAAGCTTCCACATCAGCCCTTGGCCATCCTCTGTAAGTATCCCCTTTTACATGTCCGGTGAGGATCACAACCTCTGGGGATCGCCACTGTGATGTCCAAATCCGTTTAACCCCTGATGGTTGAGTACCCCAGCCCTTAAGGTACTGTCACATGCTGCAATTTTGCTAGCAATTTCACTGGCAATTTGCTGGTTGCAGTGAAATCATGGACACATTGTTTTATTTTGTTGCCGTGTACAAATGGAACAATGTGTCCATGATTTCACTGCAACCAGCAAATTGCCAGTGAAATTGCTAGCAAAATTGCAGCATGTGACAGTACCTTTACAGCTAGTGACAAGTACAGCAGGCATGAGGATGTACTACATCATGCTAGCTGTGTCTCAGGACACAGTGCAGAGAGGAGTTTTGGGGAAATGTGTTAAGGTGAGGCCAGGACTGGTAGCTCTGTACCTAGTTGAGTCCCTCTTGTTACTGAGCATACTCTGGCTCTCCAGCAGGTCACTAGTCACCCTTCACTGGCAATGAGGGGTGGGGTTTCACCTCTGAGGGTGGAGCTTGCCTGTGTATTCGCTCAGTCCGGGAATTGCATTTCAGGAGATTTACTCCTAGTGTCGCTGGGAGGCAGGATGCTGATGTTCCCAGCAATTATGCTGTTCAGGGGCCCCAGGAGGTTGGGTCCCCTGATGTTACATTTTGCTTGAGCGTATGGGATATCATGCCTACTGGAGCAGTCAGTTGGTGAGAGGTTCCCACCATTTCTCTCCTCCCCTCCTCCAGTGTCTCTATGGTCTGGGGAGAAGATTGAGCATTGCCCAGGCATAGTCAGGTGACTGCTGGAAGACAAATTTAAAGCCTGCCATTTCCTCTGGTCTTTTCTGATTATTTTCAGTTCCACTGGGTGGTTAAGGTCAGTGCTTCTGACACACTCCATTTTCTGGCTTGCAGTGAGTCACCTGTCACCCTTCTTTGGCTATGAGGGGTGTGGTGTTACCTCCGGGGGGGGGCGCTGATTTTGCAGGGTTGCTTTCTTAGTCCGGGAATTGCATTCCAGTAAATTCACTCCTAGTGTTGCTGGGAGGAGGGGCGCTGCTGCTTCCAGCGATTATGCTGTTCAGGGGCCCTTGGCTGCTGGGTCCTCTGGTTTTAGCTCTTGCCAGTTTGCCAGTGGGTACAGGACACCATGCCTCCCGGGTAGTTAGTTGGTGGAATGTTCCCTTCATTCCTCTCTCCTCCCCTCCTCCGATGTCTTGTGGTCTGGGGGTGGAGATTGGGTGTTGACCCAGCTAGGTCAGGTGAATGCTGGGAGGCAGGTCTAAAGCTTGTCTTAACTGATTATTTTCAGTTCTGTTGGGTAGTTAAGGTCAGTGCTTCTTTGCTTCTGAGGTGGTTCATGCCTTGGTGTCTAGTCTTAGTTAATCATTGTTTCTCGTAGTTATTGTGCTTTCCATTGTGTATTTGGTTCTGGTGTGTTTGACCTGTCTGCTGCTTGTGTGTTCTGTCACCAGCTACCATGCTGCTTGCGACCTGGGAAGGGCTCTGCTAAAGTCCCCCCTTGCCAGGACCAGGTGGAAGCAGGTGAACAGTAGAGATGAGTGAACCTTTTGAAGTTCAGGTTCAGTTCGGTTCACCAAACGACAAGAAGTTTGACAAAAAGTTCAGCGAACAGTTCAATAAACCTACTGAAACCACTGGTTTTATTGGGAGGCAAAACCAAAGGCTTAGAAAACACCATCAGGGGTCCCAAAAGCTGCCAAAACATCTCAAATTAGGGGCAGGTACCAGGAAAAGTGCCATCCATTCCCCAGAGTAAATTTTATATTCTGGTGTATAATGGATGCATGGGACAAGGCCTGGACCAGCATTTCAAGATGCAATATTTATCAGGAACAAGAAGATGAGTGACAGGTGAAGGCATGATGCTTAGAGAGCCCTGCAGGAAACACACCACTAAAGAAAAGTCTCCACATTTGAAAAAATTAGGGCCAGACACAACAAAAGTGGCATCAATTGAACCAGAATAAAAATTGTATAATGGTGCAGCGTGCATGCATGACACAGGGTCTGGAATAGAGCCTGGCCTAGCATTTAAAGGTTAAACATTGATCAAGAAAAGGGGCATGAGGGACATGTGTAGGATCGTCAGGCCGGGGGCAACACTCAAGTGCCACAAATCTCAGTGACATAGAATATTAAGTAATTATTCAGCTGGGTCAATATTTTAGAATCTGAGAGTCCCCATTGGTTGATATCCATTATGTATGACAACGGACAAGATAAAGATTACCAGCACAAATCAGGACTACAAGATCCCAGGTAACTTCAGCTGCATCACAGCCAATGTGGAATATTTAATTATATGTACAAAAAATGTGTAAGTGGGAACCTGTATGTTGGGAAGATGGGACACCAACTCAGAACTATGATGAATTCTCATCACCACACAATAAAAAAAGGACAGATCTGCCTGTGCGTAAACATTTCTGTAGCCCTGATCACTCCATAATGGATATGAAAATAGTAGTCTTGAAAGGTAACTTCAAAGTAACTTCAAATCTTAAAGAATCAGAAAAGTCTGGGAATATAAATTTATGTTGACCTTTCAAAAATATTAAAATCTGACCTGTTGACCTTTCAGAATACATGGATTTTTACATCAATTGAGGAAACTTCAAATCTTGGACCACTAATGAAAGGACAATAAGCTATCACACATGTTATCTCTTAAATATGGCATTTACTGCCCAGATGCTCTTTATCTTCTATCTCCCAATACTGACTACTATGTTCTGCTTTTTCAACGCTGTATATGTGTATTTATGTGTGTGTTAAGAATGTGTCATTACTAAGCCTGCAGAAGAGACTTAAGCTGTCTCGACAGCTTGCTATTGTTTACCATCTTTTCCAATTAAAAGGTATCAACCACTGAGGACTCTAAGATTTTAATATATTTTTCTATCTACTGGCTAACACTGTACAAACATTTTTTACCTTGTCAGCTGGGTCAGTGACATGTGTAGGCCTAGTGAGCCCTCATACGTCATGCAACAGCTCCAATAGATTTTATGCTGCATCACACTCAGGTGCCACACATATCAGTTTCATGGAATATTACAGAAAGAATTATGCAGCTGGATCAGTGACATGTGTAGACCTAGTGGGCTGGAAATTCAAGCCACTCCTCCATTTTTGAAGCCAAAAATGTAAAAGCGTCCAAACTCCCCGTAATGACATGGATATTGAGCTCTAAATACTCCTACACCATCCTCTCCTGTTGTTCATTATTTGTCAGACTTGTACTCAGTTCTTCCTGTGGATATGCTGGTTTAAAAAATTGGTCCAATCACTCCCCAAAATTGCTTCTGACAGTTAAACTGCTGTGGCTAAAGTTTCTGCACTGACGACTCGACGTTCCCAGGGTTGAAAGTGTAGATCTGCAATGTATACTGTGTCCATCACTGCTGTGTTGGGGAAAACCAGCCCTAAGATTGTCTAGAAGCACTTCTTGTTACTGCAGAATGCATGTGTGCCTGTTAATGGTGGGAAGTATCTGGTTAAATTTACTCTTGTACAGCTGATCCAAAAGTGTGGCAAAACAGTAATTATCGCTAGTTTGAATCCTAACAATACGAGCATCATGTTGCAGCAAAAAGACACTCATGTGTTTGACGCATCCATGAGACTTGTGTTGGTGTCGGGGTAACAATCTAACTTCCTTCCTCTGTCTTCTCCTGTCAATCTCAGGCAACAGAAAGGGCAATCATTTTTTCTTCATCTTCTGGCTATTCTGTGTCCATCACCCCTTCATCCTTCTCCTCCTCCAGATTTTATAAAGCTTTCTCCAGCATGCAGATGACCACAATAGTGATGATGATGATGGCATTGTCAGTACTAGCCATCTTAGTAGCCATTTCAAAACTGTGCAGAAGGGTTGTAGAGGTCCTTGATATGTGCCCACTTTGAAAGCATCATTTGCACCACATTTAGCCAAGGCTAATCGCTGCTGCCACAGTCGCCGGAATATGTGCAAAGTGGAATTCCACCATGTCAGTACATCACATATCAACCAGATAACCGGTTGTCCAAAAGGCATCTGTAGCGATGCTAGTCAATGAGCAGATGGGTGTAAATAGTGGAAGTGAGCGTACAGCAACCGTGCCTTCTACAGCAGCTCATCCAGGCTGGGATAGTGACATAAGAATTGCTGTACAACCAGTTTGAGGACATGAGCCATGCAAGGCACATGTCTAAGTTGGCCCCAGTGTAGGGCCACCACTAGGTTCGCACTGTTATTGCACATAGCCTTCCATGGCTCCAGGTTCAGTGGAGAGAACCATTGGTCAAACTTGGCTTGCATAACTGTCCACAACTCTTCAGCTGTATGACTGACATCTCCAAGGCATTTTAATTTCAACACTTTCTGATGGCGGAGAGCCCTGGCAGCACAGTATGGAGGTGGGGGATTCTCTCTGGACTGTTGGAACATTAAAGCTGGAGGCTCTAGAGGAGGTGAAGGAGACAGAAGCAGTGAATGAAGTGGTAGATACTGAGGTTTGTCATAAAAGCTTGGGGATTTCAAGACTTAAAGAGTAGCACCTTCCCTGTATGGCTCCGCAGGCACCAAAGTCACCCAGTGCCCAGTAAGCGAGATGTAATGTCCCTGGCCATGTTTTATTAGTCAGGTGTCAGAGGTAATATGCATCATATCACTCACAGTTTCTCAAGGTATGAATGATGTTGTCTGCAACATACTGGTGTAGTGTAGGCACTTCTTAGAGAAGTAATGGTGACTGGGCAACTAATACTGGGGAACTGCAACTGCCATCAGCTTTTGGAAACCCGCTATATCCACTAGCATTTCCGTAGCCAACAAATTGAAGATGGTGAAGTTCAAGCTCTTTGCTTTGGGATGCGTAGGGAGAAATAACCTTTTACATGACCTGAACTACAGGACTGAGGGCTATCTGCTGTGATAAGACAGGATGGGGTGTACTGGACAAACTGCTGGATTGTGAGGGAGGTCCAGAGATGTTATGATGAGTTGACAATGAAGTGGTGTGCTTGGTGTCTCAGATCAGACAAAATCAGCAGGAGAGTCGACTTCCGTAGCAGCTGACGGTCTCTCACTCACTCTGACTGTGTGACAACATTCGGTGAGGCCTGCTATGTCTCATTTTGGTGCACTAAGTTTTCTAGAGTAACAGATATTGCTGGGCCGTGTGCTAGTTCATGCATGTAGTAGCCAAATTGTTGGGGGGGGGGTTTGCCTCTACCTAACTTTTCTTTACAAACTTGGTAAATAATTTGAGCTGGGTCATCCTTTGCCGTCTCAAAAAAGGCCAGGCTAGACAACCCTGGCTTCCCCTGAGAAATGTAAACCCGTGACTGCTGCTTTCCAGAGCCAGAGTTGTGGCTGAGGATGCAGTGCTTGTCGGGGTTGCAGCACTTAGTCTCTGTGTGGGAAGACACAACCAAGCTTCCTCGTCTTCCTCCTGCACCTCCTCTAATTAACTACTTAGTTGCGTGACTCTGTGTTGATATGCAAGGGGTATCTCGAATCCTATCCTCATGCTCTCTGTTGTCCCGCTGCTTGCCCTGGGAGGCACCCTCATTCTCTTCCTGCCCAGAATGCCCTATATAGTGCGGGTGCTCCTCAGGTATCCTAATCTCATCATCATCACCACCTCCACCCCTGAGGGTTAACGTCTGATGATGAGGGTCAAGATTCGGCATGGGCCCTACTTCATCTATCCGAGAATCCAAGTCCAAAACATTATGGGCATAAGTGCACATGCTTTCCTCCTCTGGAGTTTGTGCATCTTTTGAACAGACCTCTGATGTCCATGGACTAGAACAGGTGAACATTTCTACAGAATCGCTCAAATGTTTAACACCAAAGTCAGTTGTGCAGTTGGAGACTTGTGACAAGGGGGGAAACAGGCAATTGGGGCGTCACGTCTGAAGACTGTACTGTGTGTGATGTTGAGGTGGGGGAAGAGGAATAGAAGCCACTTGATGCAGAGCTTGCTATAAATTGTAGCAAAACCTCTAACTTTGCTTCATCCAAAACTTGTATCACCCTGCTGCTGCCAAAAGAAGGAAATGGAGTAGCCCATCCAGTACCAAAATTTGTCACATGGTTTGGATATGATGAACTGGTGTTTGGTCAGTAAAGCTTTCAGTAATATTAGCAATAGCACCTACCCTATGTACACATCGAATACCAAGCCTATTTCCCCTTACACCACACTTAATCCCCTTCCTCTTTCCACCACAAACTCAGGATTTCCCACTCATGTTTAATGCACACAAAGGTTATTTGACAACAGACCGAGATTTGGCAATGAGTTTTTTGAGGCCAATAAAAGCCTGTTAGATATTTGGCAATGACTTGTTTGAGGGAAAAAGTATTTTACAGCAAAAACAAAGTTTTAGCATTGACTTATTTAGGGCTAAAAATAAGTATTTTAGGTGGAAACACAAATATTTGGCAATGACTTGCTTGAGGCCAGTAAAAGCCTTTTTAGGGGAAAAAAAAAGATTTGGCAATCACTTGTTTGAGGCAAAAATAAATTGTTAAGGAAAATACAAATATTTGGCAATCACTTGTTTGAGACCAAAAAAAGCATTTTAGTGGAAATGCAAATATTTGGCAATCACTTGTTTGAGGCCACCCAAGTATTCCGGTTGCCACAGTGGCATTGCCTCCCTCACAGGGGGTGATATCATGCCTGGAAGCACGAAGGGGTCCCCTTGTCAGGCAACACCAGCATCCAACACTTGAAAATCCGCCCTTTAAGGGGAGGTACCGGCTTGTACTCCCATCTCATTATCAATGTGTCAAGTTAATGTTACAGGGGATGAAGGAGGCTGGGGTGATCAGAGATAGTTGTAGCCCCTGGGCAGCTCCATTATACCTCATTAAGAAAAAAGATGGCACGATGAGGATGTGTGTTGACTACAGGCAGATTAACTGCATTACACATAAGGACGCCTACCTATTATATAGAATTAAGGAATCATTAGCTGCATTAAGATTTGCTAACTATTTCACCACTTTAGATCTCACCAGTGGGTGTTGGCAGAGGCGGACAGAGAGAAGACCGAGTTTACAACACCAATGGGCCTCTGCGAGTTGAACTGCATGCCATTCAGGCTCTGCAACAGGCCGGGAACATTCCAGCAGTTAATGGAGTGCTGCCTAGGACATAAAAACTTTGAAACTGTCTTGTTATACCTGGACGACGTCATCATCTACTCCAAGATGTACGAAAACCACCTGGAGCACCTGGCTGAGGTGTTTGAGGCGTTGTCAAGCTTTCGCCTGAAAGTAAAGCTGTCTAAGTGCCACCTGTTGAAGGTGTGGCACCAGACCTGGATAAAGTCACCGTGATCAGGAACTGGCCAAGACCCTCCATTAACAAGGAAGTGTGACAGTTCCTCAGGCTAGTAGGCTACTACTGGAAATTCATAAAGTGCTTCACCAAGATAGCAGCTCCTCTACAGGGCCTCTTAGTGGGCCAGTCCAAGAATGCCAAAGACCCGAGTTCTCTGTTCGAGTGGAGTAAAAGAGAAGAAGAATCCTTCACCCAGTTGAAGATGGCTTTTACGGGAGACGAAGTCTTGGCCTACCCTGACTATGGCCAACCCTTTATACTATATACAGACGCCAGCAATGTGGGATTGGGAGCTGTGTTATCACAAGTGCAGAAGGGCAGAGAAAGAGAGATTGCCAATGCCAGCACGAAGCTTCGTTCCCGGAAATGAACCCCGACAACTATAGTTCCTTTAAGCTGGATTTTCTCGCCATAGCTTGGGCGGTAACGGAGCGTTTTAAGCACTACCTGGCTTCAGCGAAGTTTACCATTTTTACAGACAACAACCTTGAAATGGCGAAGCTAAGTGCACAGGAGCAGCGATGACTGGCCTGGCTATCTAATTATGAGTTTACCATCAAGTACCGAGCGGGGCATAAGAACCCCAACACGAATGTGTTTTCCAGGATGCCCAATTAGCCAGAAGTGGAAGAAGACCCGAAAGAGCTGGAGGAAATAGAGCTACCGGCTTTCCATCGTCACGGGGTGACCCAGTGCTTCCACTGCGTGAGGAACAAGTGCTATGCCACGCAAGAGGCCACGTTTAACCCACTGCCCTACCATGGATGGGCAGACACGCAAGATAGTGACTCAGTCGTTTGCCCAGTAAAGGAGTCGCTGACACAAGCTGACTCGTACCCTGGTCCAAATGGTCCACAGGAAACCCAGCAGTTGTGGAAAGAGAAGGGTAAATTGTTCATCTATGAGAGGAAGCTGTGTCAGAGAAGGGTCAATTCTCGAACCCATGAACTTATTTGGCAAATAGTGGTTTCGAAGAGGGATGCCTCGATGGTCGTAGAAGCATACCATGATGGAGCAGTGCACATTGGGTGGATGAAGCTGTAAGTCCTGGTACGTGAACAGATTTACTGTGTTGGCATGAGGAAAGCGATCCAGAGATGGTGTCGCGAATGTGTTCCATGCAACTTGAGGCGGAAAGATCCTGTTAGCCAATGGGCTCCCCTACAGCCCATAGTCACCAATCAAACACTTTAACTGGTAGCCTTGGACCATGTGAAGCTAACCCCGAGTCAGTCATGCTATGTCTACACCCTCACCATAATAGACCATTACTCCTGGTTCCTGGTAGTCATGCCAGTGAAGGATCAAATGGCTAAGATAGCAGCCAGAGCGTTTCAACAACACTTTTCTTGACCGCAGGGTTACCCTGAATGAGTGCTTACCGACCAAGGCCCAGCCTTTGAAGCAGAAGTGTTCCAGGAATTCTGTAACCTGTACGGCTGCAAGAGAATCAGGACGACGCCGTACCATCCGCAGACCAATGGGTTGTGTGAGAAAATGAATCAGGTAGTAATAGAACTGCTGAAGACCCTGCCTCTTGAAAAGCGAAACCTGTGGCC
>JARQOC010000003.1:240178444-240238216 GCA_033576535.1 Allobates femoralis
AGTTCAGTAAAAAGTTCAAAATAGTAAATGTAAATAAGTTTAATTTTATACAACTGTCAAGTGTACCATACCTACAGAGACTACTGTAAGAACTTTTTAAGTAATCGTGGATGTACATAGTTATTTATGGACAAATGGACTATAGGACTAGGTGTAGTCAGGACAATATTGTACATAAGTTAATTGTTGGCCTAGAAAATAAGCCGCTAGTATGGCCAAAAACCAGGCCCATCGACAGAGTGCCCTGTAGCCACGCCCAGGGATGACACATGAAGTGGGTTGGGGCGGTTCCCACCGATCAAACTCCAGGAACCTGAAGAGAGACAATTCTTGGATAAGCGCCGCAAAGACTGCTTTCCTATTTGGTTATTTTTTTATAATTTTTGCATTTCTGAGACTTTGTAAATTTTTGATAATGTAAGTTGTTATTGTTATTAATTATTTTACTTTTCTTTATGTTTCGTCAGTCTGGGAGTACTGAATTTCACTAGGGGGAAATGTGGCACCCCAGGAGTTCGGTTGCCACAGTGGCATTGACTCCCTCACAGGGGGTGATGTCATGCCTGGAAGCAAGAAGACGTCCTCTTGTCAGGTAATACCAGCATCAAACACTTGTCCTAACTCCAGACCAGAAGGGGGAACGCTGAACCCAGTTTTAGGGGAGCTTTTCTATAAATTCTGGTACGGAGGCCGTGTTAGGCACACAGTCTGAGTCAGAGAAGATCCTGGTCGAATACCATGGGTGGTGTCACGACCAAATTCTGTATAAATATCCCTAATGTTACGATACAGTCAAGGCCACGGAGCCGGGTCACAGCCCTGTGACTTTCCCAGAGAACTGCCCGATCCAGTTCCAAGTACCCCACAGCCCTGGGGGGCATGTCACTTATATGCAAAAAATGCAGCTTTGGCAACACACACAGATTTGGTAATCATAGTTGTTGGAATATGTTAAATGCAACAACTCCAATCCTGTATGTGTAAGTGTTGTATTGCTAGGTTTGTGTATTGTCAGTAAAGTTAGTTTAAAGAAAAAGAGAACACTCCCAGAGGCTCACACACAGGAAATACCATGTGACTGAACAAGTTTCTTGTGTCTGTGCATGTGAAGACCAGCACAGCAGCTTGCTGATGCTGTAAAGGGACATTTAAGATGTATATTCCTGTTTCCACAAAGCCCTTCACATCTGTACCTGTTTGCTGCTAATTAAACCTAAGTTCTGTTGTCAACACACTTTCAGTGTATCCTGAAAGATCCGCTGCCAACAGGTTATGGGCCCAGCGTGATACAGAACTCCAGCGTGATACAGAACCCCAGGAGTGACACAGAGCACAGAGTCACACCGAAGATTAATACTGCAACAGAAGCAAAAGCAGCAGAGCAATAGAGAGGATGTCCACAAGCAGGGATCACTGCAAGTTCTCAGTACAAAGTCTCACCAATCAGAATTATCAGTCCTGGAAATTCAAGGTGAACATGCTGCTCATAGGAGAAGGTATGTGGAAATATACACAGGAACAAGTGCCTCATCCATTACCAGATGACTGGATACAGAAGGATCAGAAAGCAAAAAGCACTATCTCCCTCAGTGTAGATGATGATCAGATTGTGCATATATGCAAGTGTGCAACTGCAAAGGAGATGTGGGATGAGTTACAGAAAGTGCATGAAAGATCAAATCTTAGCAATAAGGTTTATCTCATGAGAAATCTGTACGGCCCTTTTCACATCTAATGCAGGGCTGCGTTTTGGTTCATTTGCCTTTCTATGCGTTTTTACAGCTAAAAACACACCATAACACATGCGTTTTTGGCCCCATTGATTTTAATGGAAACGCATGTAAAAACGCATGCAAAAACGCATGTGCATTTTCAAAAAACGCAAAACGCATGGGTTTTTGAAAAAGCAGACCAAAACGTTGCCTGTGACTATTCTGCCACCGATATATGTGGGTGAGATGTGTCTGAGGGATGTGATCACGATCTCTATATAAACAATGGCGGATAGCGTTACTCACTAATCGGTGCTCCTAGGTCTTATCAGCTACGTGGATGTCCAGAAGGATGATGCAGTGATAAGTTAACAGTCTTTATTTACAATACCTTGAAGAGATGAGATGTCAGGGAAGATGGAGGAATGAATATGAGGTAGGAGTTAGCACAGTAGATTAGAGCTGTTATAGATGCACCAGATTACAGGTAACAAGAGAATCCTTCCTTCAGTCCTGAAGCATGAGGTTCCAAGAATGGTGAAGAAAGACAAAGCAGGAAGAGAAGCATCCAGATAGGAAGAGTTACAGACAGAAAAGAATTATGGGAAAGTAATAACATACAGTGTAATGCAACAATGACCAGTAGATGGCAGCAAAGGATCGCAGATGCATAGATAATACAATTAAAGCATAACATTACAAATGTCCATGTATGGCTGAAAGTCAATAGATAAACGGGTGCAGCACACTCCCCGTCTGAAATCGTTGGATTTCACTATATGAAAGTCAATAGATAAACGGGTGCAGCACAGTGATATTTTGGTCTGTGCTTGCATTTTTGAAAACGCACATGTGTTTTTGCATGCGTTTTTACATGTGTTTCTATTAAAATCAATGGGGCCAAAAACGCATGCGTTTTGATGCGTTTTTAGCGGTAAAAATGCATAGAAACGCAAATGAACCAAAACGCTCCCCTGCATTAGATGTGCAACAAGCCTACCAGTCTAAGCTAAGTGATGGCCAAATATGCAGGACAATATAAGAAACCCTCGAAAGATTGTGGAGCGTCTCAGGGGTATTGGAGAAGAAATTAATACTTTAATGTTGCAGCACTACTGTTAAGTGGTCTTCCAGAAAATTATGACACACTTGTCACTGCATTGGATGCACAGCCAGATGATGAGCTCACACTAGATGTCAAAGGCAAGCTTGCCGATGAATTCAGGGGAAAAATGCATAATGTAAGCAGCAGTAATGAATCTAAAGCAGAGACAGCATTAAAGACACAGGACTTTCCTAAATATAAGAGCAATTTAAGGGAAACTTGGGAATGTTTTGTCTGTAAAAAGCCTGGCCACCTTAAAGCAGACTACAGAGTTTGGAAAGCAAAAATGAGTCAGCTTAAAAAGCAGAACAGTGATCAAAATGTGAAAACAGCTATAAAAGAAAAATCTGCATGTGTTGAAGCTGCATTTAATACCAGTACAGGCTCATCTGCAAAGTATATATGGTGTATAGACTCAGGTGCTAGTAGCCATATGACAAATGATAAGGACCTCTTCACTGACCTTGATGAAAGCAAGTCAGAAAAGGTCATTAGCTAATGGTAAATATATGACAGACTAGTGATGGGCGAGTCCTAAATTACTCGGAATTGCTTGACTCTAGCGAGTCCGAGCCCGGGACTCGCTACTCGTTGCGAGTCTTGAGAGTTCAATGTTAATTAATGGGGAAGCGAGTAATAGCGAGTAGTGTGCGATTTACAAATCGCAGATGTGTCTCGGAAGCTTCAGCCTGAAGCAATCCTAGTTTTGTCAGAGACTCTGACAAAACTAGGATTGCCATTGATTTGCATTGGACTCGTTTACTGTGCAAGTAATCGCTGGGAAACTCGCACAGATAAGAGTCCGGCTGTCTGTTCTGTGTGCTGGCTTCCGCAGCTCCAGGGTCCTAGAGCCTGCCTGCTGCCTGATGTAGCAGAGCTGAGATTGTTCTCAGTCTGCTCATTCCCTGTGCATAGACATCTATATCTATGCAAAGGGATGTAGCAGAGAGGACATAGCGTTTTGGACTGCGTCGGACGGAAGAGGATTTTTTTAATTAAAGATGGAGTCCCTAATGGCTTTTTTTTTTATTTCTAATAAAAAATTTTCTCTGTGTTGTGTTTTTTTTAAAACAATTTAATAGAAATTCATGGCGGTCATGTCTAATATTGGCGTGACCGCCATAAATTTCGGGCTTAGGGCCAGCTGATAATACAAAGCTGGCCCTAACCTCTTTATTACCCAGCGTGCCACCGCCACCAGGGCCGCTCGAAGAGCGGGGTTCAGCGCCAGAGGATGGCGCTTCAATGAACGCGACATCTTCTGGGGCGGCTGCGGGCTGCAATTTGCAGCGGGGGGTGCCCAGAAAGCTTGGGCATCCCTGCGCTGCGGATTCCAGCCCCCAGCTGCTTAGCTGTACCTGGCTAGACATAGAAATTGCGCGGAGCCCCACGCATTTTTTTTTTATTATTTCATGAAATTCATGAAATAATAAAAAAAAAGGGCTCCCCTATATTCTTGTGTCTGGCCAGGTACAAATAGGCACCTGGGGGTTGGGGGCAGCCCATCGCTGCCTGCTGGATCCGGCTGGTTCCAGAAATACGGCGAAGCCCATGTAATTTTTTTTCTGAAAAATCAATAAAACAATCCTAAAAAAGGGACTGCATCTTTATTAACCCCTTGCCCATGGTCCAGGGGTTAATAAAGATGCAGTCCCTTTTATTTACATTGTTTTATGGATTTGTCAGAAAAAGATTTCGCCTGAGCTTCGCCGTATTTCTGGAACCAGCCATATCCAGCAGGCAGCGACGGGCTGCCCCAACCCCCAGGCGCAATTTCTATGTCTAGCCAGGTACAGCTAAGCAGCTGGGGGCTGGAATCCGCAGCGCAGGGAGGCCCAAGCTTTTTGGGCACCCCCCGCTGCAAATTGCAGCCCGCAGCCGCCCCAGAAGATGGCGCGTTCATTGAAGCGCCATCCTCTGGCGCTGAACCCCGCTCTTCCAGCGGCCCTGGTGGCGGTGGCACGCAGGGTAATAAAGGGGTTAATACCAGCTTTGTTATACAAGCTGGTATTAAGCCCGAGATTCTTAATGTCAGGCCACGTTTGACCCAGCCACTAAGAATCTCCAATAAAGGGTTAAAAAAACACAACACAGAGAAAAAATTTTATTAGAAATAAAAAAAAAAGCCATTAGGGACTCCATCTTTAATTAAAAAAATCCTCTTCCGTCCGACGTAGTCCAAAACGCGATGTCCTCTCTGCTACATCCCCTGTGCATAGATATAGATGTCTATGCACAGGGATGAGCAGACTGAGAACAATCACAGCTCTGCTACATCATCTCTGTGAGCAGGCGGGCTCTAGGACCCTAGAGCTGCGGCAGCCTGTACAGAGCAGACAGCTGGACTCGGCTCGCAAAGTAACAACAGTTACTTTGCGAGTTTCCCTGTGATTACTTGAACAGTAATCAGACCAATGCAAGTCAAAGGCAATCCTAGTTTTGTCAGAGTCTCTGACAAAACTAGGATTGCCATTGATTTGCATTGGACTCGTTGCTGTGCGAGTAATCGCTGGGAAACTCGCAGAGTACCGAGTCCTGCGAGTCCCTTACTACTCGCCGAGTAACGAGTCCTAGCAGTAGACTCGCCCATCCCTAGTTTAGAGGCAAGTGGGTGGAACTTAGGTCAGGTGACAGACCAGGTACAAAAGGAGGAACAGTAGGTGGAGTGAGTTAGTAGGCCAGAGTGAGCCGAGTAGCAAAGACAAGAGCAGAAAGAAAGTGACACTTTCCTGAGGGTCTGGGCTCCCTAGAGGTGCAGAATCCTGCAAGACACCGTTCCCTGGAGATAAAGCCCGCTCCATAGCCTGCAGCCAAAAGGAAAGGCAAGACAGAGACCGGACCAGGGCAGCTGGGTCCGAGGAGCACGGCAGCGTTGACCGACTACAGGCAGGACTGACTTCCCCGATGTACCCAGGTAGTTACACGGTTTGGAGAGAGTCAGGCAATCTCTTGCAAGACAGGGACACCCAAGGCTAGGCTGGGACCAGAGTGTCGGCTCTGAGGGGGACCGCAGCTATTCCCTGAATCCGAGTAACGAGTCCTAGCGAGTAGATTCGCCCATCCCTAGCACAGACGTCTTGGGCACAGAGACCCAGAAGCAGTAAGGAAGCTAGATCAACTAGCAAATGGTGTTTAAATCAAGCCAAGCATTGTAGTCAATTGATGAACTGCACTAGCTGTCTTAAAGGGAAAATATCCAGAAAATCCTTTCCTAAAGTAAGCGCACCACTAGATCTGCACAGCCATTGGATTTGATACACACAGATGTTTGCGGTCCAATGAGTGTTCAAACTCCAAGCAAGAAGAGATATTTTCTCACATTTATTGATGACTACTCCAGATATACAGCCGCCTATCTGCTTCACAGTAAAGACGAAGTTCCACAGAAACTTGAAGAATATCTTGCCGTAGTGTTCAACAAATCTGGAAGAATGCCAAAAGCCCTGCGTGCAGATAATGGGACTGAATATACAAGTGGTAAGGTGCAAACCATTTTGAAAAAGAATGGAATAGTGTTCCAGAGTACCATTCCAACCCAGAACAGAATGGCATTGCAGAGAGAAAGAACCGCACTTTCTGTGAAAGTGGAAGAAGTATGTTGTTTGAATATACCTACAACATATTGGGGAGAAGCCATCATGACAGCTTGCTATCTTCAAAACAGACTGCCAGGTAAAGCCTCAAGTAAAACTTCATATGAGCTATGGAACTGTGAGAAGCCTAACCTAAAGTACCTCAGGATATTTGGAAGGAAAACGTTTGTGTATGTTCCCAAAGAAAAACGTTCCAAGTGGGAATCACATGCAAAGTAAGGAGTCCTGGTGGGCTATAGCGAAACTCAAAAACAGAATCCTGCACCAAGAGACCAACACAGTAACAATCAGCAGAGACATAGTGATTGATGAGAACTCTGTTTCGCTCAAATTTCATGAAGTTACACCAGTTATTCAAGAAAAGGAACAAGAAGAGTCTCAATCACCAAATCCAGACACTTAAAAAGAAAACAGTGAAGTCTGGATAAGCTCTGAAGCAAGCGAGGAAGAAGCAGAAGAGCAAAGTCAACCTACAGTCAGGAGATCAGAAAGACCAAATAAAGGTATCCCAGCTAGACACCTTTCTTATAGGATTAGAACGCTTCCTGAATCAGAGCCACAGTAATGGCAAGGAAAAAGAGCCCTCAGAAGCCAAAGAATCGTCAACACTCCAGCAATGAGAGTTACAGACAAGCAGTGGGGGCACTTCTGTATATAAGGACAACCTAGGATGTATTGGACTTGCCAGTAGTGAGAAGATCAGTGCAAGGACTAAGTACATCAATGTCAAGCATCACCACTTACGTGACTTAGTGGAACGTGATGTACTAAAGTTTGTCTGTCGTGAGTCTGACAAGATGTTAGCAGATGGTATGACAAAACCATTGCCAAGAGCCAAGTTTGAGGACTTCAGAACCGCAATGGGACTAATAGGATAAGTAGTTGTTGAGTGGGAGTGTTGGAATATGTTAAATGCAACAACTCCAATCCTGTATGTGTAAGTGTTGTATTGCTAGGATTGTGCATTGTCAGTAAAGTTAGTTTAAAGAAAAAAAGAGAACACTCCCAGAGGCTCACACACAGGACATTCCATGTGACTGTAACCAGTTTCCTGTGTCTGTGCATGTGAAGAGAACAAGTTTGAGGACTTCAGAACCGCAATGGGACTAATAGGATAAGTAGTTGTTGAGTGGGAGTGTTGGAATATGTTAAATGCAACAACTCCAATCCTGTATGTGTAAGTGTTGTATTGCTAGGATTGTGCATTGTCAGTAAAGTTAGTTTAAAGAAAAAAAGAGAACACTCCCAGAGGCTCACACACAGGACATTCCATGTGACTGTGACCAGTTTCCTGTGTCTGTGCATGTGAAGAGAAGCACAGCAGCTTGCTGATGCTGTAAAGGGGCATTTAAGATATATATTCCTGTTTCCTCAAAGCCCTTTACATTTGTACCTGTTTGTTGCTAATTAAAGCTAAGTTCTGTTGTCAACACGCTTTCAGTGTATCCTGAATGATCCGCTGCCAACACTTGTTCTCAGCAAAAAATGCCTATGTCCAGATGGACCCTCTCGTCCTCCTATTCTATCTAAAAAGCGATTGAGTAGCTAGCTATATTTTTGTGTAGCACAGATGGAACAGGACGAAGCCGCACAGAACAACAGCAGCAATGTTTCTGACCAATAAGCAATGTTTCTGACCAGTAACACTGAAAATAGCTATGACGGCAAATGGACGCTTCTTATATCCCGAGGGACATGTGACTTAGGCAGCCAATGACACAAGCCAGCCAATGACACAAGCCCTTGTGTCAACAACTTGTGGATGTTTTATGCGTTCTGATTGGCTGCTGGCCCAGAACATCTACGCAGAAAGTTCCAGGGAAAAAAATGGAGTCTGACAGTACTATGACCTCTACCCGCCCCCTCCCCTCATCATGCATGTCCCATCTTTTATCCTACACAGTCAGAAAGTAGAAGAAAAGCATTACTTAAATGCAGTAATGCTTTTTGTCATCTGATAGGTTACCGAACAAAGCCAAGTTTGCAGACTTTTTATCAAAATGGTCTGGTTCCCGATCCCAAATCAGAATCTGCAATGTTCATGCTGAATTTGAAACATATTTGTGGAAAGTTTGCTCATCTTTGGACAGCACTTCTTTTAAGGCTATGGTCAGATTAGGGTCAGCTTCCGTTTAAAACTTGGAATATGGATATGCTGGATACTGGATATGCACTATTCCTCAGCTCACAGGGAAGCGCTGCAAACCGCATTTCCTGTGCGCTCAGCAAAAGTGCATAGCCAGTCCTTCTGTGTCAAGCAGCCAGCTGCGCTGGGACACCGGTAACCATAGCGATATATAGGCAGCCTGAGCACAGCATTACAACACATTACCGCTATGCGCGCAGGCTAATTTTTAAATGGAAGCGTCAGCCAAAAGGCTGACGCAATTCTATCCCTAGCCTAGGAGGTTTGCAGGGAATCTATATTTCATAGCTGTTGCCTGCATCATTGAATACACAGTTTTTTAGCAGCCTGCATACTGTATTCGCAGATCACAACAGGCTCTCTCAGCATTGCATTAACTTCTCTTGTCACTTCACAGCATAGGAACTCTCGCATTGCACTTGGCCCAATGTTATGGCCCCTTTACACGCGGCAACATTTCTAGGGTGTCAACAGGTAACTTACTGGTTGCAGTGAAATCATGGAGAGATTATTCCATTTGTACACAGCAACAAGATAGAACCTTGTCTCCATGATTTCACTGCAACCAGTGAGATACCTGTTGACACCCTAGAAATGTTGCTGTGTGTAAAGGGGCCATTAGGCAATCAAGCAATTAAAGGTACCATCACACACCGCCATATCGCCAGCGAGATGGCTGGCAATTCCCACATTCGGCGATGTGGAAACCACATCGCATGTGCATAGTGGCGTGTGGCTGGGCGATTCTACGGCGAGAAATCGCTGGTGGAGCATCACCTGATTGCCCTGCACTGCAGTGAAATCAGGTGATATCCACCAGGCGATTTCAGCGCATCGTGCCGTGTGACGGGGCGATAGTGACGTACACAGCGATCCTGAAATAAATCCCATAGGCTTGGATGTTGTTTTTTTCGCGCCGCATCGGCGGCGATTGGTGGGTGATACTGCATTCCGATTGGCTGGCTGTGTCGAGGCACCTTGTTTGATGACCCGTGTGTTCACGCAAGTCTGACCAATGGGAGTGAAGTTCCGTCCACCAATCACAGTGATAGGGGCGTGGTGAAACCCACTCTAGCACGCCCCTATCAAAACAGTATGCCCACATTGCTGCTACGATTGTGGCGTGTGACGCGGCGATGTGTGAAGGGAAGATCGCTTCCGGTCTTCTGCAGGCGATTTCCGGAATGCAGGATCGCCAAAGATCACACACGAGATCGCTAAGTGTGACAGCTCCACAGCAGTGTGAAAAAAGTGCCCGAAACGTGCGCGCTAACGTCAAATCTCAAAGCGTCAAAATTGTCAAAATGGAAGCCATATCGCGGCATGTGACGTTACCTTAAGATACAGTCATATGAAAAAGTTTGGGCACCCCTCTTAATCTTACTCATTTTTATTTTTTTTTTAATTTAGGTTTTTGCAACAGCTATTTCAGTGTGATATATGTAATAACTGATGGACACAGTAATATTTCAGGATTGAAATGAGGTTTATTATACTAACCGAAAATGTGAAATATGCATTATTTCAAAATTTGACAGGTGCCAAAGTATGGGCACCTCAACAGAAAAGTGACATTAATATTTAGTAGATCCACCTTTTGCAAAAATAACAACCTCTAGTCGCTTCCTGTAGCTGTTAATGAGTTCCTGGTTCCTGGATGAAGGTATTTTTGACCATTCCTCTTTACAAAACAATTCCAGTTCAGTTAAGTTTGATGGTCGCCGAGCATGGACAGCCAGCTTCAAAACATCCCACAGATGTTCATTGATATTCAGGTCTGGGGACTGGGATGGCCATTCCAGAACATTGTAATTGTTCCTCTGCATGAATGCCTGAGCAGATTTGGAGCGGTCTTTTGGATCATTGTCTTGCTGAAAGATCCATCCCCGGCGTAACTTCAACTTTGACACAGATTCTTGAACATTATTCTCAAGAATCTGCTGATACTGAGTGGAATCCATGCGACCCTCAACCTTAACAAGATTCCCGGTGCCGTCATTGGCCACACAGCCCCAAAGCATGATGGACTCTCCCCCAAATTTGACAGTGGGTAGCAAGTGTTTTTCTTGGAATGCTGTGTTTTTGTGGCGCCATGCATAAGGCCTTGTATGACCAAACAACTCAATCTTTGTTTCATCAGTCCACAGGACCTTCTTCCAAAATGAAACTGGCTTGTCCAAATGTGCTTTTGAATACCTCAGGCGACTCTGTTTGTGGCGTGCATGCAAAAACGGCTTCTTTCGCATCACTCTCCCATACAGCTTCTCCTTATGCAGTGTGCGCTGTATTGTTGAACGATGCCATGTGACACCACCTGCAGCAAGACGATGCTGCAGGTCTTTGGAGGTGGTCTGTGGATTGTTCTTGACTGTTCTCACCATTCTTCTTCTCTGCCTTTCTGATATTTTTGTTGGCCTGCCACTTCTGGCCTTTACAAGAACTGTCCCTGTGGTCTTCCATTTCCTTACTATGTTCCTCACAGTGGAAACTGACAGGTTAAATCTATGAGAAAACTTTTTGTATCCTTCCCCTGAACAACTATGTTGAACAATCTTTTTTTTCAGATCATTTGAGAGCTGTTTTGAGGAGCCCATGATGCCACTCAGCAGAGAAAATGCAACTAGGAGAACAACTTGCAAGTGGACACCTGAAATAGCTTTTCTCATGATTGGATACACCGGGCTATGAAGTACAAAGCTCAATGTGCTTACCAAACCAATTTAGTGCTTCAGTACGTCAGCAAAAAGTAGTTAGGAGTATTCAAATCATTAAAATCAGAAGGGTGCCCATACTTTGGCACCTGTCAAATTTTGAAATAATGCATATTTCACATTTTTGGTTAGTACAATAAACCTCATTTCAAACCTGAAATATTACTGTGTCCATCAGTTATTACTTATATCACGCTGAAATAGCTGTTGCAAAAAAACAATTTTAAACATAAAAAAATGAGTAAGATTAAGAGGGGTGCCAAAACTTTTTCATATTACTGTATGCAAGATTTTCCTCAGCTCTATATGGGCTGAGGAAAAAATCACACATTGTGATGCATGCATACTGTTCTGTTTCCTCATAAGGCGATTAGAGATATGGATTGCTGATGGCGCTGTGAGATGTTCTTACCTCTGTATCTGTGGAGCCCACTGGGACGGGGTACTCGGTACCGGACTGGGGTATCACGGGGGTTATCACGGTGGTCCTTGGTCCGGACTGTGTCCCGAGCCCACAAGTAAAAAGGGGGGAGTATTTACAGGGGAGTTTGTCGTGACGCCACCCATGGGTTGTGGTCAGTGAGGGGACCACCGCTACAGCGTACTTCTGCCTTGAGAATGGATGGATGATGCTGCAGCAAGATGGATGAGCCCGCCGAGGGTCGGGCTGCTCCTGACAGTGTGTAAAGGTGGAATATAAAGTTGTGTTTGCAGGGAATCACACATGGGAGACTTAAGCAGGGTTCACCGGGTTTTACTTGCACATTCTTCAGTACAAACAGTTCCAACAGTTTCCAGTGCAGTTCTTTTACACCAATAACTCCATACACTCTCTCTGAACTTTCCTCTCATCTGTTCTTCCCTGTGGGCTGTATGGCGGCAACTCGGTCCCTTTATCTGGCTTCCCCCTGTGTGTGTGGGTAGCAAGCTTGGGTCCTATGGTGTTGCTGTGCCTCCAGCCCATGTGTTTGGAACTCTGACCTGGAATCAGAGTCCCCCGTCAGTTTGTCTGGGATTCAGGAAATAGCTGCGGTCCCCCTCAGAGCCGACACTCTGGTCCCAGCCTAGCCTTGGGTGTCCCTGTCTTGCAAGAGATTGCCTGACTCTCTCCAAACCGTGTAACTACCTGGGTACATCGGGAAGTCAGTCCTGCCTGTAGTCGGTCAACGCTGCCGTGCTCCTCGGACCCAGCTGCCCTGGTCCGGTCTCTGTCTTGCCTTTCCTTTTGGCTGCAGGCTATGGAGCGGGCTTTATCTCCAGGGAACGGTGTCTTGCAGGATTCTGCACCTCTAGGGAGCCCAAATCCTCAGGAAAGTGTCACTTTCTTTCTGCTCTTGTCTGTCACGCTGGGAGTGGGGAAGACACCCAGCGTAGGATAACGACGGGGGGGGGGAATCAGGAGTCCCTAATGCTAAGGGCACAAGAAGGAGACGGTGACCCCTAGACTTCCTAGAGCTGACCCTGTCTGCCCTAACGTCCCTATACAGTCTCCTCAACTGTCGCCGACCACGAACCTCGTCCCTCTCTGATCCTAGATCTATCCTATCTAAGGATCAGATGGAGAGGTTCACTAGACCCCTCCACTATCAACTAAAGACAAACACCAGGGAAGACAGACATTTGGGAAAAGGAAACACTTATCTGACAGCAGAACACAGCAACCTCCACAATCTCAGCTTCTGCTGGAGCAAGGATAAAGTGTGCACATGGAACTATCACCTGCACCTAGGAAGGGTAATGAACCTCCTTATAAAGGTGGAAGGAGTCTGCTGGGTCCTAGTGACCTACAACATTGGTGGATAAAACCAGACCGAGCGCAAGACCTCCACAGCCGTCTCCCCATAATAGAGAGATCTCATCACACCTTCTCTCCATCAACACAGAAGGTAAATGCCCCTGAAAGAGACGGACCATCCTCCACCATTATGGCTGATGGGCCAAACGCTGGGATCGTCTGCGCGTGGCCTCCACCCTGTCATCCGTGCCACCCGTGACAGTACCCCCCTCCTACGAGTGGCCCCCGGACACTCAGGACCAGGCTTATCCGGATGGGAACGGTGAAAAGCGCGGACCAGCCTTGCGGCGGACACCTCCGACGCCGGCACCCACATCCGCTCCTCAGGACCGTACCCCCTCCAGTGCACCAAATACTGAAGAGAACGGCGCAACATGCGAGAATCAACCACCCTCGAGATCTCGAATTCCAGATTCCCCGCCACACAGATGGGCTCAGGAGGCAAAGGAGATGGGTTAGACGACGGCACATACGGTTTGAGGAGCGACCTGTGAAACACATCGTGAATCTTAAGAGCAGGAGGCAACGCAAGACGAAACGCCACGGGATTGATAACGGCGGTTATCCTATAGGGGCCAATAAACCTGGGCCCCAACTTCCAAGAGGGCACCTTCAACTTCACATTCTTGGTAGACAACCACACGTAGTCATTCACACATAGGTCCGGACCTGGCGCACGCTTCCTGTCAGCCATACGTTTGTACCTGTCACCTAAGAGCTTCAAGCTACGCTGTACACCCCGCCAAACCGAGGAGAGGGACGAGGTAAAACGGTCCTCCTCCGGAACTCCGGAAGGACTCGTACCGCTAAAAGTACCAAACTGAGGATGAAACCCATATGCACCGAAGAACGGTGACTTGCCAGTGGACTCCTGAAGACGATTATTAAGGGCGAATTCGGCCAAGGGCAAATAATTTGCCCAAGTCTCCTGATGGTCAGAGACAAAACACCTCAGGTAAGTCTCCAAATTCTGATTCACACGTTCGGTTTGACCATTAGACTGAGGATGAAAAGCAGAAGAAAAGGACAACGTTATCCCCAAACGTGTACAAAAAGCCTTCCAAAACTTGGAGACGAACTGAGTACCCCGATCAGAAACCACATCGGAGGGAACCCCATGAAGTTTCACAATCTCACTTACGAACACCTGTGCCAGAGTCCGAGCATTAGGAAGTGCGGGCAGTGCCACAAAGCGAACCATCTTACTGAATCTATCTACTACTACCAGTACCACCGTCTTGCCCGCAGACGCCGGAAGATCGGTGATAAAATCCATTGACAAATGTGTCCATGGCCTCTCAGGAATAGACAATGGCACGAGAGACCCAGACGGACGGGTATGCGGAACCTTAGCACGTGCACACACACCACAGGCGGATACGAATTCCGCTACGTCCTTCCTCAACCCCGGCCACCAAAAGCGACGAGACAAGAGATCGAAAGTGGCCCTACCGCCCGGATGCCCCGCCAGTACAGAGTCGTGATGCTCTGACAGCACCCTGAGGCGCAAAGAGAACGGCACAAAAAGCCTCCCAGAAGGGCAGGAGGCAGGGGCGCCCCCCTGAACCTTCAACACCTCCCCCTCCAGATCAGGGCAAAGAGCAGAAACAACCACCCCCTCCTGCAAGATGGGGACGGGACTCTCATGAGTACTACCACCCGGAAAACTACGCGATAATGCATCCGCCTTCACATTCTGAACCCCCGGACGGTAGGTGACGGTAAAATTAAATCTCGTGAAAAACAAAGACCACCTGGCCTGCCGGGGATTGAGACGCCTGGCGGACTCAAGGTAAGACAGGTTCTTATGGTCGGTAATAACCGTGACGGGATGGACAGCCCCCTCCAGCCAGTGCCGCCATTCCTCAAAAGCTAACTTAATAGCCAACAGCTCCCTATTACCCACATCATAATTCCTCTCGGCCGAAGACAACTTCTTGGAGAAGAACGCACAGGGCACCCATCTCCCAGGCGAAGGGCCCTGCGACAACACAGCCCCCACCCTCACCTCAGACGCATCCACTTCCACAATGAAGGGCTGAGAAAGATCGGGCTGACAAAGAACAGGCGCGGAAGCAAAACAACGCTTCAGGGAGGAAAAAGCCTGGCGAGCAGAATCAGACCACTCAGAAAAATCCGTCCCCTTCCTAGTCATGTCCGTAAGAGGCGTCACCAGTACCGAATAGTTCTTAATAAATTTACGGTAAAAATTGGTAAACCCCAAAAAGCGTTGTAATGCCCGTAGATTGTCCGGCTGTTCCCAATCTAGCACCGCCCGGACCTTTTCCGGATCCATCCGGAAACCCAACGGTGACAAGAGGTACCCCAAAAAACGAACCTCCTGAACGGCGAAAACACATTTCTCGAGTTTAGCATACAGTTTGTTGTCCCGTAAGACCTGCAACACCTGTTTGACATGGGACTGATGCGTCTCCATATCGGGAGAATAGATCAAGATATCGTCCAAGTAAACAACTACAAATCTACCCACCAAATGATGGAAAATATCATTGACAAAATGTTGGAAAACCGCCGGGGCGTTAGTGAGCCCGAACGGCATTACGAGACTTTCAAAATGGCCGTCCGGGGTATTAAACGCAGTTTTCCATTCATCCCCCTCTCTGACCCTAATCAGGTTGTAGGCCCCCCTCAAATCCAACTTGGAGAACCATTTGGCACCCACAACCTGACTAAATAAATCAGGGATCAGAGGGAGGGGGTATGGATCACGGACAGTAATCCGATTCAATTCCCGAAAATCCAAACAAGGACGGAGGCCCCCATCTTTTTTTTTCACAAAAAAGAAACCAGCCGCAACCGGCGACGTGGAGGGCCTAATGTGTCCCGTCTCCAGACTTTCAGAAATGAAATCCTTCATTGCTTGTCTTTCGGGTCCAGATATAGTAAACATCCTAGCTTTGGGCAGTTTAGCTCCGGGAACGAGGTTGATAGGGCAATCATATGCCCGATGAGGGGGCAAGTCTCGGCACCCCTTCTCTGAGAACACATCCTCATACTCCGATAGGAATGGGGGCAGAGATTCAGCAGATACCACCGAAAGGGATGTAGCCAAACAATTCTCTGAACAAAAATCACTCCATTCCACAATGTCCCTGGACTGCCAATCCACTACGGGATTATGTTTAATCAACCATGGCAAGCCCAGGACAATGGGAGCGGGGAGACCGTCTAAGACATAGCAAGATAACGTCTCCTGATGTTGGGATCCAACCGTTAACTTAATGTTATGTACGATATGGGTGAGACTACCCTGAGCAAGAGGGGCTGAGTCGATGGCATAGATACGGATGGGGCGAGACAATAAACAGCGGTTAAGCCCATGAGCGTGTACAAAACGAGCATCCACCATGCAGATCCCCGCACCACTATCCACAAACACAGAAATGCCTTCCGTTTTGCTCTCTAGCGCCACCTCTGCACTCAGGAGAAAATGGGAAGTACAAACGGAGGATACACACACCTCCCGCTCGACCACCTCCACCCCCCCCATAGTCACATGAGGTCCCGGCACCCTAGTCCGTTTAGGAGCGTAGGGACAGGCCCCGATAAAATGGTCTCCTTTCCCACAGAAAAAACAGACCCCCTTCCCCCTGCCCCGGGAGGCACCGGAGGAGAGCCTCGAGGCCGCCGCTCCTCCAAGCTGCATAGGTTCCTCCCCCCTCGGGAGAAATGACTCGCCCTCCGAGTGACCACCCGGCAACAAGGAACCACCATGAGAAGGGCTCCCAGTTGCAGGAGGTCTACCCCTCCGCTCCTGGAGGCGTCTATCCATGTGAATAGCCAACGACATAGCTGCCTCCAGGGACGGGGGGGTCTCATACACTGCCAGGGCATCCTTCAGTCTTTCTGAAAGACCCTGGCAAAAATGACTCCTGAGAGCCGGATCGTTCCACTGTGTGTCCATAGCCCACCTGCGGAACTCAGAACAATATGATTCCGCCGACCGAGTCCCCTGGTGGAGATGGCGCATTTTGGATTCAGCCAAAGAGACACGGTCAGGGTCATCATATATGAGGCCTAAGGCGTCAAAAAATCCATCCACAGATTGGAGACAAGTAGAGTCCTGTGGCAGAGAGAAAGCCCAGGATTGGGGATCCCCCTGCAGCAATGATATAATAATTCCTACCCGCTGCTGCTCATCACCAGTGGAATACGGCTTAAGCCTAAAGTATAATTTACAGGCCTCTTTGAACACAGTAAATTTGTCTCTGCCTCCTGAAAACCTGTCAGGGAGGGCAACCTTAGGTTCCGGTCTGGCCGGACCCACTGCTTGATTCCCCAAGACACCATTTTGCGGTTGTGGTCCCTGCAGAGCCGACCGAAGGTCCGCAACCTCCAAAGACAAGGTCTGCAGCTGCTGGGCCAAAGCAGACACAGGATCCATAAGGAAAGGAAGGAAAATCAAATCCTCCCCTTCCTTCACTTACAGTTATGGCAGGTGATAATGTCACGCTGGGAGTGGGGAAGACACCCAGCGTAGGATAACGACGGGGGGGGGGGGAATCAGGAGTCCCTAATGCTAAGGGCACAAGAAGGAGACGGTGACCCCTAGACTTCCTAGAGCTGACCCTGTCTGCCCTAACGTCCCTATACAGTCTCCTCAACTGTCGCCGACCACGAACCTCGTCCCTCTCTGATCCTAGATCTATCCTATCTAAGGATCAGATGGAGAGGTTCACTAGACCCCTCCACTATCAACTAAAGACAAACACCAGGGAAGACAGACATTTGGGAAAAGGAAACACTTATCTGACAGCAGAACACAGCAACCTCCACAATCTCAGCTTCTGCTGGAGCAAGGATAAAGTGTGCACATGGAACTATCACCTGCACCTAGGAAGGGTAATGAACCTCCTTATAAAGGTGGAAGGAGTCTGCTGGGTCCTAGTGACCTACAACATTGGTGGATAAAACCAGACTGAGCGCAAGACCTCCACAGCCGTCTCCCCATAATAGAGAGATCTCATCACACCTTCTCTCCATCAACACAGAAGGTAAATGCCCCTGAAAGAGACGGACCATCCTCCACCATTATGGCTGATGGGCCAAACGCTGGGATCGTCTGCGCGTGGCCTCCACCCTGTCATCCGTGCCACCCGTGACATTGTCTTTGCTACTCGGCTCACTCTGGCCTACTAACTCACTCCACCTACTGTTCCTCCTTTTGTACCTGGTCTGTCACCTGACCTAAGTTCCACCCACTTGCCTCTAAACTAGGGATGGGCGAGTCTACTTGCTAGGACTCGTTACTCGGCGAGTAGTAAGGGACTCGCAGGACTCGGTACTCTGCGAGTTTCCCAGCGATTACTCGCACAGTAACGAGTCCAATGCAAATCAATGGCAATCCTAGTTTTGTCGGAGATTCTGACAAAACTAGGATTGCCATTGACTTGCATTGGACTCGTTACTGTGCAAGTAATCGCGGGGAAACTCGCACAGTAACGAGTCCGGCTGTCTGCTCTGTGCCGAGCTCGGGTCCTGCAGGCTGCCGCAGCTCCAGCCCGCCTGCTCTCCCTGTGTACAGACATGAATGTCTGTGCACAGAGATGATGTAGCAGAGCTGAGATTGTTCTCAGTCTGCTCATTCCCTGTGCATAGACATCTATATCTATGCACAGGGATGTAGCAGAGAGGACATCGCATTTTGGACTACGTCGGACGGAAGAGGATTTTTTTAATTAAAGTTGGAGTCCCTAATGGCTTTTTTTTTTAATTTCTAATAAAAAATTTTCTCTGTGTTGTGTTTTTCAGAAAAAAAATTACGCGGGCTTCGCCGTATTTCTGGAACCAGCCAGATCCAGCAGGCAGCGACGGGCTGCCCCCAACCCCCAGGTGCCTATTTGTACCTGGCCGGACACAAGAATATAGGGAAGCCCTTTTTTTTATTATTTCATGAATTTCATGAAATAATAAAAAACAAATGCGTGGGGCTCCACGCAATTTCTATGTCTAGCCAGGTACAGCTAAGCAGCTGGGGGCTGGAATCTGCAGCGCAGGGAGGCCCAAGCTTTCTGGGCACCCCTCGCTGCAAATTGCAGCCCGCAGCCGCCCCAGAAGATGGCGCATTCATTGAAGCACCATCCTCTGGCGCTGAACCCCTCTCTTCCAGCGGCCCTGGTGGCGGTGGCACGCTGGGTAATAAAGGGGTTAATACCAGCTTTGTTATACAAGCTGGTATTAAGCCCGGGATTCTTAATGTCAGGCCAGGTTTGACCCGGCCACTAAGAATCTCCAATAAAGGGTTAAAAAAAACACCACACAGAGAAAAATTATTTATTAAAAATAAAGACACAGACACCATTAGGGACTCCAACTTTATTACCACCACATATCCCTCCAAAGACCCAGGTCTTCTCTCTTCTTTCTTCTCTCTTCTGTCTTCTGTCTTCCTTCTTCTTCTTGTTGCAGAGCCGGTAAGCAGAGAGTTAACTGTGCTGTGACAGCGGGAGCCTATTAAACATGATTTAGCTATTGTAGCAGATAGAGCCTGAAGCTTCCGAGACACATCTGCGATTTGAAAATCGCACATTACTCGCTATTACTCGCTTCCCCATTCATTAACATTGGACTTGCTAGACTCGCAACGAGTAGCGAGTCCCGGGCTCGGACTCGCTAGAGTCAAGCGATTCTGAGTAATTTAGGACTCGCCCATCACTACTCTAAACCCTACCACCCCTTGCCCACCTAGCGTCCCGGGCTCCAGGTTGGTGCTGTGTCTGTGGGTGTGTGTTTTGAAGGTATTCCTAAAGAACTGTCTCCTTCCTGCCTGGCTGCAGTTCCTACCTGTGGCCACCCTGGTCGTAGGGGCCCACATTCCCCTGGAGTTAAACCGGCTTGTCCCCACGCCGTCCGGCATGGTTCCCCTTGAAAAACATTTTTATTTTATTAACGACATTAACATTATGCATTCTTGTTCTTCCATTTAAGTAGGCACGAGTTCTTAAACATTGCTTTAAATTAACTATATACATGTTAAACACAGTGCTCAGCCCGTTCATGGCTGCAAGTGCCGAGGCCTCCGGACCCTCGAGACACCAACTTGTGGCAAAGTTGTAACTCTCTGTGTCGGCATCTTACACGACATTGTCTTTAACCCTTCGTACATGGGTTACACAGTCACTGTTCAAGTCTCAAGAGTCCTGTGGCATAACAATACCGGCTCTCTATGCACACCGGGATAAGTGCAAAACATTAAAATACACATATAAAAGGAACATTACTTTCTTTCAAAAAGAATAAAAACTTCAAAAGGGTGGGCACAAGTGTTTCAAAAGCTGTTCAAAAACACTTTGCAGTCTCAGTTCAAGTTCTATGCACTCACAGTGCTATTTGGTCTTAAAACCAATGGGGAGCACACAAGGTGCTCAACTATATACAAAGAAAGTTTTTACCATATCATCGTTCATGGCATTGATTGTCTATAAACACATAAGACAAACAGGGGAAAAGGCTATTCATTCATTCAGGTATGGGATGGGGTCAATAAGGAATACATCACATTCACACTTACAGTTGCTTGTAGCAGTCCGGGTTCCTCACTCCTTCTTCCACGGTAACACTTCTGGGGTTCGCCATTTCGGGAATAACTCTAGCTGTTCCAGAGCTTTAGACAGCAAATAGCTGCAAGAAGTCTGCGTTGTGTCGTCTACGCTGCTCATCGTTGGCTGTAGATCTGTGAATTATGTCACAATGGTAGAATCCGGGTGTTCTGTAGGTGTTGAAGGCAATGCTTCTACTTGTGGATTTAGGGGCAGTCTCTGTACGTGTATGCCGTACAGGCCTCTTTCTGCTAGTACCAGTATGTAGGAAACCCATTCACCTACTTGCACTTCCCTGTCTGGGTGTTTTTCAGGAAGGTGCTCCTCTACGTTTCTCCGATTGATAAAAATGTCTCTATCCACTCCTGGTTCTCTAGCGAATGCATATCCCAGTTCCGGTTTAATCTTTACTATCTTTCCCTCATGATGTGGGGATGGGTTGATATCTGCATCCTGCCGAGCCATAGCTTTTAAGTGCTGGGTACAGGCTACCATCTCACGTTTCTAGGCCAGCTTCTCTATTTCCTCTTTTTCCCATCTCTGAGCACATCTCCTCAAATATTAATCTTTTGTTACGATTTCCACAGGTCCTGTTCCAGCTGCAGGATCCCCAGGGAAGCCCATTAGGTTCTCTTCTTCCTCATCCCATTCCCACCAACAGCGGAGCTGCTCACCTCTCACCTCAGTTGATGCAGGGGCCGCTTTCAAAGCTGTAGGGACCTTTCCTCCAAGGCTCCGAGTGGGTCTATCTCTCTGGTAAAACCTTGTGGTATGGCCTCAAGAATAGACACATCAACTAGGACTTCTGCTCCACGATCATACTCGCTCTGGGTAACATTGGAGACACTAGCCCAGCCGAGCTGCTCAGCCAGGAATTGCTGGGATTCATAACAGTCTATCTGAATCTGGGTCCTCGATGCAGTTTGGACCCTGGTTAACTGCTAGGGTAATAGTCTCAGCATACCGCGCCGGGTGTCTCGGACTTCCAGACCTCTCCTGCCGCCTTCTGCTATACTGCCTTGGTCAAGTGCGGTATTTAGGCAGTTGCGGCCGCGCAAAAAAACGCTGCTGACCATGTTTTTTTTCGCAGCCGCAACTACCGCAAGTGCCGGATCGTGGCAATACCGCACTTGCCGCATCTGCCGCATGCCCCATAGACAATGCATGGGGCTTGCCGCAAGTGCAACTGTTAGGGTGCTTTCACATCTGCGTTTTTCGTAATTCGCGGCAGATGCGGTGAAAAAACCGCATCTGCCGCGTTTGCCGCATAACGGTTCCACTTGCGGCACGGTTGCGGTTTTTTCCATAGGAAGTATAGGGGGACTTGCGGCAGATGCGGCAAGTGCGGTATTGCACTTGCGGCAGGTGCGGCAGAGAAAAAAACCGCAGTAAGCCGCGGTTTTTTTCGCTGCCGCACCTGCCGCAAGTGCAATACCGCACTTGCCGCATCTGCCGCAAGTCCCCCTATACTTCCTATGGAAAAAACCGCAACCGTGCCGCAAGTGGAACCGTTATGCGGCAAACGCGGCAGATGCGGTTTTTTCACCGCATCTGCCGCGAATTACGAAAAACGCTGATGTGAAAGGGCCCTTAGGCGGCAGATGTGGTAAATCTGCAGGATCTGCTGCAATCAGAGAAAAATGCTGATGTGAAAGGGGCCTAAAGGTACCGTTACACGCTTCAATGTTGAAACGATATCACTAACGATATCGGGGGCGCGCGGTCATTAGGACATCGTTTAAGGATCGTTGGTGAGATGTCACATGCCTAGATATCGTGCATGATGCACCAACTATCCAGCAAGCACGTATCGCTTGCACAACCCAGCGAACAATACTTGTTCACTGTTGTCAATCGGGGAAGTCGTTAACGACATTGTTATCGCGGTGTGACACAGCAGGATGGCTGATCGAGGATCATTTGATTTGAGAACATGTTCTCAATTCTGTGATCAACGATCCAACGATTTATCATAGTCGTATCGCGGTGGTACACGCAACGACGTCTTAACAATGTCATTTGAACGATTCCAAACCCGTGACATTTAAGCAATATCATTCATGATCTCGTACCATGTAACTGGGCCTTAAGAATGAACTTAATTTAAACAGGCGAACGAAATCAGCATTCAAAAAACTGGCCAGCAGACAGCAGCATAGCAAGACACTGCAATGCATATAACAAAGAAATGCAAAACATATTTTCTATTATACACAAATTGAACAACTAAAAATAATTATATCTGGGGGAACAGCACACATACAAGTCTATGGGTGGAAGTGAAACATCGGACTGCAGCGGTATATATGCAGAGGCCAGCAATGCAGGAGATGGGGAGAATAATTTCTCCCTCTCCTCCGCAGCTGTGATTCGCTCGTAGCACAGCCTGAGCCGAGTGTCATTAGCATATTGCATTTGATGGCATACACTACTCTGACTCCAGCCATAGAATCAATATCGTATTGGTCAATCCACCACATAATGAACAGAGAGCGTATTTACCACATCAGTTTTAGTGCGGTTAACAGTACAATAACAGTATTGTACACTACTGTATGTTATAGAACAAATAAGGGAAATATTCTATTTCTCTTAACATACAACAGTTTAAACTGACAAAAAAAGAAAATATTTTTTAACCACAAAGGACAATACGTTTCTGGACGTGAAAAGGTTAATTTTCACTCAGCTATTTCTGCATTTTTGCATTTAAGAGCTTATGACAGCCAAACAACAAGTCTAGAATTGGTACACTGCCTACTGTAACTCAAGCAATCATGTTCTGTGAAGCATTTCCCTGTTTTTAGTTTTTAGTTTCATCCCGCACCATACATGTACTGAAAGTTAAAATAAACATGCTCTCCTGTTGAATACAAAGAATGCATCCAAGAACACATTACAATTTACATACAGAATAAATATGAATAAAAAAAGAGAGTAAGATAAACGGAATCTTTAAGTAGGATCAACCCTCCTAGGCCGTCTGTATGGTCATAGAGGTCACAGAAAGTTGAACAAAAAACATTCTTTGATTTTACAACCTAATGTCTTAGGGTGGTTTCACACTTGCGTTTGCAAGCACTGTGGATACTGCGAATAAAATTTCTCAAAAACGCGAGCGTAATGTGCACCTATTTTTAATATGGAGTGCGCATTCATGCGCAGAGACATTTTTTGGCATGCGTATGGCTGCGTATGCGTACCGGTGCGTCGAATTTCCAGGGACGCAACATGTTGCATTTTTTGGGTATTCAAAAAAGCGCAAGCTTCCGCATGCGTATGGATGCGCATAAACAAAGCATTATTCTCTATGGATATGCAATAGTACGCAAGGCCTTGCAGATGCCTGCGTTTGCTACGCATGCGTATAAGCCAATGCGCATGCCCAGAAAGAGATTTGCAGTACCTCCCATCGCCCGCCCAGATCCCAGCCCACCAAACAAGCTGTATAAAGAGTGTTTCTAGCCTTCTCATGGTAAACTGCTGGATGCCTGTCTTCTGGATTGCTACCTGGATCTGTTCATGCTGGACTTCTCCCTGTTGGATCTCTGCCTGCTCGATTCCTTCCTGGATCTGGAAGGGTCTACTTACACTTTCCCCTTAAGCCACACCCTATGGGTGGGATCTGTCAAAAAACCTACCAAAACAATGCGGATGCCACAGAAGAATTATTGAATGCATGCACCGAAAAAACGTGTGCGCATGCAAAAACGCAAGGAAACGCATGCATGCACAGCGTTTTTAGTAATGTTTGCGGATGACAATGCGTTAAAAAAATGCTGCGTTTGCATGCTTATGCATACGTTTTGACATGCGTATGCGCATGTGCAACATACACTGCGCTCGAAAGCGCAAATGTGAAACCAGCCTTATTCCAGCAAAAACTACCTTTTTCCTACATGTAAACGAACCGTTAAGATCTATGGAGTATTACCAGTATGATATATATTGACAGACAGTCTGCACTCCTGATATGACTGCAGGGCTGTGTGAGATTACAACTAAAACATTACAGCAGAGCTAAACTAATTACAAAATCCTCTGCAGCTCTCCTTCCTTGGTTAAACTTGGGCTCAATTCTGACAGCACTCTCAGAATCAGCCAGTGTGGGGGTAGGAGAGAACAGAAGGGCACAAGTTTCGCATTGACTTCCATTACACTTGGTACACGAGTTGAGCCCATCCAAGTGCGCCTGACTGCTCATCATGGGTACCGAGCACCCAAGCATGGTAGTTCTTGCTTACCACTATTGTTAAGAATTCTGCAGTGGACAGGTTACATTTAAAGCATCAATCAAACAGGTTTTTTTTAATTGCACCGCTAGAGTGGTGCTTTACATGCAAGTGCAGCAGTCATGGGGCCGGGGTACTCGACTCTCCAGGGGTTAACATTTCGGGGGATGTTACAGTGGTAGTCCCCAGAGGTCAAGCCGTGACTGGATGATGTTAAGGGAAATATTTATAGGGGAAAAGTTTGTTGTGACGCCAACTGGAGTTCTGGCCTGTAGGTGGCCAGGGGCTGCTGTGGGGGGTCCCCAAGGGATGATGGTTTGGCAGCCAGATGTTGGACCCTCTCCAGTTAGGGCCTAGGTCCCTTGCTAGGTACAGGATGTAGTTGGGATGAGGAAGAGGATGAGAGTTGTTGTGGTGTAAGGTAATGGCTCTACAGGTGGGTGCAAGGGAGTACAGGAAGGACCAGACAACACACAGGGATTTTGTGACTCTTACCATTTACTTGGTGTTGAAGCAGATTACAACCTAGACAGGGTACACAGTCTAAAAAGCTTACAGCCTGGCCAGCCCAGAAGTATTCAGGGTCGCAGGGGAGCCCCATTAAGTTCTTTCCAGGATGCGCCCAGCGAAAGTACAGTGGTTAACACACCTTTATCCGTTGTCTGGGAGGGCTGCAGCGAGGCCGGCAGCATCTCTGCTGAGACGTGTCCTCCCACCCGGTCCACCCTTTGCTGATAGGGTTTTTCCCTGGACTGCAGGGTCCATGTTGGGGGAGTCACTAAGGGTTCCACTAGGTCAGTGTCTTTAACTGGGCCAGTCACATTACCTCCAGACGGCAGGACGGTGGTACCCCGCTGTTCCATTGGCTCCCGATGTGGCTCCATTTTGACTTGGGATCGCAGCACTCTCTGTTTCTAGGTCCATTCGGCTAACTGGGCCACCTGGAGCTGGGTAAGTCTGCTGCTCCAGTTCCCCTATCTCTGAGGTCGCAAGGCAGTTAGATGCTGGTATTGGATTAGTCTGAGTCGGGCCATCCATAGGCCTAGCGGGGCCAATGCTGGTGCCTCCACTGCTTCTGGGTCAGCGGGAACCGACATGATACTTTCTGTGGCACCATCAGATGCCGGAAGCTCTCCTCTCCTTGGGCACACAGCAGCAATGGCGTCCTATTTGCACACATGCTGCTTCTCCTTCCTCTCTCTCTCCAGACTCCGGCCCTCACCTTTTTGGAGGTGAAAGCTCAATCTGTGCAGAGGCTTGCATAGCAGGGGATGGTGCATCCTGGCTGATGAACACACCGGCTTGGAGTAGAGTCCATTGTGAGGGCTGGCTTCACTTTTGGCGCTGCGGCTGGGTTCTTCCCACAATGGGAGGGGGTAATACTCTTCTAGCACAGCACATGGCCGCCATTACACAGGTTAATAACACACAGTATTTGGTACTTTAGTGGCACACAGGACTCCACCGTAACTGGGTTTCATCATCCTGTTTGTGATGCCAGAAGCACGCAACAGTCATGGGGCCAGGGTACTCGACTTTCCAGGGGTTAACAGTTCGTGGGATGTCACAGTGGCAGTCCCCAGAGGTCGTGGCCATGTCCGGGTGTTGTTAAGGGAAATATTTTACAGGGGAAAAGTTTTATTGATGCCAACTGAGTTTAATTCACCCCGCCCCCCTTACTGTAGTGGTGCTTTAAAAAAAGAAATTAAAACATTTTTGATTAGACGCTGCAGCCAATACTACATCCTGCATCCAGTTCAACATCAATAATTTGGTGAAAAGTTCTCTTTAAATACAATGACACTTAGGGCCACGTCACACACACAGATAATTGTGCAGATATTGTTCACAGATCTCTGGTTGCAGTGAAATCATGGACAGATTGTTACATTTTGTGGCTGTGTACAAATGTAGCAATGTGTCCATGATTTCACTCCAACCAGAGATCTGCAGACAATATCTGCACAGATATCTGTGTGTGTGACGTGGCCCTTAGGGTAATGCATACAGTCATGGCCAAAAGTTTTGAGAATGACACTAAAATTATATTTTCACATGATCTGCTGCCCTCTGGTTTTTATTTGTGTTTGTCTGATGTTTATATCACATACAGAAATATAATTGCAATCATATTATGACTACCAAAAGGTTATATTGACAGTTAGAATGAGTTAATGCAGCAAGTCAATATTTGCAGTGTTGACCCTTCTTCTTCAGGACCTCTGCAATTCTCCCTGGCATGCTCTCAATCAACTTCTGGACCAAATCCTGACTGATAGCAGTCCATTCTTGCATAATCAATGCTTGCATTTTGCCAGAATTTGTTGGTTTTTGTTTGTCCAACCTTCTCTTGATGATTGACCACAAGTTCTCAATGGGATTAAGATCTGAGGAGTTTCCGAGGTCATGGACCAAAAATCTCTATGTTTTGTTCCCTGAGCCATTTAGTGATCACCTTTGCTTTATCGCAAGGTGCTCCATCATGCTGAAAAGGCATTGTTGGGCCCAAACTGCTCTTGACGGTTAGGAGAAGTTGCTCTTGGAGGACATTCTGGTACCATTCTTTTTTCATGACTGTGTTTTTAGGCAAGACTGTGAGTGAGCCAATTCCCTTGGCTGAGAAGCAACCCCACACATGAATGGTTTCAGGATGCTTTACAGTGCATGAGACAAGACTGGTGGTAGCGCTCACCTCTTCTTCTCCGAATAAGCTGTTTTCCAGATTTCCCAAACAATCAAAAAAGGGATTCATCCGAGAAAATGACTTTACCACAGTCCTCAGCAGTCCACTCCCTGTACCTTTTGCAGAATATCAGTTGGTCCCTGATGTTTTTCTGGAGAGAAGAGGCTTCTTTGCTGCCCTCCTTGAAACCAGGCCTTGCTCAAATGAGTCTCCGCCTCACAGTGCGTGCAGAAGCACTCACACCAGCCTGCTGCCATTTCTGAGCAAGCTCGGCACTGCTGGTAGTCCGATCCCTCAGCTGAAACAGTTTTAAGATATGGTCCTGGCACTTGCTGGTCTTTCTTGGGCGCCCTGGAGCCTTTTTGACAACGATGGAAGCTCTCTCCTTGAAGTTCTTGATGATGCGATAGATTGTTGACTGAGGTGCAATCTTTCTAGCTGCGATACTCTTCCCTGTTAGGCCATTTTTGTGCAGTGCAATGATGGCTGCACGTGTTTCTTTAGAGATAACCATGGTTAACTGAAGAGAAACAATGATACCAAGCACCAGCCTCCTTTTAAAGTGTCCAGTGGTGTCATTCTTACTTAATCATGACTGATTGTTTGCCAGCCCTGTCCTCATCAACACCACACCTGTGTTAATGGAACAATCACTAAAACGATGTTAGCTGCTCCTTTTAAGGCAGGACTGCAATTATGTTAAAATGTGTTTTGGGGGTTAAAGTTCATTTTCTAGGCAAATATTGACTTAGCAAGTAATTGCTGTTATGCTGATCACTCTTTATGACATTCTGGAGTATATGCAAATTGCATTAGAAAAACTGAAGCAGTAGACTTTGTTAAAATTAATATTTGTATCATTCTCAAAACTTTTGGCCATGACTGTAAATTGAATCAAGGCAAGAGGGAATATTAAATCTAACCTACACTACAGGAGTGTGCAGAGCAAAACTTAATGGGTTGTTTAATTCTCACACCACAGTTTTGCAGGAAGCACCGGACACAGCCTGACAGCCCTGGACAAACAGAACCGAGGCGAATATGCCTCCGGTCCAGTTTTCTGCCAGGAATTGGCAATCCACGGCTGAAATGTCAGGATCACAGGATCCCAGCTTGCGACGAGCTAGCTGTGGTCCTGAAATCTCAGTCGGGAGTTCTCCATGGTGCTGTTCAGCGCCGGCCGCCGCTGAACTTTAGCGTCTGGGAGCCAGATCCAATTTTCTGTCGGATCCGGCGCCCATAGCCTTCCATGTTAGGAGGCGCCTGTGACGGGGTGTGCGACAGAGCAGGAAGGTACACCCGGCTGATGATCAATCCAAGGAGGTTTATTGAACAAGAAAGCTGGAACAACACACAAGAAAGTAAATCTGCAGAGTCCGCAAGGAGTCCACACAAAGGAAACAGATCCGGGGCACCTTCCGATAATCCTTGTGCCAGATAAACGAAAGCAATAGTCCTTGCAAGTGTCCAATGGATCCAACACAATCCCACGGACGACGAGATCTGGCCTCAGCTCAGGTCTCGCTCCGCTCACTTTCACTGTCGACTCACATCTGATCCTAAAACATGAATGTATTGTCTGGGCTCCTGGGTTCAGCCCATGCGAAGCGGTGTAGGGGGTCACACCCACTGCTGAATGGTTTGCTCCATCAGAAGATTCTGGAAATGTATGGCTCCAGTGTGTCTGGTAATATGTGGATTGGACTAGCCACCTGCTGGCAGGAAGAATGGCTGATCCTTCACTAGCTATTGACCAATGCTGAATTACATTACAGTCCAGGAATGCATTCTTGGGAAGAAACAATTTAATTATAGCACATAAATTGCATAGTATACAGCTATAGAACGGAAAAGGTTATACACAAATGGCATAGTATACAGAAATACAGGACAGGAAAAAGCCATGACAGCGCTGGATCACACCGGATCCGAGGAGGATCCGGGTGAATCTAATTTTGTCAGATTTTTGCCCGGATACAAAAACGCTGCAAGCTGCAATTTTGTGTCCAGGGAAAAAAAATGAATTCTCCCAGATCCTCCCTGATAGCAGGGAACCGGATGGCAAATAGCTGCCATCCGGCCCCATAGGATACTATGGGGCCAAATTCGAGCCGGGGCTGTCCAAAACAGTGGTGTGAAGCCAGCCTAAGGGTGCTTTCACATCAGCACTAATTGCAAATACAGCAGATCAGGCAAACCTGAACTTCTGAGCTAAGGTTTACCTGATTTTCTGTTATGCAAATCCGCGGAATTCTACCTTTTCTGCAAAAAGCAGGTGCGCCCCACCTACAGCACACTTGGGGCAATGTTGTGCTTCTGCTAATGCATTGTAAAGCGACCTCCAGACATGTGCGGAGACTCACATTTTCCCCACGATCCTGCACTTCTGGCACCTCCGACACCACCTTCCGGCACCTAGCAGCGATATTCACCTGGGGCCGGAAGCGAAGTAAGTGCCAGATAACCTGTCAAAAACGCAAGCTTTCACATTTGTCCGGAGGTCCCTTTACAATGCATTAGCACAAGAGCAACCATGGCATAAGTGTGCTGCAAGTGTGCCGCATTGTGTTTTTTGCAAAAGTGGCAGATTTCTGCCAGATTTGCAAAAACACAGATGTGAGAGCACCCGAAAACGGATAGTTCTGCTGTGACTCTATGTGAGGATTCGCTGATTTGTAAGCTGGGATGGACCACAATTATGTGGTATGTATGTTCCCAGCAACAACATGACTAGTGGGCACGGTCTCATTCTACTTGTATATAAGTGTACAGAGCGGGCGACCCGACTAGTGGGAGCGGCTATCTAGTGGACGCAGCCTTGTTTCATATGCGTGTATATAGCGAGGCCACACCCACTTGTCAGGGGCACGCACAGTGTGTGCGCTGGGAGGATGATAAGTCTGCAGTCACACTGAGTGAAAACTGAATAATCAGTTTTAAATCTGACAGCCCCTTTAACCTTCCAATAACACAAATCAAAGTTACTATGTCTTAAAGTAGCAATGCCAACTTTCTTATATGTCCTAGAGGACAGTACAAATAATGATTTATTTATTTGTATCTCAGACAAAATCAGACAAAGTCCCCCTCAGCTTGTGTCTGCTATCAAATGACACATTATACGTCAAGCAACAAACTTTTAGCAAAAGTGAAGGCGGAAAGGAAATGTCTAGGATTAAAGTTTTAGGAATGTTTCCAATCTTCATAAATATACTTTATGGCTTTGGAATTGCAATACATACAGTATGACTTTACATTAAAATAAACTCGTAAAAATTATACTACTTTTTTCTGAAAATCCAATTTAAATACATGTATTTTTTTAAAACAAAAAGCAAAAGTATAAAAGTAAGCAAAAAAATTGCAAGTTCAGTTCAAATATGGGACAAAACAACATAATTTGGCGCATTATGAAATGATACATTTCCAGATTGAACAGCTACCGTATATACTCGTGTATAAGCCGACCCGTGTATAAGCCGACCCCCCTACTTTTGCCCCAAAAATCTGGAAAAACCTATTGACTCGTGTATAAGCCGAGGGTGGACCCCAGCACAGCTATACAGCCCCCAGCAGTGTGGTATACAGGCCCCCCCCCAGTGGTATACAGGCCTCCCCAGTGGTAGTATACAGCAGCCCCAGTGGTAGTATACAGCAGCCCCAGTGGTAGTATATAGCAGCCCCAGTGGTAGTATATAGCAGCCCCAGTGGTAGTATACAGCAGCCCCAGTGGTAGTATATAGCAGCCCCAGTGGTAGTATACAGCAGCCCCAGTGGTAGTATACAGCAGCCCCAGTGGTAGTATACAGCAGCCCCAGTGGTAGTATATAGCAGCCCCAGTGGTAGTATATAGCATCCCCAGTGGTAGTATACAGCAGCCCCAGTGGTAGTATACAGCAGCCCCAGTGGTAGTATATAGCAGCCCCAGTGGTAGTATATAGTAGCCCCAGTGGTAGTATACAGCAGCCCCACTGGTAGTATATAGCAGCCCCAGTGGTAGAATATAGCAGCCCCAGTGGTAGTATATAGCAGCCCCAGTGGTAGTATATAGCAGCCCCAGTGGTAGTATACAGCAGCCCCAGTGGCAGTATATAGCAGCCCCAGTGGTAGTATATAGCAGCCCCAGTGGTAGTATACAGCAGCCCCAGTGGTAGTATACAGCAGCCCCAGTGGTAGTATATAGCAGCCCCAGTGGTAGTATACAGCAGCCCCAGTGGTATACAGCAGGCCCCAGGGGTACATATAGCAGCCCCCAGGGGGTCCCCAGCAGCCCCCTGGGGGTCCCCAGCAGCCCCCGGGGGGTCCCCAGCAGCCACCAAATGCTGGCACTCGCCCCCCCTTGCAAGGGCCCCCCCCCCGCTTCTCTTACCATCCCGGTCTTCTGATCAGCGCTGCTCCTCGGCGCTCCGTCCTCTCTGCTCCCGTCCTGCTACATCCGGGAACCCCGGCCGTCGCGCAATGACGTCATATGCCTGCGACGGCCGGAGATCCCGGATGCAGCAGAACGGACGGACGGAGCACCGAGGAGCACCGAGGAGCGGCGCTGATCAGAAGACCGGGATGGTAATATAACCAGCGGGGGGGGGCCCTTACAAGGGGGGGCAAGTGCCAGCATTTGGGGGCTATATGCACTGCTTCCCCCTGCCGCTGATTGACAGGGGGAAGCAGTGCATATTTAATGAGCGGCTCCACATGACGGGGCCGCTCATACAGCAGCCCCCTCCCGCCTCCTGCAGCCTCCACAGCCCCGGACACAGCCCCCACCCGTATTGACTCGTGTATAAATTCATAAATAATTTTCAGCCCAAATTTTGGGCTGAAAAACTCGGCTTATACACGAGTATATACGGTAATTCATATGTACCAATAATGTATTTGGTTAAGCCTCCTATACATTTTATGTAACTATAAGGCTATGTGCACATGTTGAGTATTTGGTTGCAGAAATTTCTGCACCAAATCTGATTCTTCTGGCAGGAAAATGCACCAAAAATACAATGCGTTTTTGATGTGTTTTTAACATGAGTTTTTTCCATGTGTTGTATTCTGAGATGGAAATATGCTGCAAAAACGCATCAAGAATTGACATGCTGCAGATATTTTTCTGCAAGCGTAAGATAAGCAATATGTGCCCAAACATCGATATTCTTATTGACTATACTGGCATAAGGATTGGTATGCAGTTTTGTGACACAATTGCACCAAAAAACTAATCAAGAATGCACTGTGTGCACATAGCTATAGGGCCACCAGACAAAACAGCAATTAAAGAGGTACCGGTATTCACAAAATACGGCATAAAATTTCCATTCAGGCTATCCCCTACACCCCCACCCGGTTTTAACCTTCCTGACCAGGCCAAAATTTACAATTCTGACCAGTGCCAATTTATGCGGCTATAAGTCTGGAACACTTCAACAGACCCTAGTGATTTTGAGATTGTTTTTTTTCATGAAACATCGTACTTTATGTTAGTGGTAAATATAGGATGATATTTGTTTTTTATTTGTAAAAAATTTGTCAAAGAATTTTGACATTTCACAATTATCAAACTTTTAATTTTTAACCCCTTAAACCTGAGAGTTATCACACAAAATAATTAATGAATAACATTTACCATAGATCTACTTTGCATCAGAATTATTTTTTAAATATAACTTTTTTTTATGAAGAGTTAAAATTTTATCAAAAAATTCTCATTTTGCCCCAAAAATTACCAAAACCAATTTACTTAGGGACCACTTCACCTTTGCAGTGTCTTTGAGGAGCATATGTAACAGAAAATATAAAAAAAGACACATTTTAAAAGCCACATGCCTCAAATTGCTTCAATAAGTTATGTTCAATAAATTAACTAACCCCTTAGGTGTTTCCCATGAATTAAAGCAATGTGGAAGAAAAAATAAATAAAAATATGACTTTTTCCCATAGACCTTCTCGCTTGGTTCACCTCTATGTGCCTGGCTCCCTCCTTTCAGAGACCTATCATATCATAGCCTTCCACGCCTAAATATGAAGCATAATGGTTATAAAAATTATGTTTATTACTTACATTTTCCCCATTATGTAGACATGTGGGCGGTCTCTCAGCCTCTATGTCTCTCCTCGCTCCATGGTATCACGCCCTGGTGAGAGTGATAATTAATTCAGAAGTGCGGTCCCAAATTTCAAATCTGTGGGCAGATCCTTCAGGGTAAGACGCGCCACTGTGCATTATTTCCAATCCGGTCATTATCGGGTGTATTAGCTGGTTTCAGAATGAGCACTGTGCATGCTCCAGAGCAGGCCAGTATAACCCATACACCCCCACACTGCGCAAATGGAAACATGGAGACATGAGGCTTGACAAAGGAGAAACACCATCCCGAAACGTGTTATCTGGTGCGGCACTTATTGCTTATGCTGCTATATACATGTCTACTTAACATGTATCGGTTATTTGGAACGCTGACTTGCATTGAATACATTCATCCTGATTATCTGCATCCGAAAGCTGGACTGCCTGTTTGTTTCTCCCAATCCCCTGTCTGATTAAGTATTTTTAATTGTTGAAATCTGTCTATTTTGTTTTTATTACAAGTCAACTGATAACAGATCAGCTGGAGTAATACTTTGAGCCTTATAATAATCATTTTCCATTAGAAAATGTTTCCAGTGCAGTTCACACAGGCACAATATGGATTTTATATGAAGTTTTGGGTTACATCTTCTTCTTCTATGTCTTTATCTTGAGAAGATTTGTCCATAACTGTAAAGGGGTCAGTACCATCACCATACACGTTTCTAATATATTGGTAGCAGTGGTAGCCTTTGTCATACTAAAATGGCTAGTGTTCATTGGCTAAACCAAGAAAATCCATAAATTCTGTCTGTCTCTTTTCATTCTGACGATTGCTTGAATCATTCAAAGACCATGCACATGGTGGTGCCAACAACGAAACATTTCCAGATTTTGATCAAAAGAAAAAATACCAAAGAAAAATAATTTAGTCTTAGCCAGCTTACCCCGCTCTTGTCTTGTCTTGTCTGGATCCTAGACAGCAATGAGGAAAGCCACCCGGAATGGGTGTGGGTTCACCCTCAGTATGAAAACATCAGAAATTACAACTTTCAATCCAGCAGGATCCCAAAGATAAAACCAGTCCTATATTATAGATAAATTCTTAAAAACTGTAGACATTCACTGCAAACAGGTCCAGTTGTCACAAGGATTAGGCATACAGTGTAAGACAGGCCTTCAGACCATGCATTCCAGCATTTAGCCTTTTTCACAGACTATGAAAAAGGCTAAATGCCCAAACGAGAAAAGAGAAATGAATAAAAAATTCCATATAACAAAATACGTTTTATTTAAAATCAGTGAACAATGGAAGAAGATTCATACAGTTCATTTAGAGGTGCAAATCCATTTACATGATCGGCCATGTCAATATCCTGTGACTACTGAACTGGATCAAATACATCTCTTACCACCTGACTTCCATGGGTCTAATCTAATTTTTATTGTATGGACTTGTGCAATGTCATTGTTGCGAAATGACACACATGTGATGTTGCCCAAAGTCTGAAGGCCGCTTTACATGTCGCAATATCGCAACGCAACTACGATAAAAATTCAAGTGGTACGGGAGTTGCAGTCGACATCGTTCGTGCGTTGTGTCGTGTAAATGGGCAATGCGACTCAAAAACGATGCAACTACGATATAGTTTTTGGATTGTGCATGCTCTTCAACCGTGCAATATTTGCTAGGCGATGTGGCAGGATCGTGCTGTGTGACAGCGCAACTACGACTCCAATGTTAATTGGTTGTTCCCTGAGTTGCTCAGACACATGTGAAAATGGGGCGTACTGCATAGTAGTTGCGTTGCCTGCCGATATCTCCCTATGTAACATCTACTATGCGATCTTGGACAAGTGCCAAAAACGTGCGCGCTCCTGTGAAACCGTATGCAATATTGGAACGATATTGCGACGTGTAAAGCGGCCTTGACAATCAATAGAAGTTTTTTTGAGGCAGTAAGGCAAGAGGAGGTTCTCACTGCTTCTGTCCAGCAGCTAAACATTATTGACATTAGCCCATGGACTAGGTCATGAGAAAATATTTAAACATACCCTAATCTTTTTGCATTATCTCTATACTATCTTTACTTATCTTGTTCCTACACCTAGTAGTTTTGAATCAGCTTTTTATGCCTGCTGTTTTTAGCCATCATGTTTTAATAAGTTTCATATTTTGATTATTATTTGACATTATTTGACCTTCTTTGCTCGGAACCTTGGTATTTGCAGATAGATTGCTCAAAAATCAATCATGAATTGGCATCACTAGTTTCTTTTGCACAATGGCACTCACATCCAATTGAATAGAGGTGTCTTACAGTATCCTGAACATAGAGTAGTTGGGAGAAATGCCAACAAGATCCCTTACACTTTTTGTTCTGGATTGCACAGGAATTTCAAAGATTTGACCACCACTGATAACAATAAGGTCTATCCATAATGAACCACTTTAACATTAGATGTGTGTGAACGAAGAACTGAAAATTATATAAAGCAAAAAAAGGCAGCATTTGACAACTTCAAAATAATATTGAAAGTCAGCAGTATGTTCACCCAAACCATCAACTATCTGAAGTGCAGTGTATTCTGTAATGTGCCTGCATTTCATAGTTCTTTTAGGACAATGTTACATGATCTTTTCTCTAAACCACAGAATTTAAGTTCTGGCTTGGGATATCAGTACAGGCAACAGAGGTAGGGAGTTGGAGCTATTGAATCCATATCTAGTATGACTATTTATATTTCCCAAATTCTCCAATGTAAATCATGAATTTCATGAGACAGAGGCCATGTTAGGACATGTAAAAGATTTGAATTTCACGAATATTCTCTGTAATGTGTTTTGATAGATAGCAGGTCTATGCAATCACAATACCTTTTCCATTTATCCTTTCAGCAGGATGCCAGGGTTGGTATACAGGTCCCTCTAATGGTACCATTACACGTTTCAATGTCAATACGATATCACTAACTATCTCGGTCTCTCGGTTGTTAAGACATCTTTTTGACATCGTTGGCGAGATGTCACACGTCTAGATATCTTGCACGACGCACCAACAATGTAGCGAGCAGCTATCGTTCGCACAACCCAACGAACGATGCTTGTTCACTGCTGTGAATGAGTGAAGTCGTTAACGACATCGTTATCGTGATGTCACACACAATGATGCAGCAGGTTGGCTGATCGAGGATCGTTTGATTTGAGAACATGTTCTCAAATCTACGATCAACGATCCAACGATTTATCGTAGTCGTATCGCAGTGTTACACGCAATGACGTCCTAACGATGTTGTTGTAACTACTTCAAACCCGTGATGTTTGAGCGATATCTTTCACGATATCGTACCGTGTAACAGGGCCTTTAGAATTTACTTATTTATATGGTTGTCCAGTACTGAACAACCCCAGCTTAATCAGTGCAAAATGCTAATTAAAATAAAAACAGTGTATACTCACCTCCTGCAGTGGTGCCATTCTTATTCACCATGCTAGCTGCAGCAAATGAGAAATTAAACTACAGCTCGACAATGTTCTGCCACAGTAAACATCTGATCTGATATCAAATATCAAAGTGTGCTGTGTAGCTGATGAGCGGTGGCTCATTTGCACCAGCAACAATGTCACATCAATGCTGGGAACTGCAGCACCAACATCACTAGAAAAGTACAAGAGGTGAGTATGCACTTTTTATTTTAATTTGGGTACTTAGCTGATTAGATTGGGGTTGTCCAGTAGAAGAAAAACTCTTAAGCCCTTTCACCCAGGAGCCTGTTTTCACCTTCATGGCCAGGCCAAGTTTTTCACTTCTGAACAGTGTCACTGTACGGGGTAATAACTCTGGAACACTTAAACACCCCAGTAATGATGAGAATTTAAGATGATACTTTTGGGGTTTATTTGTGAAAATATTGGAAATTTGGCAAAGATTTGGAGAATTTTGAAATTTTGAAATTTTTATTTTTGTGTTCTTAAATAATTTAGTTATACTACACACAACAGTTATTAAATAATATTTACCACATGTGTAATTTACATTAATACCATTTATTTTAAACATAATTTTTGTTAGGAAGTTAGAAGGGTTAAAAGTTTATCAGCAATTGAACATTTTTCCAACAAAAAGAAATTACAAATCCATTCTTTTTATGGACCACATCACATTTAACGTTACTTTGAGGGAGATATGTAACAGAAAATACCTAAAATGACACCATTCCAAAAACTGCACCCTCAATCTGCTCAAAACCACATTCAATAAGTTTATTAACCTTTCAGGTACTTCACAAGAACTAAAGCAACATGGAAGGAAAAAATGAACATATTTTTCCATACAAAAAATTTTACTTTAGCCCCAAATTTTGAATTTTGCATTTTCACAAGGGAACAGGTAACAGAAGAAAATGCACTGTACAATTTGTTGTGCAATTTTATCCTGAATACGATTATACCCCATATGTGGTGGAAAAATATTGTTTGGGTGCATAGTAGAACTTGGAAAAAAAAAAAGCACCATTTGACTTTTGGAACAGAAAATTGGTTGGACATGATGGCAGATGTCATGTCACATTTGGAGAGCCCCTGAAGCGCCTAAACATTGGAAACCACTTCCCCCCCCCACAAGTGACCCCATTTTGGAAATGAGATCCGTGAAAAAAACTTATCTAGATGTGTGGTGAGCACTTTGAACCTCCAGGTGCTTCACAGAATTGTATAATGTTAAGCTTTTAAAAAAAAATCATATTTTTTGTTTTCACAAGTGTAACAGAAGTTTATGCACCAAATAATTTGTTCAGAGCATGCCAATAAACCCATATGTTTTGGAAAACTACCATTTGAGTGCAAGGCAGGGCTCAGAAGGGAAGGAGCAGCATTTTGACTGGACTATATTGCACAAGTGATGGGTGTGCAAATATGGTGTCTGTTGGCGGTACTGGTCCATTGTGCAGTACCACCAGTACTGACACCTGAATACAACAACACCCGAAACTGATGTCAGGAATCTGCCGCTGCACACGTCGCCTGTAGCCAGCCAAACAAAATACTGAATGAGGAAGTGTGCCTATGAGGCGGTGGACAGGGTATGGGGCACTCGGGTACCGGGGCTGATGGCGGCTTTGATGGAGGATCACGGCTGGTCGGTCCCCGGTCCCGTGCCCAGGTCCCCCGATGCAACTTGGGACTTCCAACTTAGAAAGTTATGAGGCCTCCTCTATCTCTGTGCTCTGTGGTGTGAGATGAGTCCTGCCTGAGCCTGAACCCACCGCTTCTTCTCCCTCTCTGGGCTTTTCTCTAAACTGACAATGAGGTCCTTCTGCAGGGTCCCTGTTTCCCCTATGGCCCCTGGTCCTATACTTGGTCAGTTTAGCATCTCTTACTTGTTCTCTTCAGAGGTGAACGTCTCCTGAGTCTTCCGGACTTTTGCTGTAACAGTAAATGGTATCAGCATCGGACTCCGGTGTCCGGGTGTACTAAAGGGCTATAGCAACTGGTTCCCTTTTCTTGATTCCCTGTTTCTTTCGCTTGCCTCCGACCTTTTCCCTAGGGTGCAACACAGCGGTCAGTGGTCCTTGGTCCTGGGCCTGGATCTTTCCCAGCGACCAGCTCCTCACTCTTCACTCTCTCCTCTGCTCACTGCAGACTCACGTCTAGGACTGACTAACTCTTTCCCTCAGGCCTGGAGTTTTTAAAAGGCAACTGACTTAAGGCAGCCAGTAGAGCTCCCCCTTCAGGTCTGGGGTGGAATGTGTGATGTGCTGTTTGAACCAAGGTGTAATTCCCTCCTTGCACCAGTGGATCCTGTGGCAATCCCCCGCAGGGGTGCCACACTTACACTTTCCCTGAGCTCACAGACACAGTTCCTCATGCACCCACCATCTTTGGACATCTGGGTATGCACAGATAGTGGCAGCTAGGTCCAGTCATGCCGCCACCATCTGTACACCACAGGGGAAAGAGAGAGAGCACAGAGCGAGGAGCAGGGCTGGCTCCAGGTTTCTGTGGGCCCTGGGCGAAAGAGTCTCAGCGGGCCCTTTTAACCCATAATGATTTCATATATATATATATATATATATATATATATATATATACACAGTATATAGATATATAGTGTGAACCGTAATACATATATATATACACTCCCCACAAACATAATCCATCTCTGAGCCTGTCTTCCCCTGTGCACTGGGTCTCCATGCCTTGTGCCTGTCTCCCCACTGTGCGCTGTCTCTCCCCTGTATGATGTTTCTCCCCCATGTGCGCTGTTTTCCCTCTGTGTCTCTCTCCCCCATCTCCTTCCTTTCTGTGCACTCGCTAGCTCTCTTTTTCTCTCTATCTCCCTCTCTCCAGAAACATTAATTTGGTAGCACCAGACACACACTGTGGAGCCCTAACCGGACACACACTGTGGAGCCCTGACTGGACACACACTGCGGAGCCCTGACCGGACACACACTGCGGAGCCCCGACCGGACACACACTGTGGAGCCCTGACTGGACACACACTGCGGAGCCCTGACTGGACACACACTGCGGAGCCCTGACCGGACACACACTGCGGAGCCCTGACTGGACACACACTGCGGAGCCCTGACCGGACACACACTGCGGAGCCCTGACCGGACACACACTGCGGAGCCCTGACCGGACACACACTGCGGAGCCCTGACCGGACACACACTGCGGAGCCCTGACCGGACACACACTGCGGAGCCCTGACCAGACACACACTGTGGAGCCCTGACCGGACACACACTGTGGAGCCCTGACTAGACACACACTGCGGAGCCCTGACCGGACACACACTGCGGAGCCCCGACCGGACACACACTGTGGAGCCCTGACTGGACACACACTGCGGAGCCCTGACTGGACACACACTGCGGAGCCCTGACCGGACACACACTGCGGAGCCCTGACTGGACACACACTGCGGAGCCCTGACTGGACACACACTGCGGAGCCCCGACCGGACACACACTGCGGAGCCCTGACTGGACACACACTGCGGAGCCCTGACCGAACACACACTGCGGAGCCCTGACCGGACACACACTGCGGAGCCCTGACCGGACACACACTGCGGAGCCCTGACCGAACACACACTGCGGAGCCCTGACTGGACACACACTGCGGAGCCATGACTGGACACACACTGCGGAGCCCCGACCGGACACACACTGTGGAGCCCTGACTGGACACACACTGCGGAGCCCCGACCGGACACACACAGTGGACACACAGCAGAGCTCTGCTGTCCCCACTGCTGTGGGTCCCTGGGCGCTGTGTATTTGTTCCTGTCCTGAAATGGGGGCCCATCATACATCAGCACATCAGGCTGCAGTATCACACATAATAGGCTTAGATACATTGGAACATCACTCAATATTATGCATAGCAGGCTTAGCTTAGAGCAGGAATTGTCACACATGGTAGTCTTGGAAACAGGGTTAAGTAGTATCACACATGATAGGCTTAGATACATTAGTACTGTACTTGGATACAGCAGTTCATCACTCCTGTGTGCTGCTGCTGCAGCCCTCCCCTCCTGCTCTCCCTGCTACTCTCCCTCCCGTTCTGCCTTCTAACCTGTGTGGGAGAAGGTGATATCCATGATCCATCAGATCGGACAGTCACTATGCCTGAGCCGGGATCTGAGCTCTATATGATCTCCTGACCTGCACTTCCTGCCAGAGACCATAGAGCTCCCGCTCAGTGCAGATCGGCATAGTGGCTGTCAGATATATGCCGCACAGGTCAGGAGAGGGGGTCCGCAGCAGCACACAGGGGGGCTCCAGGAGGCCAACTGTCAGGGGCACATATTCATTGCCCAATGGCCCACTGCCACTGGAAAATACAGGACAGGGGACGCTGTTCTGTGGCAGATGGCTTGGGCCCCCCAGGCAGCTCTGGGCCCCCCAGATAATTCTGGGCCCCGGCTCTTGCCCGGGTAAGCCGGGTGCTGACGCCGGCCCTGGCGAGGAGTGCACAAGGGCGTGTGCAGAGAGCGCAGATGGGTGCACAGAGAGTGCACAAGGGGGAGACACAAAGAGTGCACATGGGAGAGCACAGAGAGTGCACAAGGGGGCACAAAGAGCGCACAGGAGCATAGAGGATGCACAGGTGGCACAGAGAGTGCACAGGGGGGAGCAGAGAGAGCACACAAGGGGGGCACAGAGTGCAAAGGGGGCACAGATAGCACACAGGGTCACAGGAGGCACAGGTAGCAGAAAGAGTTCACAGGGGGCAACTAGCACACATTGGGCACAGAGAGCATACAAGGGGCAGAGAAAGCACACGGGGCAGAGAGAGTGCACGGGGCAGAGAGCGCACGGGGGACAGAAAGTGCATATGCATAGGGCAGAAAGAGTGCACAGCAGGCACAGAGAGCACACACTGGGCTGCACAGAGTGTGCACAGGGGGGGAAAGAGAGCACACAGGGGTGCACAAAAATGCACAAGGGGCAGAGATAGTACTCAGGTGGCAGAGAGAGCATACCAGAAGGACACAGAGAGCACACAGGGGGGCAGAAAGAGCACAGAGGGGATGAATGAGCACACAGGGGGCAAAGAGCACACAGGAGGGGACAGAGAGTAATGGGTATGCAAATATGGTGCCTACTGGCAATACTGGTACATTGCACTGTACTGCTAGCGGTGCCGCAGCCGCCCAAAACCACCGCCACCTGAAACCACTGTCCTCAGTCGCTGCCATTGAAACATCACCGCCTGAGTAAATGTGCATGCATACACCCAGTGTGCATGTGCACTTACTTAGGCACCTGCCATCTTGGGACACCTGGGTTTACAAAGATGGCAACAGTGTGGTCCAGTGCACACATGACAACTTACTCATGCTGATACCATCTTTGAACACCACAGAAGGGAGAGATGAAGCAAAGGGTGGAGCAAAGAGAGCACGCAGGGAAGCAGAGAGTGCACTTGTGGCACCCCAGTGGTCCTCCCTTACAGGGGGTGATGTCATGCCTGGAAGTAGGAGGACGTAACCACGCTAGGTAACAGCAGAATGCAACACTTTTCCTGACTCCAGGCCACAAGAGGGAGCTCCAGAACTCTACTTCAGGGGAGCTGTTCTAGTTCTGGCCAGGGGGGGTTAGGCAGAACTTCTGAAGAGAGGGAAGAGAGAAGAAGTGAGGAGAAGAGCTCTGGGGAGTGGAGCTGTGACAGAGCTCACCCTGGAGTGGAGCACTGGAAAAAGGATGCCAGATTCCTTGGTTATGCCGGTGCTGTACACCCCGACAGCTGAATCTGGAGGGCAGGAGGCTGCAAGTCCCTGGCCACACCAAACACCCGGTGACACAGCGGCATCCTGAGAGCCCGGAGTAGCCACCAGATTGTGGTACCCGTAAGGGGCTCGTGCTGCCTGCCATACCGGTCAGAACCAATTCACAGAAAGAGGGCTGCAGCATAGCTACAGGCAGCAGAGAGAGCACAACAGAAAGGTCTCCAATCCCACCTGGCGAAGTGGATCCTCGAATACTTCCAGGCTGGCCGCGTACCACCTGTAACCAGTGCCCCAGACTGTACCATCATCTGCCTAGTAAAGGTAATGGAAATTGCACCCTTTTGTGTCCTCTGCTTATTTTCTACACTCTCTGTCCTGCACCCCAACAACCATTACCACTCTAATAGACTGTCTCAATTATCCCTGGGGCCCGGCTCCACCTGTGGGGAACAATACCATCCCGGCTGCATCACCATCTTCCCCAGTGGTCCCAATCTGCAGCGTCGGCCATCCCTGGCCGAACACCACAAGTGGTGTCACGAATATCCCCTGTAAATATCCCTTCACTGCATGCCCAGGGTCACAGAGCCGGGTCACCACCACCTTGATCTCACCAAAGAACTGACCGGCCCGGTCCCGAGTACAACACGGCCCTAGTGGGCACACAGAGAGCACACTGTGGGAGAGGCGAGTCCACAGGGGGCAGAGTAAGCGCATGGGGGAGAGAGAGTGTACAGGTGGAATGCCGAGGGCATGAGGGAGGGAGAGAGCGCACTGGGGGTGACAGCTCAAAGGAGATAACACATAGGGGAGAAGACAGCACAGGGGGAGAGAAATCACATACAGAGGGAGAGCACACAGAGGGAAGACAGCTCAAAGGAGAGAGCACAGAGGAGAGAAGACAGCACAGGGCGGAGAAAAACACAGCACACATGGGAGAGCACATGGGGGAGAGACAGCACTCAGGGGGAGACCACATAGAGGGAGACAGCTCAAAGGAGAGAGTACATGAAGGGAGAAGACAGCACAGGGGATAAGACAGCACATAGAGACAGCACACAGGGAGAAAGAGCACACAGGGGGAGACAGGTCAAAGAAGAGAGCCCAGAGGGGAAAAGACAGCATAGGGGGGAGAGAGTGGACAGGGGAAGAGCGCACGGGGGAAAAAGATGGCCACCACACCCAGCATCACAGAGCCCTCCCCCATCGTGGCATCACCGCCGTCCAGATGCTATCACATCGGATCCACGTCTAGTTAGAAATATATTTACGGTACTGAGCAGTTGGTGACATGTTCAATACCTATTTCACCCGCTGTATATTGACCCCATTGTTTAGCTTGTGTGCATATTTTTGCATTAAATCAATCCAAAATCCTTTTTTTTTTTTTTTACAGTTGCATTTTTCAGTTTTAAAATTTGAAAGCATATTTTACTGTTTTACAACATTAAATAATTGTTAATTTTTATTTATGTATTTTTTAAAGCAATGTTCTTCTTGTTTTATTTTCTACACTTTTAACCACACCTTCAGACTCTAATGGTACCTTTACACGCCGCCACAACAGGATGGATACAACCCGCTACAGGCTACAAATGTAGCTTGTCGCGCCAATATCGCCCGTAGTAGCGGCGTCTGAAGACGGGACGACACAGCCGGCTACAGATACATCTGTATCCGTGCACTGCCCATAAACAGATGGCAACAAAGCCGATTGTAGCGAGCTGTATCGGCGTGTAAAGAAGGAACAGAAGGGTTGTTCCTATACCATGCTATGTAGCTGGGGCGTGACACAGGCTCCGGGTTTCCGCGCCCCCTTCAGCGATCATTGGAGGAAGCTCCTGCGTTGCGATTGGTTGTCGCCGCACAGGGCGGCATATTTAAGGAGCTGACGAGTCACACTACACAATTGCTCGAGCGTCAAGTATTAATCAGCCTCCTGCGATGCGTGGCCAATCATGGTATTATTGATTTGTCCTATCAGCGTACGGACGTCTCGTAATCCACAATTGTAGCACGCCTATGTGCTGTCCCTGCTGCACCAGGTACGCCCATAGTAGCTGTTTGTAGCGGTGTGTAAATGAGCTACAGATGGCTACTTGAGACACCCGGCGATGTAGCTAGCTGTAGATGTAGCGTCGCGCAGCGCACCTTGTGGCGGCATGTAAAGAGGGTGCGTTTCCCGTTTGTAACCGTTTGGGCGTGCTCGTGCACGTGAAGTAGCAGTTGGTATCCATCCTGTTGTGGCGGCGTGTAAAGGTACCATAATAGATACTTTGGATAGTGTGGAGACACAGGGGTCAGTGGGTGCTCTCGTCCGCTGTCCCAGCCACTTTTAGAAAGATTGCATGGACCAGGGCTCATCCCAACTGAACGCCTGAACTTCTTAACCGTGGGCAGAACACTACTCACACAACACTGGAAGCCACAAAATGGTAAGTCTTTATTGGATCCCCAAACAGTCAAAGACACATAACACATGCTCAGCAAAACACACAATGTAAAAGGCAACTGTGTCTCACCCTTTTTCTTGCTCACCAGGGATTACAACATTTCTTCTTTCTGTGTTCCAGGGCCAACTATGACAATCCAGCAGCACCCTGCTTTTGGAGGGCACCCAATGAGAAAGAAAAAGTGGCAAGCTTGAGAAACTGATGAGCACAGCAAAGTCTGTAGCCAGGTGACCGAATTGTCCCAATCTAGATTTCTTCCTTAAGTAGTATCTGATATTCCAGCTGAATCCTAGAATCCTAGGCTGAATTCCTGCAGAATTTAATCCAATTCTGGTGCTCCTCTAGTCGGACTGAAGCTCCTAGACTGAGGCCATGCAGAGTATGATGACATGATGTTATCCTGGCAGCTGGAACCAAAATTCCTAGGCTGAGGTTATGGTCTTCTAACCGGGACTGGAGCCCATAGGTTATGATCTCACTGGTGACTGAAGCGGTCCTTTTTGTATCCCGAGCACTCTTCTTAGGGCATTGTGGTTTTACAGGATTGGTGGAATAAGCCTGTGCTCTTATTGGTTGGCATTTCAATCCAAATGCATAATTCCTCTCTGACTGATGTAGACAGTAATTTACATTAAATTAGAAATACACAAACTCGGATAATGATTAGTCTGGCAAGAATCAATAACTTACTTATCATGAGTTAACAAACGCAAGAACAGTATGTCTGGCCAAATTAAGAACATTAATTAACGACAAGGATTGAGAAAAGCTGTGTTGTGACAGATAGCATCCCAGGAGGCGCTTGATTTGCTAGTTGCTATTAGGGCTTGTGTGGACCACTGTGTTTTTGGTATATGTGGTAACCTTCAAACATTTGGATAGTACTTGACCATTGTCATTTTGTGAACCAGTGGACAAGTTCAATGTCTTCCTCTGGACAAATAGTCCAAGTAAATAGATTGCAGCATGCCTGATTTACCTCTGAGAATCAGATGACACTTGGATATTCAGGCCTATAGCTCCTTGAAAAAAAATCAGACCGCACTCAAATGACTTTTTTATTCACCTCCCTGAAAAACGGATTCCATTCCAATCAGATTGTGATTAGCATAATAATACTTTCTTCTCAGATGGTGAAAATACAGTTATGCACACTGTGGCAGTTCAGACTGTATAACAGGCAGGGCTGTGGAGTGGTAGTCGTGGAGTCGGAGTCGTGGAGTCAGAGTTAGTTTTGGTTGGAGTCGGAGTCGGAGTCGGTAGAAATGTACCGACTCCAGCTTTAAAAAAAATGTATTAATATTTCATAATTGAACTTTCATATGAATTTTATAAATGTTACTCAAATATATATATTCTATCAAACTATGAACAACAGTGATAAGCAGTTCTGCTGGAGATAGAGACATTTCTTACTTCTTGTGTGTCACTGTTCTCCACTGCCCTTATCTAATCTTATACTTGGTTAACATCATGCTGCCCCAACCCCCTACTTACAATGTATGCAACTGAAAGTGAAAATGTGTTGCAAATTCTTAGTAGTAAAGCTCCTCCTCTAGACTAGATCATACTAGGTGTGCGTCTGCCAAGCATCTCACAGCTGCCTGCTACTCAGAAGAGGAAGACTTTAAGAAGTATTAACCTTTCAACAAACTTTGCATCAGTTAACTGTGAGTACATGAGGAATAATAACAGTATTACTGACCACTATATTAGTTGTACGACCTGGCAATAATTTTGTACAATTGTTTTTAGGAAAAACAATTGTCATTTGGATTGTGAATGCAGAATTAAAAACCTGAGAATGTCAAAGAAGCGTCACATTAAATCAGCTGTATTTGAACATTTCACCATCACTCAAGATAGAAAACATTATGACTGCCAGTGTATGATAAATGATCCAGATGAAAACAAATGCTGTGAAGCCAAGATGAGTATTCAGGCAAAGATAAAAATGCTCCTACCAGAGCTTCTAATCTAAAGAGACATTTACAGCGCTTTCATCCAGAAGTACTGAAAGCAGTGGATGAGAAAGACTGCATCAAAACTAATGAACCAGTGCCCAGCTCTTCCAGCCAAACAAAGGAGCAGAGAACTTTGCAGCCATCAGTTGCAAGATATTTTGTCAGTGACAAAGTTACTGTGACAAGGACAGTAGATAAATTTAAAAAACAGATCATAGAGCTTGTTGTAAAGGATAGTGTGCCTATTTCATTATTTTCACGACCAGCTTTTATGTGTCTGAATGGGCAAATGGCCCGCAAGCTTGGTGTTTCTCTGGAGATAGAGTATTAGAAAATTAGTAATCGAAGAAGCTTTTAAACAAAAGGAAGAACTTAAAAAAACTCTCAAGGGACGCTTTGTGTTTCTTAAAATGGATGCCTGCACAGTCATCATCAACTGATGAAGAATTTAATTTCGAAAAGTATTTGGATCACAAGGACCGTGCAAAGCGTTCCCGCATAGAAGAAGAGTCATCCCCATCTAAGAACGCAGCCAGTACATTTCAGCAGAATTTTTCATGTGCACTAAAAGAAATTGAGAAATTTGACCGTTCATCAAAAATAACAGTGCAACAAGCGATTCCTCTGTATCCTGACATTGTCAGAGATGTTGCCCGAGTGGTTACTGCTTTGCCACCAACCCAAGTTAGTGTAGAGAGGTTGTTCTCTCCTCTCAAAATAATTAGATCAGATTTGAGGGCATCCATGAAGGAGGATCTGACAGAGGCAATACTTTTTCTGAGGACAAATTTATAGATTTCTTCTTATTAACTGCATAACAGTGTTTATTGCATATTTACTTACAGTTTAGAAACGTTTATAAAAGTTATTTTCTATATTCTAATTGTATTCTAATAAATATAGTTTTTGCTCTAAGTGGTCTGATTACTTATATGATGGTGAGAAACTGAATAAGCACGATGGTAATATTTTACAACAGTAAATTTATTGTTACGAATTGGCCATTTATGAAGGAGTCAGAGTCGGAGCCAGAGTCGGAGTCGGAGCCGCCGGAGTCGGAACCTGATAAAATCCAGGAGTCGGAGTTGAAGTCGCCACTGTGGCTTAGGCTGGTTTCACACTGCGGTCAGATCAGGTCAGATCAGGTCAGGTTTTGTGTTTCAAAACCAGGAGTGACTCCAAAACTCAGAACAGGTGTCAATCTTTCAATTATACTTTTTCTCTGCAAGTTCCTCTCCTGGTTCCTCTCCTGGTTTTGGCACACAAACCTGATCGAACCTGATCAGTGAAAAACCGCAGTGTGAAACCAGCCTTGCCGACTCCACAGCCCTGATAACAGGGTAACTAACTCGTTTGCTGATCCTCAAGGTAGGAAAAAGAACGAGTGCATCTCAATGAATTAGATTAACAAAAAGTAAATTTTTTTCAGTAATTCAATAAATAAAGTGAAATGAAAATATTAGAGTCATTATAAACAGAGTGATATATTTCAAGTGTTTCTTTCTGTAAATGTTGATGATTATGGCTTACAGCCAATGAAAACAAAAAGGTTATTATCTCTGAAAATCAAAGTAGGGAGGATGAAGGGTTAAAAACCATGCTGCCATATTCCATAAGACATCAATCGGTGAATATAATATTGATTTATTAGTTAATGTGTTTCAGGACTCCCTGAAATGCCCTGAAACATGGCAATATGATATTGATTGTCCTGAGGAAGGGGCTAGGGATCCCTGAAATGCATTGACTAATAAATCAATATTATCTTCACCTTTTGATGTGTAATAAAATATTGCAGCATTGTTTTTAACCCTTCATCCTCCCTACTCTATATGCACCACGCTGGGGACTGCAGCAGCTGTGATATGCTTTTATAGTGATTGTGACTTTCACAACCACACAAGGTGGAGCCTCTGAAACCTATTTAGGTAATATTTTATCTCTCAGACCCTTCATCCTGCATACTTTAATTTTCTGAGATAATGACCTTTGGGTTTTCATTGGCTGTAAGCCATAATCATCAACATTAACAGAAAAAAAACACTTGAAATCGATCACTCTGGTTGTAATGACTTGTATATGTTTCACTTTATGTATTGAATTACTGAAATAAATTAACTTTTTGATGATATTCTAATTAATTGAGATGCACCTGTACGTTTAAATAGTCTATCTGGTTTATTAATTTCCTTTAAACCACACAGTGCAAAACAAACATAAGGCTTCCTTCAGCATTACAGGCAACATAAAATGTCCATACACAGTAATCCAGTCTGTTTAAATCAGAAGGAATAGTTTAGCTTACATCACACAGAGCCACATTCTGGAGGTCTGCTGTGCCCAGCACATATTGTGCACATGTCAAAGAATCAGATGCCATCTTAACATCTGAGACTCACCCATGGGTGAAGAGGTATGTTTACTCAGACACACCCAGGTCTTTCTCAGTCCCCCAGCATAGATCTAGAAGCATTAAACCTTGTACTACAAGTGCCAGATGAACCTTGCTGTGATATATACTTGCCATTTAAATGTTTTTTTAGCTGTTACATTAGGATGTCAACCTGGATTCTCAAAGTGAACACCCACAAAACAGAATTTGGGCAAATGGGTTGATGGGGAGATTGACTATAATGATGCAGACATAGTCCAGTGTTCTACCATATATCATTTTCAGCTGTGCATACCTAGTTAAGACAGCCACCAAGATCTAACAAGAAGGAGGAGTTAGGTGACGGGTCGGTGGCAACTAGGAGAGCTCTAGTCAGAATCAAAGAGAGAACAATTGAGGACTGAACCTAAACACAGACGTGTGAAGGGCTAGGCCAGGGGCCTGGTGAGACGAATCTGCTGCCAGCTGCTGAAGATGAGCAGAAGAGCTAGCTGCAAGGAGGGGCACCAGCCCCCAACTCGAATAGGGATACTTCATGACCAGTCGTGAAGCTGGAGGTCATTGGCTTTTAAGTACAGTGACTACCTTTGTGGACCTTCCAAGACTCACGGAGCTATATAGGGTCAGAGGACCAAAGCTGTCACTTGCGGGACATGCAGCTACCTGCCTGGGAGGGAATGGCAACAATGGACACTTGGGAGAGAAAAGTGGTAGCATAGTGTCAGAACTGGGAAGTCAGCTTGAATGCCTTATACTCTGTATCTCTGCAAAGTGGATTTCAAGTACCTCTGGGTTGGCCAGGCTGTGTTCCTGGTCTACACTGTACCCTGGCTGGGCTGTAAAGAACCAACTAGTAAAGGGTAAGAACCACAAAGACTGTTTGTCGTCTGCTCATTTCTGAGCCCACCTGCACCACATCCCTCCTCCTCCTCTCACTCCATCATTCCCTTCTACACATTCCAAGGGATCTGTGACCTAGCTGGAGAGGGCCTGCCACCTGGCTGCCTTACCTTAGAAGCCCCCACTGCAGCAATTGACCACCTATGGTCAGAACTCCAGCTTGTGCCACGAACTAACTCCCCTAGTAAATATCTCCCCCTTTAACATGTCTGGCTAGGGCCTTATCTCCTGCGGACTGCCACCATGAACTGATGCCCCAGGCCTTCAGGCAGCTGACTACCCCCGGGTACTTATGGCCATGACATATTCACATTTGCAAGAGTGGAAAGGAAGTAAATAAGGTACTTTACCTTCAAGTGATATTTAAGTCATACCAGTGGTGTAGCGGGGGGGGGGGGCACGTGTGTAGAGGCGGCAGCAGGGCCGTATTCACACAGCAGGGGAGCGTTTTTTTTGTTTTTTTCTTTACCTCCCTCCCCCAGACTCCGTATGAAAACTGGAGTCTTTGTGGGGGAGGGAGGGTTGTCGCCGCTGGCATTGCATTGCCACCTGGCGCCCGCATCTCCTGTGCCCCGGCCCCCGGCGCTGAGAGCGATCACGCTGACAGGAAGCCGCTGGGAGCTCTGTGGAACCCGGAAGTGCGGGTTCCGTACAGCTCTGTTTCTTCCTGTCCCGCGATGGCTCCAAGTGCTGCTGTGGTGGAGGCGGCTGCAGTGCTGGCAGCTCCTCCAAATAGCCGGCACCTCATGGACCCAGAGAACGGAGGATCAGCCGGCCAAAGCGAGGCGGCACTGAAGAGGCTAGAGGATGGACCTGATGCAGCTGGCATTGGAGCTCACTGCTCAGAGGGAGCCCGGCCTGAGCCAGCACCAGGTGAGGGAAACTGTGCAGGGGATAGGGGACAGAGGAGCAGGGGGACCGAGGAGAAGAGGACAGAGCGGCAGAAGGACAGATACAGGGGGGCAGCAGAAGGACAGGAACAGGGGGGCAGAGCAGGAGAGGACAGGGGGGCAGAGGAGAAGAGGACAGGGGGCAGAAGGAAAGGAAGAGGAGGACGAGGAGAGAGAAGAGGAGGCAGAAGGACAGAGGGGCCAGAGAGGACAGGAAAGGAGGACAGGGAGAAGAGGACAGGGGGGCAGAAGAACAGGAACAGGGGGGCAGAGGAGAAGAGGACAGGGAGGCAGAAGGACAGGAACAGGGGACAGAGGAGAAGACGAGGAGCTAGAGGGACAGAGAAGAGGAGGACGGGTGTGCAGCAGGACAGAGGAGAGGAGGACGGTGGTGCAGGAGGACAGAGGAGCAGCAGGATGGACAGAGGAGAGGAGGACAGTGTTGCAGAAGGACAGAGGAGCAGCAGGAGGGACAGAGGAGAGGAGGATGGGGGTGCAGGAGGATAGAGGAGCAGCAGGAGGATCAGAGGAGAGGAGGATGGGGGTGCAGGAGGAGTGGGGCTGTGTGTGGTGATAATGGCGGCTGTACCAGGTATCTCTGCCTTCATGCGGCAGCCTCCACCTTCCTGTGTTGGCAGGGTGTGGCATGCTGGGAATTGTAGTTCTCCTGCCTGTTCTGTTGTTACTGTATGGTTTCTGGGCAGTGAGTTAGGTGCTGGGAGTTGTAGTTCTCCTGAGCGGGCTCAATTTTCCCCCGCCACCTGTCTGTGGTTATTGTGCCTCTTCTGGGATGTCCTTAGCTCTGTGCTGTGCACAGCGTACCACCATGTCCCCAACTCCGTGCTGTGCACAGTGTACCACCATGTCTTCATCTTCGTGCTGTGCACAGACAGCGTACCACCATGTCCCCAGCTCCATGCTGTGCACAGTGTACCACTATGTCCCCAGCTCCGTGCTGTGCACAGTGTACCACCATGTCCCCAGCTCCGTGCTGTGCACAGTGTACCACCATGTCCCCAGCTCCGTGCTGTGCACAGTGTACCATGTCCCCAGTTCTGTGCTGTGCACAGTGTACCACTATGTCCCCAGCTCCATGCTGTGCACAGTGTACCACCATGTCCCCAGCTCTGTGCTGTGCACAGACAGTGTACCGTATATTGTCTATGCACAGCACGGAGCTGGGGACTTGGTGGTACACTGTTTCCCGCCGCCTTAAAATCGGTCTGTTTCTCATCTAGGAGAGTAGGACGAGTGACATCCGTTTTTTGGTCCGTTTGGCAACTGCCGTGCGACTCTCCGACATTTTTCTCAGATTCTCAGATCACATCCGTGTGCAATCTGTGTTTTTTCTCAGCAGCTATTACTGTATAATCATTTGCAGGAACATTTTACAGTTGTCTCAGCTACAGAATGATAATGTATCAGTGAAAAAAACAGATGGTTTGTGTGCAGCCTGTGATTTTGTCGGACTCGTAGACTTGCATTGGTGAGTCTCGCACGGAAATCGCATACTGTCGCAGCATGTTGCAACTTTTTTCTCATCCTGAATCTGGAATCCCCTGGTCCCTGGGGACATCTGTCTGTTTGAAAGCTCCCCAGCGACCAGGTAATGACACACCAACGATCCCGACAGGATTATTACCACTGTCGGGATCGCTGGTGCGTCGTTATGTGTGACGGGAGCTTAAGACTGGACAGTCCCTGCTTGGTGATTTTTAAACATATCACCTATTAACACAAGAGGCCCCAAGGGTCCCTTAAAGGACTCAACTGTCAAGTAAAAGTCATTTCCAAATTTAGATCCACCAACTCCCCGTAACTCTCTTCACAGCTGACAAAGGCTCTCGGCAACTAACCAAGTGCTGTTACTTACTTTATTAAGCTGTTCCTAATTAGTAACCACGATTACTTTTTGGTAACAGCTTAGTTAATTATCCTAGGGAAAAAAACAGAATAGAAATGTCAAATGAACATGGCCAATATATCATACACCGAGGAATAAACCCTATTAAAATTAATATTTTATTTTAAACTATAAAATTAGCAATTAACCACACAAAAAACAACAAATAAGAATGTACCAGGCTTAAGCAGTGGGAACTTTCCCTATAGTATGCCCTACAATAGGCCTACCTGGCAAGTGTAGATCGGCACCCTAAAAGCAAAATGGTATATACCGCTGCTTAGTCCTGGTATACTCTTGTTTATTGTTTTTTGTGTGTTTAATCACTATTGGTGCTTTTATCAGTTCAAATAAAGTATTAATTTTAATAGTTAAATACGTAGCAGCATTAGTCAATGCATCAGATCTCGTTCTTCCACTGTCAGAAGGGACATGGAGGGTTGAGGATCCTACTCTGCAAGTGTTGGTCCTTTATGGGGTCACTAGAGACCTCTTTTGTTTGAGGCTTCCTACTCTTCTATACACATCATTGCCTTGTGGCTTCCGGTTCCATCCGGTTGTAAGAGTATGTCACTTCCACAGGAAGCCACAAGGCAATACACCCAAGATTTGGGTGTAATAATATGGCGTCTGGCGCAGGCTGGCAGCATCACCCACAACAAAAGCCAACGCTGCACACATTTGCCCCCCTTCCCCGGCCACATGCAATGCCCCCGCACGGTCCACAGACACCCTGGTCGCAGATACCGATCTGCCAGGGCCTGCAGTGATGTCACAGTCATGTGACTAATCACATGACTCTGACATCACCACAGGTCTTGTCAGCACAGAGCAGCCAGGTACTCTCCCAGAAATCAGCCCCCACACACCCAGCACACGGTCCCTACACTCACCACCCACAGCCTGCACTCACACACCCCCACAGCCTGCACTCACTCACATCCCCCACAGCCTGCATTCACCCCCACAGCTTGCACTCACTCATGTCCCCCACAGCCTGAACTCACACACCCCCTACAGCCTGCACTCACTCACCCCCCCACAGCCTGCAACCACTCACACCCCCCACAGTCTGCACCCACTCACTCCCCCACAATCTTCATTCACTCACATCCCCCCAAAACCTGCACTCACTCACACTCCCCACAGCCTGCACTCACACATACCCCCACAGCCTTCACTCACTCACACACCCCCACAGCCTGCATTCACACCCTCTCAGCCCAGCCCGCACTCATTCACCCTGTCATCCGTAACTCAGCCCCCCTCAGCCTGCACTCACCCCCACAGCCCGAACTCACACCCACACAGCCTGCACTCTCAGCCCCCCACAGCCTTCACTCACTCATCCCCCATGGCCTGCATTGTCACCCCCCTCAGCTCACACTTACCCCCCCAGTCTGCACTCACTTGCCCCTCACAGACCACACTCACCCCCCACAGCCTGCAATCACTCACACCCCCCACAGCCTACAGTCACTCATCCCCCACAGCTTGAACTCATTCACACCCAAACCCACAGCCTGCACTCACTCACCCCTCTCAGCCCAGCCTGCACTCACTTACACCCCCCACCTTCACTCACTCCCACCCCCTCAGCCTCCACTATCTCACACCTCCCAGAGCCTTCTCTCACTCAGCCCCCCACAACCTTTACTCACTCAGCCCCCCACAGCCTTCACTCACTCACCCCCCCCCATAGGCTGCACTAACCCCCTCAGCCTGCACTCATTACCCCCAGCCCGCACTTACTCATCTCCCTCAGTCTGCACTCACTCCACCCAGCAGAAAGGGATCAAAGTTGGTAGTAGAGAGTCAACACAGGAGGGGTGGAGAGCCACCCCATGGGTGGGCCCAAGAGTGTGCACAGGATAGGGCAGAAAGGCAGCACAGTGGAGGGTAGAGGGTGAGGGATAAAAAACAGCATACAGTGGAGAGATAGTTGCCACCCGCAGTGTCACAGAGCCCCATCACATCATGATGTCACTGCCCACCCGATGCGAGAGCATCGGCCCCCATCTAGTTTCTTAAATAATAAGGGCAACAAAACTTGTAAGGGCTCGGACACACTGGTGTGAAACTCGAACGATTGAAGTGCAAGTAAAAATTGCAGTCGGACCAATGTTATTCATTGTCTGAAAACACATTTCCAAGTGTTGGACGTTTTTTTCTCATCCGATTCACGGATGTCAAAGCAGTCACACCATGCTGCGACAGTATGTGATTCACGGCCGAGACTCGCCAATGCAAGTCTGTGGGTCCTACAAAAATCACAGTCCACAGCTGTACCATAGTCCAACTCTGATCAGAGTTTTCACAGCTGAATTAATTGCCAAGCTGATTTCATTAAAAATTGCATGCAACTCTCAGCTTGCACTCGGACCACATTCGGATTACTGTTGGACAGAAAATGTCTCACAGTAGCATTACTGTTGGATGCAAAATGGACCAAAACTCTAACAAAAGTCGTCCGACTCTCGGATCCGTGAATTGGAGCATCTTTGCACTCGCCAGTATGCCCGTACCCTAAGCTGTACTCTTTAAGCTACTGGTAATTTCTTGAGGAAAACTAATGTTGTAGGAATCCTATTGCTGCTAATAGCCTAAAGATGAGCAATCAGTTTCAGATCAGGTTACCACATGTTTCTACTTTATGGGTTTTAAGAATCTATACCTTTCTGTACAGACATCATTATGTGAAGGATTATTCTCATCATTACAATTGGTTAAAATTGCAAATCACTTGTAAAAAAGTTTGCCAGTTAATTCTTATTAAAATATCTCAGTTTTCCCCATTCTCAATAAAGGAAGTTCTTTCTCTTTGCTTACTGCTTGTTGGTCAATAGAATTGGTCCGATTGACTTAGGTTACTCTGATCCACCAAGTAGGTTAGTAGTGTCTTGACTCTGGATGAGAGGCATGTGAGTCTCTTACCTCCCAGGTTCCCAGGTTAGTTTTTGAGTAGCTGGCATTTCCCGATGTCATCATTGTACTACGGCAAACAAATGGCATTGCACCAGCCATGCAGGAGATCCCAGAAGGTAAGAGATTAGCCGCCAATTAATCCACCCAATTCTTCTGGCCAACTCTGCAGTCTATGAGCGGTGGTCGGTCTCCTTAGCAAGGAGCCCAGTACTGACATCAGCCTGTAAGCATTGCACTGGTTCTGTTCAAATGGATGGATTGCAGCACTACTGTGCTCCTCCGATGCTTTAAAGGCAAAGCTACCTTGCCTGGAGGGCGGATAGTTTGGAACAGTGGCTCTGGTACAAACTGTCAATCAAGCAGCCATGTCAACATGACTGGGGTCCCATGCCACTGCACTGTCTATTGTGTGACCTCATATCAATTACCAATCAGCTTGCATGCTGACAAAGGTCAGAATCAAGGACCAAAATATCAAAATATTATTTTTAGACTGACATTAAAACATTCCAGCCATTTTTGGTGCCAAACTTATTCTACATTAAATGATTAGAGCAACGCTTTATTAAGTATGGGGGAACTACACCAATGGACATGCATTGGATGGCAATATATTTACTTTGAGGCCTAGTCTTTGCTGTCTACACCCCTTAGAGCTCACAATAAAACCAGCCCTTTATATTAACTACTATGGTTCTTATTAAGAGCACAAGGGTTTTTGTCACCCATAATTGCTCCGCTAATGCATTTTTGTACTAGGCTACAAATTGTAACATAGAAATGACTGTATTCATAGCAATAGATCTATCTAGATAAATTACCAATGTAGTTTACTATGCTAGATGCTTACTGCAAAATAATGTGAAACTGTCCCATTTGGAAAGGTGATTTATCTCAATAGCTGATCCGTGTTTCTACAGCTGGCTCTTTGTGCAGTCAAGCACCAGGGTGAGATTACAGGGAGCAAAACGTAAAGTGTTTTCACCTTGAAAGGCATCAATCAAACATCATGAGCTGTCCACTTCTCAGGCTCTGTCTTGGGGTCTTGTGTGCAGATGTCATTTGTATTCCTCTCGATTAGTTCTCTTGAAGGCTAACTTTATTTGAGTGCTCCATTTAATGCACAGAGTCTAATGGTACTGATGGAGGAGGAAGAAGAAATCCATATCCCTCAACCAAAGGCCTCTTTGTTATAAAGTAACACAAAATTAACCTTGGAATTCCAAAGGCAGTATATTTGGGTTTAGGTTTGGATCTTGGTTTTTGTGTTTACTCAGGTGGTGAAAGAGTCTGCGGAAGCGTTTGTAATTCCAATTAAAAAAAAGGATTCCTCCAGAGCAGATGTTTATATTTAGTCATAATCCTTGGGAAGGGAAAAATGGAAATACCAGAAGCACATGTGGAGGGTAGCCATGGGAGTAAGCCAGCTCTACAGGGTGAGCGACCTATAGGTAACAGCGTGCAAAAGTATATATCTTTATGTCACTTTATCTATATATTCTAATTCAAGGTATGCACTTCAAGAAAATCTGTCAACAGGCTGGTGCCACCTAATCTAAAAGCAGCATATTATAGAGACAGAGATCCAGTGATGTGTCACTTACTGGGCTGCTTACTGTAGTTTGGGTAAAATCAGTTTTATCAGCAGGAGATTATATCTAGTGGACGAGTAAACCTGCTGCCATGTAGTCCTTTACATATACATTAGCTCTGTATGACCCCATCTCCACCATATTTCTGCCTATGCACAGTGAAAAGCTGCCAATCAGTGCTATCAACAAGCTATACAGAGTTCAGCATTAAAAGAACTGCTAGATCTGCAGCAGATAAAACAGGGATTTTATCAAAACTGCAAAAACAAGTTAATTAAAGGAAATGTATATTTATTACCTATGCTTCCCTCCTATCCTCTGTAAACTTCAAAATAAAAGATTAATTCCATTTGTCAAGATGGATATACAGTCACAAGGCTACAAGTCCATCTCCAAAGACCTGAATGTTCCTGTGTCTACCATGCGCAGTGTCATCAAAAAGTTTAAAGCCCATGGCACTGTGGCTAACCTCCCTAGATGTGGACAGAAAAGAAAAATTGACGAGAGATTTCAATGCAAGATTGTGCGGATGGTGGATAAAGAACCTCAACTAACATCCAAACAAGTTCAAGCTGCCCTGCAGTACGAGGGTACAACACTGTCAACCCGTACTATTCGTCGGCGTCTGAATGAAAAGGGACTGTATGGTAGGAGACCCAGGAAGACCCCACTTCTTACCCCGAGACATAAAAAAGCCAGGCTGGAGTTTGCCAAAACTTACCTGAGAAAGCCTAAAACGTTTTGGAAGAATGTTCTCTCTTTTTGGGCAAAGGCATCAACATAGAGTTTACAGGAGAAAAAAAGAGGTATTCAAAGAAAAGAACACAGTCCCTACAGTCAAACATGGCGGAGGTTCCCTGATGTTTTGGGGTTGCTTTGCTGCCTCTGGCACTGGACTGCTTGACCGTGTGCCTGGCATTATGAAGTCTGAAGACTACCAACAAATTTTGCAGCATAATGTAGGGCCCAGTGTGAGAAAGCTGGGTCTCCCTCAGAGGTCATGGGTCTTCCAGCAGGACAATGACCCAAAACACACTTCAAAAAGCACTAGAAAATGGTTTGAGAGAGAGCACTGGAGACTTCTAAGGTGGCCAGCAATGCGTCCAGACCTGAATCCCATAGAACACCTGTGGAGAGATCTAAAAATGGCAGTTTGGAGAAGGCACCCTTCAAATATCAGGGACCTGGAGCAGTTTGCCAAAGAAGAATGGTCTAAAATTCCAGCAAAGCATTGTAAGAAACTCACTGATGGTTACTGGAAGCGGTTGATCGCAGTTCAGTTATTTTGGCTAAAGGTTGTGCAACCAAGTATTAGGCTGAGGGTGCCAATACTTTTGTCTGGCCCATTTTTGGAGTTTTGTGTGAATTGATCAATGTTTTGCTTTTTGCTTCATTCTCTTTTGTGTTTTTTCATTGAAGACAAATTAAATGAAGATAATAATACCAAAGAATTTGTGATTGCAATCATTTTCAGGAAGAAACTGAGTATTATCTGACAGAATTGCAGGGGTGTCAATACTTTGGGCCAACACTGTATGCTGTCCATCCTCTAATGCATAATAATCCATTCTTCTCACCTTCCTCTGCTCCCATGACATGATATTCTCTTCTGTAGTCAGCGGAGAGGCAGGCAGATGACATTGGCATGCCTGCTATTGATGACACATGACGTCACTACCATATAATGCCAAGGCCTGGACTGCTGATGTCAGCTGCTGGAATCTGATTGGCCAGTGGCATGTATTGCAACGAAGGGACTCGACAATCCTCTGCGACTACCATCATTATGCGATTGGACAAAACTATAAGCAATGAGGAGATATCCAGTTCATGAACATGAAAATCTTTTTTATTGGTACTGTTAATTTGTCTTCCTGTGGCTTTGGAGACTTGTGTCGAATTTGGGACCTGAGT